>CM066315.1:122766747-123105566 GCA_033807775.1 Saussurea involucrata
GAAAATCTATTTGGGATTGTTTGTTTGGTGTTTTGGTCGTAATCTAACCTCTCAGGATCATAAACAAGAACCCTAGATTTTACTTCGATCCGTTTTTCTCGAAGCAGCCGCAGTATCCGGAACATCGCAAACTTTCCGGTAAGTTCCTTACTCTTTGTCACTTTCCCGACACAATCTGTCCGGATTGTTACTTGTGTCTGGTAAAACTCATCTACCCAGATGAAAGTTCCCGGTAATCCAAGTCTCCAGACTCCAGTCACATCCGAACTCTCATCCGGATTGATCGTGTATCCGGACAACTCCAGTTTCCGGGTAAGCCCTGATCGGACACTTTGTCTCTTCGGTGAGTCATTTCTTTTCTCGGTAACTTCCATTTTACCGGTAACCTAAGTTTACCCGGTTTGTTTTTTATTTTACTCAGTCACTTTTGCTATTCGGTAACTTCACACAACCCGGATCCGGACACTTCCTGATCTGGACACATCTATCCGGATTCCTATCCGGGTAAGTCTACTTTTCTATTAATCTTACCAGTTTAGTTAAATTCACTCTTAGACTTTGCGTTAGGATTGTCACTCTTAGTGCCTTGCGTTAGGTTTCAACCTTGAATCGACACTACTGTCTGGCGATCATCTTAGTGCATACTTCACGATGTCTCGCGACGCTCTTGCTAGCGGTACCGACTCCAAGCCTCCAACTCTCTATCGAGGCGAATACAGCCAATGGCGAGACAGATTCATAATCTTTATCGAATCTAAAGATAACTTCGAATACATTTGGCAAGCTCTCAATGAAGGCCCACAAGAAAACCCAATGCAAGTTGTTCCTACCCAAGCCGAAGGTGGTCCTCCACAACAGGCAAAACCGAAGACGTTCGCCATGATGACTGACGATGAAAAGAACAGATTCACTAGGGAGCAACATACAAAGAGGTATTTGATTCAGGGTTTGCCAAACGAGATCTACACGGCCATTGATAGCTACAAGGACACCTCCAAGGGCATGTGGGATCAAGTCGAGAAGATGATGAGTGGGAGTAAAGTGGGAAATCAATTGAAGGTCAACAGCTGCATCACCCGATATGACGGTTTCAAACAGCGAAAGGGGGAATTGATAACTCAGGCATATGAACGATTCTGCCTTGTTCTAAACGAGCTCCACAAGAATAAGATCACTCGATCTAACACGGAAAATGGCCTCAAGTTCTTAAACAACCTCCTGTCAGAATGGAAAGTGTTCGCTTCTCATATCAAACACAACCATCTGATTGAGAACGTTCCAATCCGTGAGCTTTATGAGATGCTCATGCAAGACGAGGATGAAGTCATGGACACAGTGAGCACTCAGAAATCATCTTCCAAATCACAAGCCGATCCCCTCGCCCTTGTATCTTCAAAAAGCGGCAAGTCATCCAGCCGTAACTCCAATAGAACCCAAGTGTCAGTGAGTCAGACCCTGAGCTGACTGAAATAAGGAAAGCAATGGCCCTGATCACCAAGTCTTTTCAAAGAAAGACGTTCTTCAAGAAACCTTCCTCTAGTAATCAGCGATACTCTACCACTCCCAACAAGCGCCATGAATATAAGGAGAAGTATGAAGGGAAGAGAAAGTCTGATGAGCACAAGCATTCGGATCATAAGGAGAAGCACGAACGAAAGCCCGAGTCAAAGAACAAAGATGAGCCAGTCACGTGCTATACTTGCTGTAAATTGGGCCACTTTGCCAAGGACTGCCGTAATCCCATTGTTCGTAACGTGGAATACTACAAGGCAAAGCTCTTGTTAGTGCAACAGAAAGAAGCGGGAAAGGCACTGATGGTTGAAGACGACCACTAGCTAACTCGTTTTGACGACGAAAGCGATACTGAAGATGCCGATGCTTTAATGGCCAATCATTCTCCTCCGTCAGATCATGGAGATCTGTGTCAGGTATGTATCCCTATCCATCAAGGCTTAGTCGATCAGATGCAATTACTTGTTCAAAGAATAGACTCCTATAAGGCTTCCACTGATGAACAACTGCTTGAAATTAATTCTTTAAAGGAAAAGCTAGATGTTCAAAAGAGAATCACTGACAAATATAAGTCCGACAATGCTAATCTTAAAGAAAAGTGTTCAAATCTTTTAATAGCACCTAAAGACCTTAGAGCCAAGATATATGATTTACACTCAAAGCTTGATCAATGTGAGGATGAGAAAGTAGAGTTTGTCTATCAATGCTCCTCTCTTCAAATTCAACACAAAGAATATGTTTCTAAAATAACTGATCTCGAACTCAAACTTCATAAACGAGGTCAAATTGATCAAACGATCCATATAAACAAACCTAAAGAATTCACTTATTTCAATAAAGAATGGGGAATTGGGTATGACAACCCTCGGTATCTGAAAAAGATAACATCATTGAGGCCTACTCTATACGAGTTTAACCTTTTTGGCTTTGATAGAAAATACCCTGAATATAAAATCAGATGGACTGGACCTCTCGAGGAAAAGGAAGAGGAATCTGAGGAATACAAACGCAAGCATACCACTAAAATGCAATTACCCTTTGCGTATGAAGTTCTTAACTATTCTTATACGAAAAATAAATCCAAGTACCTATCTAATGATTACTTTGACGGCTATAAAGTTGCACAGCCCAAGGATTCCTCCAAAAAGAATGAGGTCCCTGCAACTGAAACCAAAACAGAGACGGACGAGTTTAAACGCTATGTTCCACCTCTTGTTTTGGAAATGAAAATAGTCGAATTAGAGGAATCATTTGAACAGGAAAGGATCAAGTTTCAAAAAGAAAAACAAGAGCTTTTAACTGAACTTGAGAAACTCAGATCCACCAAAACCGAATATGTATCTGGTGAGGAAAAGGAACTCCTTCGGGAAGAAATCAATCGGCTCACATCCAAACTGTCTGCCTTGGCAACAGAAGTGATGCAAGAGCAAGTGAGTAAAGGTCAACTCCAATATAAGTTTGACCAACTCCAAAAGGAAAAGGTGAATCTACCCGAACCTTCCTCGGACTCCTCAGATACATCTTCGTGTTAAGCTTTTATTGGAAAAACTACCTCAAGAAAAGGAAAAGAGTCTCAAGAAAAATGTGTTCCAAAGAATCTTAACTCTGAATTTCAAAAGGCTTCCGCAACAGATTCTTCCAAAAACACAGAGTCAAAGTGTTCCTCATCTCCCTCAAACACTACTGTTCCATCTGTGAATGAAATTGATTTTTCAGCTTTTATGAATTCCGATGTAAGTTCAGATGAGGAGTTTCCTAAGTTTGATTTCGATAAACCTCTTCCAAATCACACCGACTTTCTTTCAAAAGCAGTAAATCGACCGGTCAAATTTCTGAAAAGTGAATGTTCTACAAAACTCAAAAACCGATCTGTGAATGAAGTTTCCAAAAACGATTCAAATTCTCAAAAGCGTTCACACACACAGAAACAGACCGGTCGACCAAATGATAGACATCCTTCCTACTCACACTCTACTGACCTTGCCTTTAATGATTTTTCAGATAAAAATGGTCAAGCAAAATAAGTCAAACAAAAGTGGGTAGCCAAAGGATCTACCGAGAGCAAGTCGAAGCCAAAGTCTTTTAATTCTGTTTTCAATTCTAGGAAAGACATTAATAATTGTGGTTTGCATGATTCAAATAATTATGTTGAAGAAAGTAATAATTTTCCATTAAAACTTTATTCAATACAACAATTGATTCAATTCTCCCATGATTGTTTGTGTTGTTCTAATTGTGGATTGAATGACTTTGGTGATAATAGTTATGCATCTGATTGGTTTGTTCTTATCATGTTTCTTACGTACGTCGCGCACAAAAACTTCACGGTCTTCCAGATGGACGTCAAGACCGCCTCCTCAATGACATACTCAAAGAAGAAGTTTTCGTCTCGCAACCGGACGGGTTCGTGGATGACTCCAAGCCAAACCATGTATACATCCTCGACAAGGCTCTGTATGGTCTTAAGCAAGCTTCACGTGCCTGGTATGATGCTCTGTCCAAATTCTTAATCAAAGCTGGGTTTTCAAAAGGTAAAATCGACACCACTTTATTTATTAAGAATGAAGAAGGTGATATAATTTTAGTCCAAGTTTACGTTGATGATATAATTTTCGGTTCTACAAACCCTCAATAATGTAAGAACTTTTCAAAACTTATGGGGAAATATTTTCAAATGAGTATGATGGGTGAAATGAATTTCTTCCTCGGTCTTCAAGTTAAGCAACTGTCGACTGGGATATTCATTAACCAGGCCAAGTACATCCAGGATATTCTTCAAAAATACCAGATGGAACAGTCTTCGCCCATGAAAACTCCAATGTCTCCAGGTACGGGGTTACACACCGATCCTACTGGAAAGGATGTTGACACCAAGACCTACCGTGGGATGATAGGTTCTTTAATGTACTTGACGGCTAGTAGGCCCGATATCATGTTTTCTACCTTTTTATGCGTTCGTTTTCAATCGAAACCAAAAGAGTCTCATTTAATTGCTGTAAAGCGCATATTTAGTTATTTAAAAGGTACTGTTGATCTTGGCTTGTGGTACCCGAAATAGAAAGGTTTTGAGCTTACAGCATATTTGGATGCGGACCACGCGGGCAACATGCTGGATCGGAAAAGCACTTCCGGACACGTGCAGTTCCTGGGCGACAGTCTAGTCAACTGGGCATCCAAGAAGCAGCAGTGCGTCTCCACATCTACTGCTGAGGCGGAGTACGTGGCCGCCGCGAGCTGCTGTTCACAAGTGATCTGGATGCGCACCCAGCTCAAGGACTATGGATTCTCCTACTCGAAGGTGCCCATCTACTGCGACTCGAAGAGTGCAATCGCAATTTCTAGCAATACGGTTCAGCACACTAAAACGAAGCATATAGATGTTTGGTATCATTTCATTGAGGATCACGTCGAAAGAGGTACAATCGAACTCTATTTTGTTGTTACGGAACATCAGATGACCTTTTTACAAAACCCTTGGACGAAAAACGCTTTAATTATCTAGTGTCCAAGCATGGTATGCTCAATCTGAAGGTTTAACAGGTGTATGCGCCCAATACAGTTTCCATACAATTACATGGAACTGTCTATTAATCATCTGGTGTCTAATCTCCAGATGATCGAGTACACACTTCCTCGTCTTTGTATTCTAATTGTATCGTGCACATTTCTAAATAAACCTATGTATTACTTAAGTAGATTTCGTTTGTTTGCTTTACATTCGGTTGTGATTTCTTTTAATTTTATTTTCTCGTCTATTATGTTTATCTCGTACCGCACTTCCATTTCATAAGTTGTTCATGTGCTCAGGGGGAGCACATCCAAAAGGACCGCATCAAATAAGTCAGTTCCTTATTTAAGGGGGAGCATCACACATTTTTTTCTAAGTGTCAAAGTTTTTTTGTGTGTGTGTCTTCATTTTCTTCAAAATGCACATCTCATGCACATTCCGAGGGGGAGCAATCTTATTTTTGTGCAAAATCCGAGGGGGAGCATTTCCTTAAAGTTTCATAATCATTTTGAAGCAAAAACATCAGTTTGAAAATCCATAAGAGTCAAAGTTCGATTTTTCAATAAGTTTCCATATAAGATATCCGGACAGCTCATCCGGACACTCTATCCGGATAGCTATCCGGACCGGGTAGTTTTCGAACAAGCCATCCGAACACCCATCCGGGTCGTGGCCGACTATAAATACCCGGTTCCTCTTTCACTTTCACCTTTTCGGAAAAATCTCCAACAAAACCCTCTCGCTCAAAACCCTTGGCTCGCATTCATTTTACACATCTCGCTCTCGATTGCACTCTGCACTCAAGGTACGTAACTCTAATCTCTCTCCCTCTCTCGAATGCATATCGATCCATATCGCACACGATTTCACCCGTGATTCGATCGATCTGTCGATCGATTCGTCCGGACACCTCCATCGAACCCTCTGTCGGTTCGTATTCGGCCCGATTTCATACCTATTTCGTGAATTTTTCATCGATATTGCTCCTATGCTTCATTAAACGATGATTGGGTCTCTTTGCCCTAGCTAGAACATCGATTTGTGTCGTTTTGGACTCAATTCGAAAGTCGTCCGGATAGTTCTAAACTATCCGGACACCTTCTTCGTATCCGGTAACCTAGTCTATCCGGTAACCTAGATTATTCGATAACCTAGTCTACCCGGTAAGCCTCTTATCCGGTAAGTCTATTTTGTCCGGAAACCTATGTTTAACCGGTAACCCTTGTGTGCCCGGTCAGTTTATCCGGTAACCATATTTCATCCGGTAAGTTTGTTCTTTTTGATAAGTGTTAGGTAACTTGGTGTATCCGGTTACTTAAGATTTCCGGTAACCTTGTTATCCAGTAACTCTTGTATCCGGACACCCATGTTCACCGGACACCTCTTGATTCTCGGACACCTATCACCCCTGGCCAATCCAGTACCCTGTATCACTGCCATTTCTCCAACCTCTTCTGCGATTGAGCCGTTTGGTGCCAAAGTACGTGCTGTTACATTGCATACAATCGTTTATTAACACTCTGTCTCTCAGATATTCAAATGGCTGAACCACAACACCATGGCGACCAACACCAAGAGGAATTCATTGACGAGGCGGCTGACAACGCCCTTGTCTTACCTGATGATATTTCAAAAATCGAGGGCAACAACCATCACCTCGATGTTGCTGAGTTCCGACCTCAACACCGAGTGGTCGTGGACATCCTCCTCGGCCACCCACTCCGACACGCACTCACGACGACTACCGACGTCCCGGTTTTATATTTACAACAAGTCTGGAACACCATCCAGGTAGTCACCGACAACAACATTCAAACGATTCAAGCAACGATCGACCACTACCCTTTCGTCCTCACGCCAGAATCTTTCCGACGACTTCTATCTCTACCGGAAGCTACTCATGGCGGTCGAGCTGCATTTGATCTAGCCATCGATGATGACACCCTTTGTGCCGAGATTCGGGCCTTGGGGTACAACCATGCACTAAACCGGCCGTCTGCTTTCAACAGGAAGTACCTCGCTCCCATATGGTACACACTTTTCACCATCTTAAACCGGTGTCTATCCTCAAGGTGGAAAGGCATCGACCAGTGCACAGGAAACTTCTTACGCCTCGTACATGCCGTCGTCTACGACCGACACGTGGATTTTTCCACAATCATCTGGCACGAACTAGTGAATACTGTTAATGCCAAAAATCGCACCAAAGGGACAACTTAAGGTCGATGTGGACCTAACAACTAAAGAAAGAATCTTTCGACGAAACGTGCGATGAGGATAAAAATAAAGAAACAAGGGATTTGATGACACAGGAAAAACCTCAATCGAGGAAAAAACCTGCGGACGACAGGGGGTGTCGTCACTGCACTATGGTCGCCAATCAGGGGCGATGTCCTTGGATACTGGTGTCGATCGTACAGTGATTACAATACAAATGAAGGAAATTCTTCGAAATGTAAAGTACAAGTGTTTAAAGTATAAAACAGGTGTTTGTCGTGTGAATACAAAGTGTGAACTGCTGGTCGAGGGCTGTTGTCGTGCGTCGAGAGCGATACTTAGAATAATGATTCTTCACTTCAGGTGTTCTTGAATATTGCTTCGGTTGTTAATCGCCGGATATTCGATGTTCGTGTCTCCCTGAAATGAGGATTTGGCTCTAGCTTTATAGTCTTTGGGAGTTTTGATTAGCTCATTGATTGCTTCATTAACAGCTTTAATTGTCGCAACGGTCTGTAACGGCTGCCGGCGTGATCATCCATAATGGTCTTCGTCCGTTACGAGTAACAGCTTGCGTCGGATATAGCCGTTGCTCCTTTAATAGCTTTGACTCCTGCATTAAACACTTTACAAACGTAATAGTCATGGTTAACGTTAGTTTTGGTTGAGGTCGTATGGCTCGATGCGACAATTATGCAGGACGGGCGTCGCTAAGGTCGTACGTCCTAGGAAACTCTCAACTTACCTTTTACGATGAACGACGGACGTTCTGCGGGTCTTGGTCGGGACCTTATATTAATCCAAGATGTCTTTCATGACGCGCGTCTTACCTTTTCTGGTCGTGGTCGTACGACGTGAATTTTTGCCCAAACAGTTTGCCCCCAAAATTTGAAAATTGAATGTCAAGTTTAAGTTTTAAATTTTGCTTGTCGAAGGCTTGTGACCTGGGTTGAGGGACTTACCTGTTTGTCATGGAACTAGACCGGTTCGCCTTTAACTGAATGAGAAGTTGAAAAGGGGAGCGAGGTCGTGACGTCATGCTGACATACGATCGTGCTTACCAGCTGAATGTCGACGGAGCCCAGAGGTGCTATTAGAAATGAAAAAGATTTTGACGACTTTGAAAGTCTATGTGTATTACCATAAGCAAGGTTGGCGAGATTCGACCGGAGATGTGTCCTGATGGATATGCCGTGATATATGAGTACCTGTTTAAGATGGGCTTCCATTGGCCGTATTCGCCTTTGGTCGAAGTGTTCATGCGTGAATTCGATCTTTCACCGAGGCAACCGATGCCCCAGTTCTGGCGAGTTATCCTGATCATCGAGCGACTTACCTCGCGCTTAGTTTTGAACACTGCTGTCGATGATCGCAAATGGAAGACGAGGTATGTGCTGGATACGAACGGTGATTGGATTAGATCTGTTGATACTGCACAACTGGCGACGATGTCTCATATTGCGCAACCGGCGACGAGGTCTCATATTGCGCAACTGGCGACGATGTTTCATACTGCGCCACTGGCGACGATGTTTCATACTGCACAACTGGCGACGATGTTCTCTACATCCTCGTCGACCCTTTCGTCAGCCGCCAGGGGCAAGGGTGTAAAGACGGGAGAGAATGAGGGAGAGTTTATGGCGACGAACAACTTTGCGTTGTCGTCAACCCTCCTGATTGACTATGTCCTCGTAAGGGAAGAGTCACTTCCGCATCTGGGGAAATAACAGCTCTTATCTTTCAAGGAGCGTTTTTGAAGAATCTTTGTTGAAGAGATTGGACTGTGTTTAGCCGAACTGGCGTTCTTTGTAAGTTTTTCTTTCAAAACTTGTGTTATCGAAGTTCTTTCGCTGAGCATTTAGTATGTTTCTTTTGTAATTTGCAGATGCTTCTGTTTCCTCTCATTGAATATGTGAAGGTAGAGGAAATGCTGGAGTGGAGGTCGATCGTTGAGAAGGATATATTCCTTCCTCCAACCTTAACATTAATCTTTAGAGCCATATTCTCAGAATGTCGAGGCGTAAGGAGTTGGAAGACCACTCCTAATATACTCGTTTGATCCTTGCATCAGTTCTTCGGGATTGGCAGGGCTTCAAAGGTCGAGACTTTTGGGCAGAGCTTTCCATCGACGCTTTTCTCTAGGTTTAGGAAATGTTATGTCTTTTCATGTCTCGACCGTTGGTGGTCGAACCCTTTTAACTTTGTATACTCGACCGTCGGTAGTCGAGTTCTTTTGAATATAACCGACAGTTTTGTAAATGAAACTTTGAACTTTTGTTTGAACTTGCGTTTTATATATTTGGTAAACAAATACCATATCAATTATGAAATTGAATCTGGGAATCATGCGACTAAGGCATTCATTGTAACACAATAACTGGTACGTAATCCATAAGACTTTTAAATCGTGTGTATAAACATAAGCACATGCGACTAAAGCATACATTCGGAGTATGAAATTTTTCCATTTCATAGTTAAGAGGCTTAGATCATGAGATCGTTAGACCTCACAATCGTACGACTAAGTCGTGTGATTAATTTGAATCGTATGTCCCTGTAAAGGATGATCAAATCATAGATTTGGTCGTTTATATCGTGCGACCTTTTGAATTTAAAGTCATATTGTAGACTTAATGACTACTGTCGTGCGATCCTGCGATAAGTTGTCGTGCGATTCTACGGTAAAACGATGTTAAGGGTTGGTTGTTGGCTAACCAACGACCCTCCGATGCTTAAGTCAGTTGTGAGAAAAAATCGTGTATGAAAAAGATTTAGGAACATACCGTTAGATTCTCTTTTTAGTGGGATATTGCCCCCTGTCATTTATTATCTTATTCTTTTCGGAGGAAAGATAGGATTTAAATGACAGGATGACACTGCGATCTGATGAGATATTGTCGTGCGACAGGGCACCATAGTAGACTTATCCCTGTGGAAAAGATATAATTTTAGAAGAACGAACCTGTCAAAGGCGCCTGACTGTGGAGTATGTTAGACCATACATGTCTGAACCACCGGTGATGCAATTGACGACTTTTGTATGCTCGGGGGTCGACGGTCGATGGTTACTGGCTGGAGTAGCGTCATCGTCGATGATATCTTTGAGATTTCCTTTTGGGAAGTGATATGCTAGCTCCTTCTTCAGCGCGATGCAATCGTCTGTCGCGTGACCATGATCGACGTGGAAGTCGCACCACTTTGATTTATCTTTCTTAGCACCATTCAGGTCGGACTTCTTTGGCCATCGAATGGTCACTTGGACGGACTTAAGAGCTTCGACTAAGTCTTTTGCGGACCCTTTGAATCCGTAAGAGGATATCTTGGGGTATCGAGGAAATTTAGTCGCGGTCTTGGCCTCTGCTTTCGTCTTGAAATGAACATTTGAAATTTGGCGCGCGAGCTCGATTCTGGAAATAGCTTTGGCCTTGAATTCCGGTTTTCTGACGCCTAACGACTTCTTGTCGTCAGTGTGCTTGCGATGAAATGCTGTGTCGTCTTCGACCCTCATATATGCTAAGGTTCGAGCTCGGCCGTCTTCGAAAGTCTCTGGGGGATACTTGGTCAGATCGATATATAGACCTGAACTATCGTCTAGACCACGCTTATAAGCTTCGATCGTAGTTTTGATATCACAATTGCGGATACTGATCATTTCGGCATTGAATCTATTGAAATAACTTCGAATAGACTCATTGGTCTTCTGCACGACATAGTACAGATCACTAGTCTGCTTTTCCATCTTACTACTGCTGGTGAATTGCCGGGAGAATTGGTTGACCAATTCGGCGAACGACCTGATAGATTTGGGTTTGAGATTGATCAACCACTGGAGAGCTGGACCAGTGAGAGTCGCCCCGAAACTCTTGCACATGCATACTTCCTGGTACATGTATGGAATCGAGATTGTCCACATGAGCTGCTTATACTGCGCGACATGCTCGGTTGGATCGGTCACACCCGAATACTTGGGAGTGAAGGCAGGAATGTTATACTTCTTTGGAACCTCGACGGTGGCGATCTCGTCGATGAAGGGCGACGCCTGATACCCCGAGCGAGGCTCGACGTCAACAGGCACGGCTGCCCCAGGCAACTTGGCGAGCAAGGACAGGACGCGCTCATTTTGGTCTTCTAACATCTTCAAACGCTGGGCGACGGGATCATTAAGATCATGATTTGCCCCCGTCGAGGGATTGGTCCCTGGACTAGTGCCATTACCATGCGACGAACCATTGGTGTCCCCGTTGAACGGGACAAAATATGGATGCGACCCATAGTGGAATTGCTGCGGTCCATTCTGAAATGATGGTGGTCCATGCTGAAATGGCTGCGATCTCTGCTGGAAAGATTGCGATCCTTGCTGGAAAGGTTGCGATCCTTGCTGGAAAGGTTGCGGACCACTTTGGAACGGCTGGGATCCATTCTGAAATGGCTGGGCGCCACCTTGCAATGGTTGGGATCCATTGTTCAAGGGTGGTGGTCGGATGTGCTGAGGGGGAATCTGCCCAGACTGGGGATTCGGAATGAACGGACCCGGCTGCTGATTCTGCATGAATGGACCTGGATGCTGATTCTGCGCGGACGGGCCTGGTCCCGGACCTGGATTCTGGATGAATGGTCTAGGACCATTCTGGGGTCCAAAAGGATTCCTTAGCCGCGCAATCTCTTCAGCTGCTCTACGATTCTGCTCTGCCATTGCATTGAGTTGATTCCTGGCAACCTCGAGCTCCTGATACATCTGAGCGACGGCTTGCTGCGGATTTCCAGGGGCTGCCATTTTCCTGCGACAGAAAACAGAAGAAACTCCAAGAAACTATTAGTAGAATGCACGTTCGTCGAGGATTTTCTCTAGATGTAGTCCCCCGGATGGCGCCAAACTGTTAATGCCAAAAATCGCACCAAAGGGACAACTTAAGGTCGATGTGGACTTAAACAACTAAAGAAAGAATCTTTCGACGAAACGTGCGATGAGGATAAAAATAAAGAAACAAGGGATTTGATGACGCAGGAAAAACCTCAATCGAGGAAAAAACCTGCGGACGACAGGGGGTGTCGTCGCTGCACTATGGTCGCCAATCAGGGGCGATGTCCTTGGATACTGGTGTCGATCGTACAGTGATTACAATACAAATGAAGGAAATGCTTCGAAATGTAAAGTACAAGTGTTTAAAGTATAAAACAGGTGTTTGTCGTGTGAATACAAAGTGTGAACTGCTGGTCGAGGGTTGTTGTCGTGCGTCGAGAGCGATACTTAGAATAATGATTCTTCACTTCAGGTATTCTTGAATATTGCTTCGGTTGTTAATCGCCGGATATTCGATGTTCGTGTCTCCCTGAAATGAGGATTCGGCTCTAGCTTTATAGTCTTTGGGAGTTTTGATTAGCTCATTGATTGCTTCATTAACAGCTTTAATTGTCGCAACGGTCTGTAACGGCTGCCGGCGTGATCATCCATAATGGTCTCCGTCCGTTACGAGTAACAGCTTGCGTCGGATATAGCCGTTGCTCCTTTAATAGCTTTGACTCCTGCATTAAACACTTTACAAACGTAACAATCATGGTTAACGTTAGTTTTGGTTGAGGTCGTATGGCTCGATGCGACAATTATGCAGGACGGGCGTCGCTAAGGTCGTACGTCCTAGGAAACTCTCAACTTACCTTTTACGACGAACGTCGGACGTTCTGCGGGTCTTGGTCGGGACCTTATATTAATCCAAGATGTCTTTCATGACGCGCGTCTTACCTTTTCTGGTCGTGGTCGTACGACGTGAATTTTTGCCCAAACAAATACCATACGCGCCATCGGCGGAACCAAAGAGCTCAAGTTCATCATGTACATCCGATTCCTACAACTTGCCATCCGCCAGCATATGGACGCTAACCCGGACATTCCACGTCGCGCTAATCACCCGGTATGTCCTACTTTCAGCCTCCATTATCTTGTTATCTGAAACCCGTCCAACGCACAAGCCATTCGTATCCCTGAAGCCCTACTGGCCTATGCGAGTCCGCAAGCATCGAGTGTGATAGCGTACACGAGGTCCCGGTCGTCACTGCCCCGCTACTTGACCCAGGAGTTCAAGACGGAACTAGACAAAGTTAAGAGTTTACTAAAGGGAAAGGAAAAATTGGTCGAACCTGAAACCGCACCAACACGTCCACCAGCAACCGCTCAACCATCCTACTCGGTGGATGATCTGAAAATCATGCTCCTTGCCCAACTGCTCCAACATACCAACTCTGACTCCTCAACCGAAGCAGATTTGATTTTCGTGCTCCGATCACAGGTATCCGCTTCACCATCTTCCGTCAACACCGGATTGGACCAGCTTGACTCGACCCTGAAGGACGTTTAGAACGCCCTTTCAACTTTGTCCGACAGGGTCGCCTCACTCGAAAACACCTGTAAAAGTCAAGCTGGCGTACTCAAACGCTCGCACGATGACCACGACGATCCTGATCACCGTAAGGGGGAGAACACGCGTCAAAGATTATCCGAGTCCGAACCAATCACCATCGACACCACTCCAACGGTTCAACCGAAACCATCAACTGTGGCACCATCAGAAGATTAGCCACAAAATCAGTTAAGTCTAGTCGGCATGGTTGTCGATATGGACATCTCAGATGAAGAAGACCCAACGGTTGAAAAGCCCGAGGGAGAAAACCAAGAACTGATCGAATTCACAGCAACGGAACGACCAGAGTTTGAAATGATAGATCTAGAATCAGAAGTAGACCCGGAAACCGAGAACGCATGGTACAAAAAAGCCGTCAGTGCAGTAAATTCCGAGGTAAACCTGATTTTCCCGACCGAAGCGGATGACGACCTTGACTATGATCAGTTTCTTCTTCAGTCCATTCAGAATACCCCAGCATATGCTCAACGGTTACCCGAAACTTCTACAACAACAGAACCGACATCTCCTCAGACCGATACAGTTCATGTTCAACCACCTCAGCTTGTAAAATGGGAGAAGATCATAATCCTAATTCCTTATCTGGAAGACTCCCTAAAGAAGCTGTTTGTCCACAAGCTAAGACCGCTCGATCCAATCTTTTGCCTCGGATTATCAAAGTTCGACGACGCCTACAAGAAACAATACCTTGAAGTCATGAAAAGGTGTCTACCGGTCAGTCAGGTCCGAACAAAGCATAAGATTACCGAACTCACCAACATTAGGTCAGGCCGCATTCTGAAGATCTAGTACCCAGTCTTTACCGTCAAAAGCGAAGATGGGAAAGAATGGATATTTTCTGAAGCTGACTTCAAGAATCTCCGACTGAACGACTTCCACCCAATCATCAAAGACCTCTGAACCCGAACTATCCGACCGCTCCACATCACCAAAGCCCTCGAAGCGGTAAAGCGATTCCTGAAATACACGGTAACTATGTCTTACATCACCGATTTTCAAATGGGAATCGAACACAGGACGAAAAAGATCAATCTGCTGAAACCCGATCAAAGAGCTTCTGAATTGAAGATGTACCCAACCAATACAATGCTGATGCAACCAGAGTTCAGAATCATCTATCTCAACGAACTAAACGAAAAGAAGTTTCTCCGCTTAAGCTAAGTTGAAAGATTCTGCGACGGAACTTTAATGAAGGTCAGAGATGCTTTGAAAGAAATAATAGCCAAGGAAAAACAAATCCAGAAGACATTTGTCATAAGTCTCAACGAGATAAATGCTCGAGAAGCCTTGGAAATTGTTGAAGACCGTATCGAGTTCCGCAAAGCCATTCGAAGCTTCGAGATCCTCTTTGCCCTCCGAAAGAGTATGTCCCGAACTGGCGTGAAATTGAACTTCAATTCAAAGGGGGAGATTGTTAGGGTTAATTTTGTATTGAATAGAAGTTCGAGGGTTTATTTTGTAAATGCTTAAATGGGCTTAGTCTAGTTAATGGGTCGTGGGCCTTAGGCTTTAAGTCTGGGTATAAATAGTTTTTTTTGGAAAGGGTATTCCAGGCACAGCCCGGACTAATCCCTGACAATTTTGAAACTTAAAAATGTCTTATCAATGTTGAGGATGCCTGGAATCGAACCCTGGGGAGATGAGATATTCCACCACATCACTCAAGGCGATCAACCACTGCGCTACAACCTGATTGATGGGTATAAATAGTTTTGTTAGCCTAATTGTTTAGGTTAATCATCCATAAACATTGTAACCGTATTCTGAAAAACTCTCTGAATGGTTTATGAAATAGATGGATGACGTATTGAAATCAACTGAGTTCATTGCTATTGTTTACTGATTTCTACTTTATTGCACTAATCTGGGATCCACAACTATTATGTTTGTAATGAATATTATAAAATGCATGTATATAAACTCTTTGTGCACACAAATTTTCGATCATATATTATGTCGAATTCCATCGAACGAACATATCATGAGCCGGTCCCAAAGCTCTAAATACACAATCTTGGCAATATTTTCTATAAGCCGCAACATTGATTTACCTTTATTAAAAAAAAATCGTAACATAAGTCTAAATTTATCTAGTGTGTTACTAAACCGTCTTGAACGACTAAATTAATAATGTGGGCAACACAACGTGTATGAAATATTTCACCGTCCAACATAGGGGTTAAAACACATTTTATGTTTTCCACACATACAGTATTATTACTAGCGATATCAAATGAAATGCTAACGATTTTATTTGAAATATTATAAAAAAAGTGTTTTTTATAATTGAAAATTGACGTTCACCCGAATGTGGCGCACCAAACGTTTCAAACGTTATTATACGTTTGACCATTTGCCACGACTCCATCCAATGTGCCGTTATACAAATATAAGAATTTGGCAATCCGTGTGATGCGCTCCACACATCACAAGTTAAAGAAACGTTGTTAGACATTTGTTCAAACATGTTTTTCATTTCATTTTTAGCATCTTTCCACATTTTTATTGCATCACGTCTAAGAGTTTGACGGCTTACCGGAGTGTAGCGAGGTTGTAGACATCTTTGGATCATCTTCGTCATATACGGATTGTGGAAATGTCCAAACGGCAACCCCATTTGAATGACACATTTTGTTGTTAATTCCCGGGCCAAGATGGTATCGTACGACCATATTTGACCTTGGTTGTCAAGTATGGGTTGACTTGAATCACCTCCGGACTTGAGTGCCTTGCATGCGGTATCGGTGTGCCTCTTTAAGGTCGAGTTTCCCGAGGTCGCAAGGAGAGCTCCACACCTTTTGCATTGTGCTTTTTTTTCCGTCGTTGAGAATCACCATATTGAAACCATTCCAAACTTTGGATTTTCGTCCGTGTTCGACAATAATTTCTCTAATTTGATCGTTTGATGCACTACCGCCGGCCATTTTGATTGAAGGATGGAAATTTTGAGAAAATGAGAAGTTGCGAAAAATGAACACGAGAAAGCGAGAAATCGGGAATTGTAAGCGAGAATTGCGTTTTGTGCGTTTTTGTAACTTGCTATCTAACCTCATACACCCACTAACCTATTTATAGTGTTTAGGAGGCAAATAACAAAAAAAAACGGTCCAAAATCGAAAAAAACGGTCATAAAAACGGCTAGTTTTTTTGAATTTGGCGGACCGGGCTCGGCCGGGACCGGAAAAAACCACAAAACAGGGCCTGGTAGGGCCTGCCGGGCTGGGACCGGGCTTTGGGCGGGCCGGGCAGGAACCGGGCTTTGGTCGGGCTGGGTTTCGGGCCCCCTCGGGCTTGGGCCAGACCGGGGCCCATTGGCCATGACTAGGCCAGTGGGCTGTTTGGCTGTTTTTTTTTAATCTAATGGGCCTTAAAGAACGGCCCATCTTTGATGCGTGTTAGAACGGAAATGTTAAACAACATTGCTGGAGCAAAATGAAGACGCACTGACACCAATTCACACAAAATCCGATCAAAAGACTCCCTCCGATTCTCCAAACTGAAACAATAATAAATTAGTGGTAGAGGATCGGAAAAATCGTAATCGGAAAATCGTTCGTAACGATGCCGCCGAAAAAGATGGGAGTGAACAGCAAAGCGGAGGCCGCTAAGGCACGGAAGAGCGCCACCGAGGCTGAGCGTAAGGAGAAGGAGGCACGTGACAAGGAGGAGAAGTACTGGCGTGAAGCGGAGGGAGCCAAGTCACGTGCGGCGAAGAAACGCGAGGAGGAGTCGGAGAAGCGAGCGGAGGCCGCCGCTCGGAAGGCGGAGGCGCGGCGACTGGCGGAAATTGAGGAAAAAGAGCTCGAGAAGTCGCTTAAGAAGGTGGATAAGAAAACGACTAGGGTTGCGATACCGGTGCCGAAGGTGACGGAGGCGGAGCTGAGGCGTCGGAAGGAGGAGGAGCAGGCGCAGATCTTGAAGAAGGCGGAGGAGGATAAACGGAAGCAGAGTCGAACCGCGAAGGAGGAGGAGTATGAGAAGATGGTTCTTGTTGAGAATACTAATCGGGATGATGCAATAATCGAGGCTAGGTCAGTCGAGGAAGCAATTGCGCAGATGTCGGTTGCCGATAGCTTGCCAGTGGATAAGCATCCTGAGAAAAGACTCAAAGCATCGTTTAAGGTGCGTTTTATGTTTTCAATTGATTATGTTGCTCTTAAAGCTCTTTGAAATGCGGATTTTCTTCCAGATTGTGTGATTTGGGTATTTATTTGTAGTATGGGCTTTACAAACATCCAATATAAGTAACCAATTGTATTCATAAATCCACTAAAAGTAAAGAAATCTGGTAGCTGATCTTGAGTTCCCACTGTCTAGCAGCATCTTTAGATTGATTGGATTAGCTGAAGCTTCTGCTATGAGTGGCATAAATAATATCAGTAGACCGTTTATAAATGTGATAAGATTGCCTAGATTAGAACTAATGTGGTCCACATAATGCATTTAGGCCTGTAAAGTTTCTTAATTTGTACAAGGAGAGTTGTTTTTGCGTTAAGTTAGTTGCCGTCCATGCTTGCCTGAGTATCTGTATGAACAAATTTTGTTGGTTACAGTCATGGGTGTACCTAGAAGGTGCATACGGTGGCAGGTGCCACCACTTCATTGTCCTGATGTAATGGAAAGAAATTATGTTTTTAAAGGTGCCACCGTATTGATTAGATATGTGCCATTGTTTTGGTTAAAATAAAACAAAAGGAAGGTGCATAGCATCGGTAAAAATGCTTTTAAAATAACTACGATAATTATTTTGTGCTAGCACTTCCAAAAATTTCTGGGTTCACTTCTGTCATGTATTTAGGAGTATTGTAGTATTTTTATGTCAGTGCGAATGCTTGGTTAGTCTTTTCCTAGATGATATGGTTGACTATTTACCTTTCTTTACCAGGATTTTCACGTGGTGTTAAATGTTCTATCTTGAGGTTTATTTGTTGCTTAGCATGTTCACTCATTGGTAATTGGGATGAGAATAATTATACCTTTGCTGCTTTAAGGAATTTATACGAATCTATAAGATTTCTCTCCATGTGATGCACTGTTTGAATTGATCTGTTATTACTTTGGCTGATGAGTAGTTTGGTAACATAAAGAACTCTCTTTCTATGCTATAGCCAAATATTTGTGGCATTAGGACCTCCCTCTTCTGTTTATAACCTTTATGCTTGAGAAGTTTGTGAATCTTGTAACATACTAACATGGTCATATAACCCAACTTTGTTTGTCTAGAATTCAAATATCTCTTTTATAGGTTTGGTTGTGTTGTGGGTTATCCAATTAAGTAAGGGGTAGTTTACCAAAAGCTTAACGTGTAAGCACTTACCAACAAAAGTCATTACACTCACTTACCTTGTCGGGTAACATTTCGGCTATCAAAATGGATTGTTGCTAAGCATCTTTTACCCGCTAAGCACTTACCGGGTAAGATTCTTGGTTTTTGCTATGCCTTCTTAGCAGGTAAGATTCTCGATTCTGGCCATGCTCACCTGGTAAGGTAAGTGACACCCAGTAAGCGCTTACCCGATAAGAGTTTGCTAAACGACTCTTAAGTGTTCTACTTCAAAACCGTGGTTTTAAAAGCGTGTGAGGCGTACACCTCGAGGCAAGGCGGTCCAAAATCGCACCTGAGGCGACGCCTCTCAATCCCCAGACGAGACGTACACCTCGGTCGTCTGAGGCGGTGATTGAGGTGGTGAGGTGTCAGGTGGTCGAGAGGCATACATCTCAATACTGAGAGGCTAAGGCGTCGTTTGGCAAAAATAAGCTAGCTTATTTTTCGAATAGAAGTTTATATGGACATAAGCTAGCTTATTTATAAGCTACTTGGAGTGGCTTATGAGGAGCATTTTGTGACTTTTTCCAATAATACCCTCATTAAAATTAATCATTATTTATTAACTATTAATTATAAATAAATAATAATTATTAAAAATTAATTATTACTAATATTAATTAATAGTAATTAATATTATTTGAAAATCATGGTTTTCAAAAGCGTTTGAGGCGTACGCCTCGAGGCGAGGCGGTCCAAAACCGCACATGAGGCTTAAGCCTCAGGACCCGGACGAGGCTTACACCTCAAT
The DNA here is from genome assembly GCA_033807775.1 of Saussurea involucrata. Lineage (NCBI taxonomy): Eukaryota > Viridiplantae > Streptophyta > Magnoliopsida > Asterales > Asteraceae > Saussurea > Saussurea involucrata. Next base: position 122,786,478 of record CM066315.1, read on the forward strand.
GGCTGAGGCGGTTCGGTGAGGCGTGAGGCGATGGTGAGGCTTAAGCCTCAGCTCCTTTTCTGTTTTGTTGGTGAGACTGATTTTTTTTCTTTTTTTTAAAAGTAACTTGTACTTTTATTACCTTTTGTCTTTTTAAAAAAGGGAATTTAATTAAAATACCCAAAGTTTGACTTTGACTTTGACTTACCAAAATACCCATTTTTTTCAACTTTTGCAAAAATACCCATTTTTCCAGCGAAATTTCCCGCGATCGCGGGATAGGGGTATAAATTGAGAATGTTGATCAATAGCGGGACAATCGTGGGACAATCGCGGGATCAAAAATTTCAGTTTATACCCTATCCCGCGATCGCGGGAAATTTCACGGGAAAAATGAGTATTTTTGCAAAAGTTGAAAAAATGGGTATTTTGGTAAGTCAAAGTCAAACTTTGGGTATTTTAATTAATTTCTCTTTAAAAAAGGTAGAAATGTCAAACAACAAAAAGCAAATGTACTTTTATTAATTTTAAAGTACAAAATGTCATGTAGGTAGGGGTGTCCTTTCATCTTCTCTAGAAGAAAGAAAGGGGTTGAAATTTGGTATGGTATTTTGTGAACTTATGACGTTTAAAATTTGGTATGGAATTATGTTTTGCTTATTATTAGTATTTATCAATTTTATTTGCTATGGAATTATGTTTTCCACACACACTCATATATATATATAATATTATATATATTTATACACCGCCTCGAGGCTTACGCCTCACCTCATTGGAGGAAAACGCCTCGTGGCTCGATTCCGCCTTTTAAAACCTTGTTGAAAATTATTAGTTGTATTTAATTATACAATGATGTTAATTTTGAATTATTGTTAATCATATCAGTTAATTTTTTTTTAATATTAGTCAATATATATTAGTTGTCATTTACTATTAATTTTTTTAATTATTATTCAGTTATTTATTTTATTCGTATTATATGTAATGGTTATTTAAAATCATAAGTTAATGTAGATTTTTTTAGAATTTGTTTTAACAAATTTATAATTTATAGTGTATATATAATAATAAATTAAGTTTTTTTAATTAACATGTTATATTAGTTAGTTTTTCTTTAATAGCTTGTTTGTATTAATTAACATATCATATTACTTTAAATTTGTTTTAATTATATTATGAAATATTGTAATTGATTATTTTTTCAAGATGTTCTTTTTGGTCATTTTACATGCTTATCAACTAGTTTTTGTCAAACTTTTATTCATCAGCTAGCTTATAAGCTAGTTTCCCAAACATAGCCTAAATTATTTGAAAAATGACTAAAAACTCGGTTCAGAGATGTATTATGTATATGTATCTACCAGATACATTTCTTTTATATTTAGTCTCTGGTACGTGTGACAGTCACACTTCTGCTCACACTCTGTTGGTATTTAATATTTTTTTCTTTATGAGTTGTGAGCATATTTTTTTTGAAAGGGTATCCTAGGCTTTGCCTAGACTAATCCCTGGTACTGATTGACTGCTAAGCATGCTCTGAGATAAGTCCTCAGTTGTGAGCATATTAATATATACATATACTCACTCACACAATATACATATGTTACGAATAGACCTATGCTGTTAAAATCGCGATATCTCGGTGATATATCGGATATCGGTCATTGGTAAAAAAATCGGTTGTCATATATCGCTCAAAATATCGGCGATTTTGGCCCATTTTGGCCGATATTTTAGCGATATTTTGATCTAAATATTGGTCAAAATACCGGTTATTTAGAGTTCCTTTTTAGGCTTTTTTTTAATTACACTTTGGGCTTGGGCTTCTTTTTTAGTCAGTAAACTTAGGTTACGACTTACAATCAGTCTTCTTCTCCTCTCTCAAATTCATGATTTTTCCTCTTCTACTCCTCTCTCAAATTCACTGCTACAGTGCTACTACTGCTTCCACAGTTCCACTCTCTAGTCTCTAGTCTACACTACACGAACGATCTCCTGTTGCTTGTTGCTTGTTGCTTGTTGCTTGCTGTTGCTTGTTTTGTGAAACCTTATTTAAGTTGATGTTTTGATGTTGAACTATGTTTTTGATTAATGCATATGATATGTTTATGGATGCATACATATATATTATATAATTCTAAGTAATATTATATGAACCGATATATCACCTATATATCCGAGATATCGAATATCGGACCTTGACCGATATACCACCGATATCCGGTATTAACAGCATAGGAATAGATCAATAATTCTTTTCTTTTTAGTACATGTACATCTATATTTCGTGATTGAAAAAAGGATATATAAATTCTTTTAGTATGATATATATACACATAACACGCTTGACACTTGAGTACTAGACACTCTATATATATATATATATATAGTGTCTAGTACTCAAGTGTCAAGCGTGTCATGTGTATATATATTGCATATATTTTCTGAGCAAAAGCAGTGGCATGCAGATTGGTGTATAGTAGTGTATTTATTTTGGCCTCGGGGCTTACGCCTCGGACCGCCTCAAGGCTTACGCATTGCTTCATTGAGGGAAAACACCTTGAGGCACTATTCCACTTTTTAAAACCTTGCTTCCAAAACATGTTTACTAGTGGTTGATTAAAGCCATAGAGGTGAGAACAACCTAAAGAAAAGAGAGATGGAGAAATTCATTGAGTTATGCACTTGCATTGAGGATCTCGCTATTTGCAAATTGCAACATGATGTTATTTAAGAGAAGCTCTGTCATTTTGACCATATAAGGCCAAAGATATAGCCTACCATTAAATATCAATTAAAGTTCCTTTCGTTTATTTTGATCCCAAAAAAAAACTTTGAGCATCATTAACATTTGTTAATTATAGCTTAACCACTGGAACATCAATATGCTTAATTATGGAATTATTTATTTGCAGGCTTTTGAAGAAGCAGAGCTTCCACAGCTGAAAGCAGAGAAACCTGGTCTCACTCACACCCAATATAAGGACATGATATGGAAACTATGGAAAAAATCTCCAGATAATCCGCTAAACCAGGTAATATGATGGATCTTTGTCTTTGATCTTGTTGTGCTATTTTAGTAGGTTGTTTGATTATGTATGATCTTTTACTTTATCTTACAAGCATGCATGATTGCATCTTGGGTTAACAAGTGGTATTTAAGTATTCGAGGCCATAGCCTACCCCTTTTAATTATAATCATATTCTGAGTATTAGAGGTCACCCCACTATTATAAAACTTTTATGATAACGAAAAGGTCATCGAATTACATTTTAAGTGGGTTCCGGCAAACCACATCTCAACGCCCTTAAGGGTACGCAAAATGACTATTTTTCTATTGAACACAAAATTTATGTCACCATCAAGAACCCAAATCAACTTTGAACCAAGCCCGACATCTACTAAACCAACTTTGAACCAAGCCCAGCATCTCATTAGATATAAATGGCATTGAATTAGGCCTGTGATTCAGGGCTGATATAGATTTGATTTGATATTGTTTTCTTTTATTCTACCACGATGCCATCCGTATAAATCAAGGTTTTCCCTAAATAATACTCCCTTCGTCCTGAAATAAGTGCCACATTTATATTTTAGGCCTTGTTTGTTTTTTAAATTTCAGCTCTTAGCCTATTAATGACAACTTATCACTTATTCGGTCAGACGTTTTTTTTAAATTCAGACCCACTTATCACTTAAAATCATCTGGAAGAAAAAGTGGTAGCCTAACCACTTATTTATCTATTATTCACAGCATGGGGATGAAGATGATGTCCAGTTTTTTTTTTCACAGCATGGCCAAACTTTTTTGTCTTGGAAATGAGGATTTTTTTAAAAAGTAATAATGGAATAAATATAACCATTTCTATTATACTTTATTTTCATCATCATTATCATTTTCATTCCTTAAAACGAATCAAATGCCCCTGAGATATTCAAGACTTCAAGTAATCTCTCATCATGTCTTCAATTTTATCCAGATTCGGACATTTACCCGTTTACAAAAACAAACAGTCTTATTATTCAGATTCCAGACTTCAGCACCACCTCTTATTTATCAGAAGTGAAATCAGACTTCAGACTTCAACACCTCTCAAAAAACAAACACCACCTTAGACACATGTGCATAGAAACCCAGAAACATTTTCAATTACTTGTATGCACATGTGCATACAGTACAAATGAACGGTTATTGCTAAAAACTGATTAGAAACAAGTCTAAGAGTTCAAGTGGTTTCTCTAGCTGCCAGAATGACAATAGCCATTGTTGCCCATATATGACTATAAAACGCAAAACAAAAATGCAGGTTCCACACCACGATTCATAATCCAATACCGATAAAATCACAGCAAATCGCGCTGCAATAGGACCGAATTCCTGTTGCTATTGACTGCCCAGATGATACCATGTAACATTAGGGTTGTAATAGCATTTTACTCCCTCCGTCACAAAATAAATGTCAACAATGAAAAATGCACAAAGTTTTAGAAAAATGTAGTTATTACACCCTATATTTAACTAAATCATAATTCTACCTTTAATAATGGAAAAAATATCTGCATCTCATTATTAAAAGTCGACACTGGGGTCGTTTACCAAAAGCTTACCCGGTAAGCCTTGTTGGTATAAGTTAACACTCTCAATAACATTATAGGATAAGATTTTAGTCCAACAAAACAGAATAGTATGCAAAAATTTATCCGGTAAGCGTTAACCGGGTAAGACTTTCAGCACTTGTCATCACTCTTACCTGGTAAGATCATGGGTATTTACCATGTTCATCCTATAAGATAAAGTGACCCAATAAGCGTTTACGGGTAAGCGTTTAGTAAATAACCCTTTACTTTTAAAAGTAACATTTATTTTGAAACAAACTAAGGACATGTGCATACTGGAAAAATTACTTACAAATTACTTGTAAGTTGTATGCACATGTGCATATCATCAGATGAATACTAGGGAGTTCCTCAGTTTTTTTGCAGTTCTCCTTGAAGCTAGATAGATAGATCTATTAGTGGTGGAGTGTGACAAATAGGTGAAAGGAAGCAAATTGCAAATCATGAGATAAACTTATAAAGCTGTGGAAGTAGAGTGAAGAAGTAGAATAGAAACAACAAAACTATTACCCTCCATTAATAGAGAGATTTTTTTATTACTAGGTGTATAACTATTTTTATTAGTCACATGAACTGCTATTTTTTTTCTCGTTTTACTACCCTTATTGTTACGGATTTAGGGGTTGGTCCAATCTTTAGAGACAATCTGATTTCACTTGATTGATATGGATATATATATATATATATATATATGCATTCAAAGCATGTTTATATTGTCATCGGTAGATATAGATGGATGCATCGTAACGTTGTTTTGTACATATCCTTTTTTCAGGTAGCCGAAAAATAGGTTGGCTGGGCTTTAATCGAGATGCTATATCTACCTCCATGAGAGAGATATATAGAGAGAAATTGCAGCTTAATGTATAGTTGAAGGTAACACATAATTAACTTGGAGGTTTTGGTTGTGCACCATTATGCAAGAGCATCTGTGATATGTGTCTCTTAAACCTTGTATGTTATGGTTTGAACTTGAGTTCTATTAAAGAAGGTAATAATTCCGTTTGTCGCTCTTGCAACATTTATATCTCGTTTCTATGTAGCCGGTGGTTCTTACGAGTCAAATGCGGTTTCTGAAAGAAAAGGTATCGGGGTCATAATGTAGAGCTTGTAAGTTGTGTTTGGTACGCTGGTCATGACAAGATAGTACACAACTTGTTATCTCACCTTTTGCACTACATTAGCTTATTTTTTTGTCTCACCTGATTCTTGTCCTTGTCTCGTGTCATGTCAAATGTGGGACAGTGAGTTTAGTCATGTCGTGTTCCGTCCTGTTCCTGTATCGAAAGCATCCTAATTCTCTTGACCGAATTTCATAAAGAAATACTATAAAACACCCCATTGTTATAAATGCTTATACTTTTATAAACAACCATCTTTTAAAAACAAAACTATTAAATGTATATGAATTTACATACATAAGGGTATGTTTAAATGAAAACCACATTTTCATAGAATACGAACTAATCTTGATCACTGATCAAAATTTAGAAAACTAATCAATGATTAAAAAATAATAAGCTTAATAAATGGTTAAAAAATGTAAACTTGAATTCACGTTTATCTTCTTTGACTTTTTTATTTCTTTTTTAATTAAAAACTTTTACCTCTTTATTTTTTAAATTAAATTATTTTAAAAATAACTAATATTTTAATGAAACAAATTATATAAAAAAACAAGCATTTCATTCTCTTCGATTTGACATACAACTCGACATAGTTTTTTTTCTCTCGTTTTTACGTAAAATGATATATCTGTGTATTATTCATCATGAATATTTATGCATGTTTACATATTTACAACAATTCTTTAATACTCATCTATTAGTATTATATTCATCATGAACTAGTAACATACCCGCGCGATGCGGCGGGAAATAAAATTTTATTGCAACAATGTCTTAGGCCCGACACTATCTTGATCGGTATATCCCAAATGAATTATCAAAGCCAAGGAACGTTAAACTTAAAAAGATCGGTAATACCAAACGATAAAACAAATCCATTTAATAAAATTTATTGGTTTAAAAGTACAAGTCTTTGATTCAACATGTGTTCAAGTATTACAAAACAGCATAACTATAAACCAGGGAACGTAACGATCGATGGAATCAGTTGTTCAAGTAGGTTGTGGTATTGTTGCACTTGGTGTTGCATCTATGGGCAATGCTCAATTCTGTAGTGCCCAAATCAATCAAGATGAGAAGATCTAACAGCTAGAAATCACATGAACATATGTTAAAAAATCAAACAAATTGCCATTTTCTTGTTCTCTTTTTTAGTTTTAAAAAACCACATTTCTTCTGTAAATCTATTGACTCAAAGTTGTAACAAACAATCACATACCTTGAATCGTTTCTTGGTTTCAAAATCCCAAGTCACAAAGTCTACAAAAACATAAAGATCATCATCAGAACACACCGAAATTAGAATCTTGATATACATCCATTACATACCCAAGTGCATAAATAGTAATAAAAATTGATCAATGGATTCAAGGTCAATTTGCATTGATCATACATACAAGATTCCATTGGTGGAAAGAAAATTAAGAAATTTAGCCAAATATGAACAAAACCATGCTTCAAGAAAATATATTCCACCATATCTTAAAAAGAAAACTTTCATAAAGCATCAACACCAACAACATAATGGTTGGATTCTTGCTAGAAATAAGCAAAATGAAGAAAGAATCTTGAGAAAAAACCCATGATCAAACCACAAACATATTCTTCTGGATCAATGGATAATCAAGTAAAGATGTATAACCCATCAATAAAAAGTAAATTAGTAATGATACTTCTACCATACTTTTGATATATCATGAATGCTGGAAGTATTTCAAATTATGCAGTGTTACTGTTGCTACAATACAAGAGACTGTTGCTAGGGTGTTCTTCAGTTTCCATTTTTTTGAGGTTTTCCCTTGAACCTGACCCTATATATATATATATAATTGAGATTAAAAGTGATCAAGGGTTCATATCCCTTCTTACCTTCTCACCTTAACTTTTCTTCTCACACGATCCTTCGTCTATATATAGGCGAATGATCGTCTGAGAAGTTAATGTTATCGTGAGAAGCAACAAATGGCACAACCATCATCAATAAAGAACTATTTTTCAGTATCCCATTTCTATATGTTTGAAAAGTCTGAACTTACCTGAAAAGTATTAGTTGTGCTTTTCAAAAAACAATTAGACTAATCCAGTTCCAGCTTTCCAGGGAATAGTTCGTTGTTGCTTCTTGTAGATAACAAAAGATCAAACATGTTGACCAATTAAAAAGTCAAATAACTTGTTGAAATCAATTAATATCCCACTTCACCCAAAAAAAACTCTTTAGCCTTTCCAAACAAAAACACAGTTACCAAATGGCATAAAAACACAACAGTTGGTGTTTCTGTGGTTGCTAAAGTGTGCAATTGCTTTTTAAGACAAACGTCTAGGTAAATTATGTTATAAATACTTGTACTTCAAGCAGTAAAACTTGTACATTACACCTTATTTGATTGTTTAACATTAAAAAGTACCACAATGACCCAAGAATAGATCAAGATTAGTAAGAGAGATGTTATGAATTTAATAATTTAAATCCAAATAAATATGATGATATCATCGAAAATTACAAGCAGCAACCTTTGGATGGATTATTCTTTCTACACAAGTAATTTGGGTACATTCACTTGAGCCTCCATTTTCTATGTTTAAATGTCAAGCCGATACTTCAAAAGTTCAAAATATATATGACTTTATACACTATATAATGTTATTTAACTTAAATTTGTTGTACATCTTCATGGTTTAATTTATGATTGATTTTGTATAAAAAAAATTATTAACCAGTTCTTTGACACTTAACAGTACCATTGTACCAACCTACAAAGTTTGTCCTCTATGTGTGTGTGTGTGAGAGAGAGAGAGAGAGAGAGAGAAGGTACCTGGAGATTCAAAAAAAGGTTGTAATGTCTGTTTGTAACACAAACTTTATTACAGATCCATATAATCAATCAACAGCTACAAACACTTGATCAGTGGGCTCTTTCAATCTTATAGGCCATAACCAGAAGCCACCATGTGAGAGTTCTATCATTAATCCCAAACAAAAACCAGCTTATGGACCAATCCAATATATTAATGAACAAAACAGGAGGCACCAGGTCAATCAAACCCAACACGGACCCTCTTATGAACCAACTTTAAAACGTTGCACTACAGAACAAGGGAACATGAAACTCAAAGCATAGTACACACAACTATAATTACAAAAAGACAGACTGACACTAATATACAACAAACGAATGGACTTACTGTCGTTTAAGAGTTCGAACCATAGAAGATTTGCACCACAACAAAAACCAACCAAATACAAAATTAAAATTCAGACCTTACCCGCTGCAATGCAGCGGAACGTAAATGTGACGTAAATGAAGACCAAAAATTAATGAAAAGTTTATAAATAAAACACAATCTAAATGTAACTGCATAAATCAATAATCTTGAACATAATCCTGAAAATTGGACATACCCAAATCATGTAAAATCTATACCAATAATCATCATCGATGGAACGATTATATGCAATCCGATGTGAATAAAAAAACCATGTGATTCAAGAAAAGAACACATAAAACATAAAATACACAAATGTAATTCAATAAAAACAAAACAATATGACTTGTCATTCTGCATTTTGGGAGGTGTCTTCATAAGTTGCAGATTGAGATGCTTCAAGAAGGCATGAACTAAAGCCTTTTCTATAGCTTTCATGCAAAACATGAGATGACTCTCTCTGCCAAAAAATAAAATAAAATGTAATAAAATATCAACTTAGATTCCATGTCAAATGTAAATGTGAAGGATGAAAAACTTGCAGTGATATTGGGCATACCTTTCACCATATTGAGATAAGATGGCAAATTTACAACTTTAGTGATTAACAAAATAGTCCTAAAAAAGGAATTATGATCCCCAAGTAGTGAGCAACTATACCTATCGGCTTTTGGAAACTATACCTATTGGTTTCTGGAAACTATAGTCCTAAAGAATGATTAGTCAAATACATGAAATCCACCTTACTAACAAAACCAAAACCAAAAACTTTTATACTAAAACTATAAGGTGGAAATAAAATATTGCTAAAACCAAATCACGCTATAGACACGATGAACAAACACACACTCTCAGACGGCCAAAAATAGCTTGTTATTAAGACTATTACCGCAAATTTAAGACCATCAATAGTTGTTCCAGTACCCCCAAGGTGCCAGATACATAAGAAAGGTTGTGTGTGTTACTTATTCAAGTTTATCATATAATCTATTAAGAGCATGATATCCAGTGAAAAATTGGGTCATTATGTGTAACATCAACATTGAGAGTTAGTTTAGTGCGATTTAACTTAAAATATATATATATCCTATAGTGTTATTCTATAAACTGTAACAATATATCTTACACTTGCCAAGACCACCCAAGCCTTTGTTGATCATTCCCCTTTGTCCGATCATTTCTAAAGCTTAACAACTATTTTCGTTATCGAATAAAGGTTCAAGTAAATGACAACAACAATGAATGTTCATGTTTTGGATGTAGTGTTAATACCTGCATCAAAGTCAGTTCAACCAAACACAGGGTAAGCATCACAGAGTAACAAATGATAATACCTGGATCAAAATCCTTGAAAGCTTGCCCTATTCCCATTGACATCTACAAACACATACATTAACAAAATTGATGCTGTTTTATAATATTTACATGCAGGGGAAACATATAAAATTACTTTAGGAAGGAAAATTACCTTGAAAATATACAACTCCCACATATACATCTTGAGTGCAACAGTATTGATCTACATAGAACTGTAAAAAGATTTTTTAGATAATAACATAAAATAAGAATAAATTAACATAAAAAATCAAGAAAATCCACTTACCAAATTAATATGCATTAGGGAAAATGGCTCTTTCCTGCAGACTATTCCTAAGTAGAATTCTTGATATTTCTTTCTCATTCAATGGCCTCAACCTCAACCTCACCAACACCAATATCTTCTATTCTCTTCCATCTCTATTACCAACACCATGAATTTTCTCCCACTTCATCAACTCCTCCCCACCAATAGCCCTCATTTCTCTCACAAATTACATCAAAAATACTAAAATACTCATGTCCCATTTCCCACTCTAAACCCCACAAAATCAAGAAAAACAGAGCGGTATTCAACCACCATTTGAATCAGGCCTTCTGGAATTCCAATGGCATCAGTCAGAAAAACTTCCCCAATATTTGAAGAAATCATATATATACCTGCAAGGTGGAGAAACCGAAATTAGTCCAGGATACCTTCAAACTCTATTTGGTACTAACTATTATGGCAATTTGCAACTGCCTAGCTTCATAATCTGTCCTATTATGCTTTTAATATATACCCCAACAAAAGCCATAACCTGATGCATCCAAGTAGATTCTCTTGGAACCAAGACATGCTTGAGAATTACGCCGCATTTTTTGAACTCCCGCAATACTAAATTTGTGTCTGCTAGGCAAAACTGCAGAAGAACAGAAACTAAATTTGTGTATGCAAAAGAGTGCTTGTGAGTATGGGAAATGATTTGAAGTCACTGTCGTCTCCAAAACCCTTGAAGAAAAAGATACAAAATATGGCAAAATGCATCTAAACGTAAATACTCAAAATACTCAAAATGCTCTAGATTAAGATTTGAATATTTGAGTATTGCTTGAATGATTTACGAAACCTCTAAAATCGATTGAGAAAACTTGAAAACCAAAAAGGGTTGTAAACCAAACCTTAGAAACGAAGCAAAAAAAAATTTAAACCAAAATCGTACCTGGAGGGCTGAAACCAAAATCGATTGAGAAGTGTAACCAAAACTTGAGAAATCGAAAACCAAAAAGGATTGTAACCAAAACCTGAGAAATTGAAAACCAAAAAGGGTACCTGAGAAGATGATTGCAGAAATCGATTTTAAACCAAAACATGAGAAAACAGAAGACGTATAATAAACCATGTGTGGTTGTGGTGGGTTGAATCCAAATAAACAAAATCCCCAAATCCACGTTGTAGATTAAAATGGTAGATTAAATGTGCAATCAAAATTGTTACCTGAACCTGTTGAATCAATGGAGATTCTTCTCCAAACAAAATATACCCTCTATGCAGGGCTGGTTTCGAGTTCCATGTTTTTTTAATTTCGAAAAACTCCATTGATTCCATGAAAATCCAGCATGAAAGTGAGCAATTTAGGGAGAAACTGGAGAAAGAGAGGGTAATGGAGAAGGAGACGGTCGTGGGGAAGAGGAGAAGAAACTGAATTGAAAAAACTGCTCTTGACAAACCGTGGGAGATGACTCGTGGATTTCAAAGGTCTGCTTTCAAAACTTGTACAGTATGTAATAGAAGGAGTAACCTTGAAAAACTGAATGTTGATAAAAAAACTGCCAAATCCCCTTATTCTTTTAATAATGTAGTATAGATATACAACTTAATATAACATTCATCAATAATAGTTATGTATTTTCACGTGTATTCAGCAAATCTTCAATATCCATAGTCCATACATCATTATGACATTCATCATTAATATACATTTTACTATAACACTCATCATTAATATACATATTATGCATCATGAATATTTGTATGTCACATTTATACAACAACATTTCAACGTTCATACATTAGTGTGATACATTTTCACTATAACATTCAGCATGAATATATATACCATTCATCATGAATATACATATCATCCATCATGAATATTTATGTATATTTTACATTTTCACTATAACATTCATTTGGAATATATATACTATTCATCATGAATATTTATGTATGATTACGTGTATACAATAATTCTCTATATTTATATTAGTATGATATTTATCATAAATATTAACTTTCACCATAACATTCATCATACATATACATATTATTCATAATGAATATACTACAGTTTCAACTCTACGTAGTTTAGTTTTTCTTTCTTCTTCTTAATTGGGTTCTCGATTGATCTGCATGAGTTCCCTATTCGTCTCGATAGATTTTCCGAGTCATCTCGATAAAAGTAAAAAATGATAGGTTTGGTTTTACACAAACAAACACACAATTGATTAATCAATAGGTTTTCAATCGGCCGTGAAGAAGAAAATAAAGGTACTAGGTTATGATTTTAACACACAACCACACCTAAGTCAATGGATGGGTTATTGATTAGTCTCGATTAGTCTCAATTAATGTCAATCGGCCCCGATGAGTTCTCGATCAATCTCGATGTGTTATTGATTAGTCTTGATGCGTTATCGATCGTCTCGATAAAAACTTAAAGTAATAGGCTATGATTTTACACACACAAACAAATAATAAATCAATCGGTAGGTACTTCTGGATGGAAAATGAATGTGGTAGGTTATGGTTTAGCACACATAAACACACACCAAGTCAATGAATGGATTCTCGATAGGTTCTTGCTCGGTCTTGATGGGTTCTCGATTGGTTTCAATGGGTGTTGGGTTATGGTGATGAAGAACGCGGTGTCTTACGACGTTGAAGAAAGTGTGAAGAAGGTATTGTCGAGTTACGGACTTACGATGTCGAGCTGTTGTACACACTTGAACGTACATAAATATTCATAATGAATATAACACATATGTAGCATTTCACGTAAAAACGGTTAAAACGAAAAATAAACTATATCGAGATGGATGTCATATCGAAAAGCATAAATTCTCGTTTTTTATGTAATTTGTCTGATTAAAATATTAGTAATTTTTAAGATAATTTATTTTAAACTTTAAGGGTGTAAAGTTTTTTAATTGAAAAAGAAAACAAAAAGTCAAATAAGATAGCCGTGAGTTTGAAATTAACTTCCTTTTTTTACCCCCAATCACCTTAATTAACAATTTAAGTTAAAATTTCTTCTTAATGTGAGTTGTTGAATCAATATAGATGGAGGGTCAAGATTAGCCCCCCATGTTCACAAAAAAAATTGAGTTTGAATTTGAACTTTCTTCTATATATATATATAGAAGACCTTCTTTTGAGAACCTATGAAATCCAGTACATCATGTGATTTTTCATATGATTTTTCTGCATTTAAGACTAGGATTTATAATATTAATTAACATATACTCGGTTCACAATGTGCACATTTTTATGACATAAAAAAGTTTCACATGGTGAAACAAAAATAATGAAACAATTACATTGTAAAACAAATATATGTTAATTAATACATTAAATACTATCCTTACATGAGAAAAAATAATGTGAAACAAAATCGAAGGTAAAAGTTCTCACGGATCTCATAAATTTTAGAGTTCTCAAATTATTAAGACCATATATATATATATATATATATATAAATCAAATACAAACCATGTATTTGTTGCACCCCTTACAAACCAATGTGCATATATGCATAATCTAAGATGCATATATGCAATATCCGATATGAATGTATGTTCATTATATGTATATTCTTGCACGTATGCATATGCATATTAGGTGTACATACTAGTTGTGCACATATGCACACTGTGGTTTGTAAGGTGTGCAACAAATGCAGGTTTGCATTTTACGGAGCCTATATATATAGGGTTGGGTTCACGTGAGACCAACCTGTTTTCGTGAGATCGGTGAGACCAAATTTTTACCTTTAAAACTTCACAGCAAAACACTGTGAAGGTAAAAAAAGATACGAACCTTCACGGCAAAAACACTATGAAGGTTACCTTCACAGTATTTTGCTGTGAAGTTTCAAGTGTAAAAACTTGGTCTCACTAGTCTCACGAAAAAATGTTGGTCTCACATGATTCCAACTCTCTCTCTCTCTATATATATATATATATATATATATAGAGAGAGAGAGAGAGAGAGAGAGAGAGAAGTTCAAATGAGAAATGCCAAGTGTGTGAGACATAGAGAAATGATCCTAGCCCTTCATCTGGTCAACATTTGTGTCTTTGACTGTAAAGCACCGGATAATTTCTTGCGTGGTGTACAGAAGATAGAGGGGTAGTCGTAAAATACGCGGGACAAGTTCATATCTGAACCTGTGTGATTCACATACAAACTATACGTTCATATGTGAATCAGTTAATTAGTTCATATGTGAATTACACGGGTTCACATATGAACATTATAGTTCATATGTGAATTACACGGGTTCACATATGAACATATAGTTAATCTGTGAATCACACAGATTCACATATGAACTCGTCTCGTGTATTTGTGTAATAACCGAGATTTAATTTAGTCGGTATTTGGAAATCTTGGAAGAATTTCGAATTTAGAAAGTTGTGTGGTCTAAGTGTAAAGAATTTAAAAGTTTGGTGCTTATTGAGAAAGGTATATAAGGAAAGGGAAAACCCTGATTTATTTTTATTTCTAGCCAAATTGTGTCAAAGTGTGTGTGTATATGCGGCTGGAAGAGAGAGTGCAGGAGAAAGGAACAATTTCAATTTGGAAGGGAGAAGGAAGTTTTAACAGCTGAAACTTAGATTTGATCAGTAGAATCTACAGGTAACTATTAATCCTTCCTCTTCTTTTGATTTGGGTGAAATGTTTTGGGTTGTGAAGGGAAAAACTAGGTTTCATGGAATTTCTTGTGATTTCATCATTCATTTGTTAAGAAGGGGTTTAGGAATGGGTTGTTGTGCTAATCATCGACCCATATTGGTTAATCTGGAGGTGTTGGGAGGATTAGGACAAGAAGAGTATAATTCCTGCGTTTTTTGTATTCTTCATCGCGTCCGGAAACCTTCATATTAAGATAGTGTCCGGAAGTTTTTGTGGTTTCCGGATGAGGTGTAGTGTCCGGATGAGTTCGATTGTCCGGGTATGAGATGAGGGTAGTTTCCGGTAGTTAACCGGAAACCCTTGAGAATCCGGATAAATGCGTCCGGGTAGTTCAGACCGTCCGGAAAGTCAGACTGTCTGGATAGTTTTGGCTGTCCGGATAAGCCTTCCGGAAAGTAGTTGTGTGACCCTGTAGTGCAGCCTGATTGGCCGAGGGGTTAACCGTGTGAGTGTGTAGTTCAAGTGACTTATCGTGGTAGTGTGTATCCTTATAGGTGCAGTTGAAGGGAGAATCAATCTAGTAAGAGGATTAAGCAGGGCGACAGGTGAGTTTTTCTGATCTTAATCCCTTTTAAAGTGTGAAACCTTATGCATGATTATGTTGGTAAGTGTTCATATTATTATTTGCTCATGTATGAAAAGTGTGATACTTTCGTGTGGACATAAACTACTTTCGTGTGGACGAGCTATGACATTTGTGTGAGATGGGGGTGTGTCCCATATTATCAAATATATGAAAAGTGTGATTCGATCGTGTGGACATAAACTACTTTCGTGTGGACGAGCTATGGCATTTGTGTGAGATGGGGGTGTGTCCCATATTATTAAATATATGAATTTGTTTCATATATGGGCGGTGTGTGCCCTTTTTACGCTGTCACGGTGTGTGTGACCATAGCGTGTGCCATTAGCTTGTCATAGTGTGTTGATCAGATATGTGTGTTCATAACAAGTTTTGTACAATCATTTCTTACTGAAAGTTTTACATAAATTGTGTATTTTGTGGTGTGGCTTTTGAGGGAACTCACTAGACCTCATGGTCTAACCCTCACTTTTCAAAACTAAAACCTTTTCAGGTAAGCAGGTAGTCGAAAGCTTGCTTAGAAGTTGGCCAGGCGTGAGACGGAGTTGCGTTAGAAGGATTAGAAGGCTTTCCTTTTATTTTTGTAGTTACGATCTCAGCTGTAGTTAGGGTTATTTCCGCAAACTCAGTTTGTAATCTGTTTAATGTATTACACTGAGCCATTTTTGGCGTTTTAATTTAAAGATATAGCTTTTGGGCATGATAGTTCGGTGTGGGTTGTTACAATTTGTAAAAGTTACGAAATTGTGCTTCTATTTTTGGAATAGCCGCAATTTTTGACCATTCAAAGCCGCAATTCTTGACCAGTCAAAGCCGAAATTTTTGACTAGTCAAATCCGATCTTGACCATATGAATGGTTAGAATTACTTCTCTATTTCACACACTTAACATTTTTCATTTGAACCTATGGCTATATATATATATATATATATAAGTGTGGGCCAAAACTATTTTACAAATCAGTGAAATCTAACAAACTGTACAAAACACTGTTTTCATTGTTTAATTGAATGAAATTGTTTCATGAAAGTGTTTCATACGAGGAAATTGTTTCATATAATTATTTTCTTAATGAATTGTTTCATATATTTCCGTTTCTATGTAAAAATGATTTTGCTTCATGTATTTTCTCATTTTGGTGAAATTTGTTTCACATATTATTGATTAATCAACCATCATTTATTCTTGATAAAATTTGTTAGACAACCTAGGGGGGGTAAGGTTGTATATAAATCTTTTACTTTCAAAAATCCTTTTAAAAAAAAATACAGTACAGAAACAGTATAAATAAATCAGAGTATACAAATAATAAATATACAACAATTATATAAACAGATATAATTAAAAATGCACAGCGGAATAAATAAAGAGATAAAGGTTAGAGATACTTGACACGGAGATTTACTGATTTACCACCAACTGTGATAAACCAGCAGCCGAGACACTTCTCGACACGATCCAATAAATGTATTCTTTACGGTAGAACACAAACCAAATACAAAGGAATTTGTAATAGTTTCTCAAGCCTCTGCTATGAGATAAACAGGATCACACACCCGTTATTCAAATACTTACAAGAGGAGTATAACTCACAATGGGTAATCACTCTTGTATAATATCTCACACTTGGATATTTAAAAAATATTTTATAAAATATATAAATATATATTAAAAGAGAGAGCTGAGAGAATGGTGTTGTTGATGCTTATTGTTGTTGTTATTCTGTTCCACCAGCATGCATGTATATATATCAGCTCTTCCAACGGTAACATGCAATCCGCGGTATACCGCCAAATGCACGCGGTATACCGTGCAGTAAAAAGTACACTGACACTTCAACGGCTCTCATGCAAAGTTGACTTCTGGAATGCGTACCCGCGGTATACCTGCTAAACACCACGGTATACCGCCTGTAAAAGTAGCTTCAACCAATCACAAATGCACAGCAAACTCTGCCGCGGTATACCGCCTGTACCTCGCGGTATACCTGCGTCAGAAAAAGCAACTTCTTCATGACGCAACCAAATCTTGTAGGATCTTCTCAAAAAAAAATATTTAATTAAAATCATTTATTTGGTTTTTAGAAATTATCCAAGTGGTATATTATTTTAGCGTGTTTATCATTATAAATTATAAACACTAATGACAACGTAAATCTTCCGTCTTGAACTCTTCAGATAAGATCTTCGTGTTCTTCAAGAACTGTACACTTGGATAGGATTGTTAGATAAACAATAATACGGTGTGTTTGTAATCATCAAAATAAATATATAAAATATATTGAGATGTGGTACACTTGCACCAACAATCTCCCCCTTTTTGATGATGACAAACACAACCGCTAAGCATGAGCATATGCGGTTTCTCTCCCCCGTTTGTCGAAACAAAAAGGGTCAAGAAAGACGGTATGCTTCCCCTCGAGAGATGCTCCCCCTCAAAATATGCATATATTTGAGATAGCATAAACTCATGGGTAAAGATAATAAAACGCTCCCCCTCAAATTAATAACGATATTAAATTGATGATATAAAATTTGAGGAAAAAAAAAATGCATAAAAAATACGCGTATAACTGACATGAAACAAAATAACCAAAAAGAAACACTTGCACCAAAACGGATCTTAAGGCTTCGATTTTCGGTTAATTTTATGTGAGCAAAAATTACCACGTATTATGACCTCGTCAGGGAACACGTATTATATCCTCGTCAGGAAACCACGTATTATAACCTCGGCAGGTAACCACGTATTATAACCTCGGCAGGTAACCACGTATTATAACCTCGGCAGGTAACCACGTATTATAACCTCGGCAGGTAACCACGTATTATAACCTCGGCAGGTAACCACGTATTATAACCTCGGCAGGTAACCACGTATTATAACCTCGGCAGGTAACCACGTATTATAACCTCGCCAGGAAACACGTATTATATCCTCGTCAGGAAACACGTATTGTATCCTCGTCAGGAAACACGTATTATATCCTCGTCAGGAAACACGTATTGTATCCTCGTCAGGAAACACGTATTATATCCTCGTCAGGAAACACCTACAAAAGGCAAAGAAAATATTTCGTGGTACCCTTTTCTTATGGGTCCTTTTAACAGTTAGTATAAAACATAAACTGCAAAAAATATGTTGTCGACATAAAACAAAATACGACAACATATAAAACCATAAAAATGGTTTAAAACCACAAACGCATCCCACCGGGATTGTCAACATTAAACATTCCTTTCGGAATCCATTTTCTAACCATTTTTATTTTACGATCGTATTTATCATAGACGTAAAATGAAGCATGCAAATTTACATTATTCTTTGGTCTAGAAAATTTGCTATTATACATGCAAGCATACAGTTTCCTCGGCATATAATTCACATTATTCATTTTGGATACATACGGAGGTTTTTGCACATAAGGTTTTCTCGTTTTAACTTTAGGTGGTTCAAAACACCTTTTAATTTGAATACACGAGCACGTATCAATACATGTATTAGAACCAATGCCTTTTCTACAATTAATGCGATTAGACATATTTAGCATTTTTAACACTTTATCATTGCTATTTTGAAATGCATTAGCTAACAGATTATCTTTTTCATATAAATCGCATTTAGCTTTTAAACATGCATTATCATTTTCAAGTATATCGCATTTTGTACATAAAATATTTTCACATGTTCTTTTCTCTAAACATGCAATTTTATCATTTAAAATAACACAAGATTTACAAATATCTTTTTCACTTAATTTATTTTCTAATTTAGTGATAACATCTAAATCATGAGCAGATTTTTGTTTACCGTCATCTATTTCCTTTTTATATATAGATACGGTTTCTTTTAAATTAGAAATTTCATCTTTATATTTATTTGCGAGAGCAGCCATATCATGAAATGATTTATATAATTCGTCAAGATTATTTTCATTGTCACTATAATAATTATCACTATAATTACTATCACAATTATTTTTAGAAGAATATGATGAAGATACCTCATTATCATGGTCGGCCATGAGACACGTTTCTTCATTTCTTTGATCTCGGGTTTCGTCTCTCTTTTCTTTTGAGTTTTCACCATAGGTGATGTTCAAGTTCTCCCAAATATCACGAGCAGTTTCAAAGAGATAAACACGCTCAATATCATCGTTAGTAAGAACCGAAAAGAGAAAATTTTTGGCTTCATAATTTAAACAATAATTAGCCTCATCTTCGTCGGACCATTCCGAGCTAGGTTTTTCAACAACTTTGTTGTTTTGAAATTTTGTGGGTTTGAAATTTCCTTTAATAATAATATCCCAAATTTTTTGATTTATCCCACGAACATAACGTTCAAAAGAATTTGCCCAAAGATCAAAATTTTCGAAATCAATAAGAAGAGATTTAGAAAACCAAGCATTTTGTTGAGCCATAACAAAAACGGATTTTAAAAAATTAAATAGACGATTTTTGAAAGCCCTGCTCTGATACCAAATGTTAGACAACCTAGGGGGGGTAAGGTTGTATATAAATCTTTTACTTTCAAAAATCCTTTTAAAAAAAAATACAGTACAGAAACAGTATAAATAAATCAGAGTATACAAATAATAAATATACAACAATTATATAAACAGATATAATTAAAAATGCACAGCGGAATAAATAAAGAGATAAAGGTTAGAGATACTTGACACAGAGATTTACTGATTTACCACCAACTGTGATAAACCAGCAGCCGAGACACTTCTCGACACGATCCAATAAATGTATTCTTTACGGTAGAACACAAACCAAATACAAAGGAATTTGTAATAGTTTCTCAAGCCTCTGCTATGAGATAAACAGGATCACACACCCGTTATTCAAATACTTACAAGAGGAGTATAACTCACAATGGGTAATCACTCTTGTATAATATCTCACACTTGGATATTTAAAAAATATTTTATAAAATATATAAATATATATTAAAAGAGAGAGCTGAGAGAATGGTGTTGTTGATGCTTATTGTTGTTGTTATTCTGTTCCACCAGCATGCATGTATATATATCAGCTCTTCCAACGGTAACATGCAATCCGCGGTATACCGCCAAATGCACGCGGTATACCGTGCAGTAAAAAGTACACTGACACTTCAACGGCTCTCATGCAAAGTTGACTTCTGGAATGCGTACCCGCGGTATACCTGCTAAACACCACGGTATACCGCCTGTAAAAGTAGCTTCAACCAATCACAAATGCACAGCAAACTCTGCCGCGGTATACCGCCTGTACCTCGCGGTATACCTGCGTCAGAAAAAGCAACTTCTTCATGACGCAACCAAATCTTGTAGGATCTTCTCAAAAAAAAATATTTAATTAAAATCATTTATTTGGTTTTTAGAAATTATCCAAGTGGTATATTATTTTAGGGTGTTTATCATTATAAATTATAAACACTAATGACAACGTAAATCTTCCGTCTTGAACTCTTCAGATAAGATCTTCGTGTTCTTCAAGAACTGTACACTTGGATAGGATTGTTAGATAAACAATAATACGGTGTGTTTGTAATCATCAAAATAAATATATAAAATATATTGAGATGTGGTACACTTGCACCAACAAAATTGTTTTGTATGTTATTGACTAATCAACTCTCATAATTAAAAAAAAGTGAAAAAACCTAAAAAATATGATTGATTAAACATAGTTTATAAAATAACCAGACCCTAAATATGTATGTGTATATGTATTGTTAACTGTGGATTTTCGAATCGGTTCAATCGTTCTTATAAAACTCCAAGATAACAACGAAAATCTGTAGTTTTATCGAGGAGATCATTTCATTTTTCTAATATATACGAATTTTAAAATACAAAAAGTAGATTTGTTGGTTATAGAAATAATTATTTTTTTAGAACAATACCAAAATTACTAGTATTTAAATAACAATTATATAGTTAGATTCACGGAAAATCATAAAAAAAAACTGTAAAACACACCTGTAGTCGTTCATATGTAATTATGCATACAAATAAATTTGTAACATGTACATGATGTGTATAAAAACCAAAAAACAATTTAATTTACTTGTATACACATATACATACCGTCTATATATAAATGATTAATAAGGTGTTTTCTCAATTTTTTATTTTTAAGGTTTTCCTTCTAAATCTTTCTTAACAATTAAAATACGTTAAAACTATACTAAAATAATTATACCAATAATTTAAATAAATATTTAAGTATAGAAGATAAGGGGTTTATCATTTAATAACCCCATATATCACATAATAATTGTGGGAATTACTATTATAATTTATTGTTTTACATTATATTTTTCATCTAAAGCTATAATTTGAAATATTGATTAATATATACTTGTTTTATGTTTGTTTCATATATATTTGGTTCATCATGTATATTTTTGTTTTACAAACACATAAAAAAAATCTTCACATTGTAAAATAGATATATGTTAGAGAAATTAATTGTTTTAGCCATTTTTGGTTGATGGTTTAACCTCCTAGCCACATGGCTCAAATGGTAATTAAAGCATGCATACTACAATATTCGAAACTAATATTTGACAACCACAGTGGAGACCCGTATCCATTGAGGGTGGAGGGAACACATAAGTATACCACCCGTACAATGTTAATCGTATAACACTTCATGACTATATGTCCAAGTGTTCATACGATTCCTCGACAAGTTTCACCTTAACAGACAGTCGACCTTAGTGTCCATCCTCAAGACTTCCACCACAAGGCTCGACACACTGCAGGACTACCTTCAAGGCATTACCTCAACGGTGAAGGTTTTAGTACTCACCTCCAAGGTAGCACTTCGAGACTCAACCCTCCTAGTGACCACTTGGAAAGTTTAAGGTCATCAAACATGAGTCCCGGAGTCCAACCCCGCAATATGTTAGGACTAAAAGTCCTATAAAATATAAAGTGATATAAAGAAAAGGAATGCTTTATTTAATTGTTTGTAAAAACCTTTAATTGGTTAAATGGGCTTAATTAGATGTTACGGGCCATGGGCCTTAGGCTTAAAAGCCTTGGTATTTAAGGTTTGTTTATAGAGAAAATTAGGTAAAGGGGCTTAGATGATTAATCAGATTAGTTTCATACGGCTAATAGAGAGAGAGTGTGTTGTTCATCATTCCAATATTGTAACACTCTCTATTCAATCAATCAATAAAGCTTAATCGTTTCGTGTTTACATTGTTACTTGATCAAACTGGGATCTACATGTGGTATCAGAGCAGAGGGACAAACCTATCGATCTAAAAGGTATTAATTTTACATCTGTTTTCATCCTTATCGATTTAGCAGAAAAACGGCGTTGCGGTCATACTGATTTTTGGTTTGTTTTGATTCTTGCGATTAAAGTGAAATCAGTGTTTTCCAATCCATTCTATATATTGTTAAACTGATTTCTACAAACTTTCTGGGTCGAATTCAAAGTTTTTGGTCATCAATTGGTTGAAATTCGATACATTGTTTTTGAGCCCTTGTTTCTTAAATTTTCAAAAGTTTCAAGGAATAGGTTGATTTTAGGGGCAAAATCGATTGGTGTTTGGTGTTTTTTAGTGTTTTGGTTGTGCTAATCTCCAGGAACGAAAATCTTCAAAGAAAAGGCCAACCCAGATCCGTGTTCTTCGCATTGTCGACTTCCAGGTACGCTTTTCGTAAATTCCTGACCTGTACCGATTCCGGATTTCATACTTGATCCTGACCTCATTCCGGATCCCAATCGATTCCCGGTTCATATTCCGGTTTCCTTATCCCGGCGCCATACACCGGGTGCTTCAAGTCCCGGTTTGCCAATCCCGGAATCAAATCCCAGGTTCTCTAGTCCCGGACCTTTAGTTTCGGGTCTGTCGCTCCCATTCCCGAACTTAACCTTTCCCGACTCCAACACCAGATCTCGCTCGGTCCCGGTGACTTTTGCTCTCGAGTCCCGGTCTCAAACACCGGGCTTCCCAAGTTCCGGTTCCCAATTCCCGTTCCGGTCTCTCCGGTCCCGCAATCAACCCGGTTCCGGACTTCCTCTGTTTTGGATTCTTTACCGAATTTCCATGTCCCGGACTTAGATAATTCCCGGATTGTCTATCCGGGAAACCACACTCGGATCACAAATCCAGGAGTGTTATGACCCTTCAGTTTTAAAAAAAATTCTCAGGGCGCTGCTTCCTATGCTAAGTCGCCGAAGGGGGACATTTGTGTATTCTGTGATACACCGTCTGTTTTAGATCGATATCTTGAACTGTCTCACAATCATATTCTTTCAAGTAACAATATGCCAGAACCAAATGTGCTTACTGATCCAGATGCAGTTTACAATGCACGTCTGTATACTGAATATTTCCATAAAAATGCTACTCTGAAGAAAGAGCTGGAGGAGATGAAGAAGAGTATCCCTATTTCTCAACAAGACATTTATGATCTCAAAGACAAGAATGTGGCACTTGAAGAGAAAGACAATCTCTTGAACTGTGAAAACATTGAACTTAAAAATAAACTAACTGCTTTTGAAAAGGTATTTGAAAAAGAGAAAGAAGGTTTTGCAAATAAAAGGCAATTGCTTATACAAAAGCAATCTGATTTTTCAAAGAAATCTCTTGAAGAGAAGAAGAGTCTTGAGCTTATATGTTTAAAACTTTCAAAACAGATCTCTGACTTTGAGAAAGTTCTGATTTTAGAAAGAGAGAAGTTTGAAATTGAACGCAAATCTTTTACTGAAAAGAATGGAGAACTTTCTTTGAAAATAACTGATTTGGAGAAAGAATTATACATACTAAGAAAAGAGTCTGAGAAGAAGAAGGTTGAAGGTTTTAGAGCAAAAAGTTTGAAAGATGATTTTGCAAACGAAAGAAAGATCTTTCAGACAGAAATTTCTAAGCTTACAAAAAAATTATCTGTTTTGTCAACTGATATCATGATAGAGAAGAGGCTCAAATCTGATCTCCAAAAGAAGCTAGATATAATGTTTGAGAAGAACAATGTTTTGGTTAACAATGACAAGGAACTTGACGCCAAAAACTCTGATGTTGAATCACCCAATCTTGCTAGTCCATATACTATTGATCAGTCTCTTTACGGTGATTCAGCTAATTCAGTTTGCTTTTCTAAGACTACTCCAAGTTCTATCCACAAAAATGTTTCTTCAAAGACATGCATTAGATCAAATAGCTCTTCAAAAGATTAGATCCGTACTTCTAATCTGTTTTATGACCCTATTATTGACATATCAGATAATCAATCTTTCAAGAAAGTAAAGATGGTTTGGAGAGCTAAAGGATTCGCTCCTGCTTCAAAGTCATTTGTCTCTGTTAAGAGTGACAAGAACAACAAAGCTTTCCATGCTAAACCTTTTGTAAAACCTGACCGTGTTTACTCTGTTAATCAGCTGATCAGGTTATCTACACAGAAGTTGTGTTGTTCTTACTGTGGAACAAGTGACTTTGTGAATAAAAACCATTCTAAGTATTGGTATGGTTCTTATAGCATCCCCAACCCCCATTTTAAAGCCACGACATCTAACCATCAAGGATCCATCAAAGCATGGATACCAAAGTCTTTCTGATATGTTTTTGCAGGGATGTCATGTGCGATAAAATTAGGAATATTTCGTTCACATGACAACAATAAAAGGTTACACCAATTTTGAGGGGGAGCATCTGGTTTTGCACAATAAATGATTTTTAAGCGAATTCAAAGAACCGTGGTTATTCATTCTGGATAACTTACTTGTTTTTGTTATTCTCCAATTTTCACTTCCATGAATGCCACGTGTTATATTTTCTTGACTTAGCTATTTCCATGTCTCATACATTCGTTGAATTTTTTCGATGGAAATACACTCGCTTGAATTCCAATTTGTTCTTCATAATACGTCATTTCTATAAATGATTCAATTCTTATCTGACACGTTAATTGTGACTTGTTCTTCACAATTAAACTTTCTAATTAATTGTTTCATTTATTGCAAATATTGTGCTTACTGAGTCATTCTAGTTCGTGCTTGAATTTGTCCTTTAACATTATTTATCATTTTAATGACTTCTGATTACCTCAGATCAGAACTCGGACATAATTTTTAATGACTTCTGATTACCTCAGATCAGAACTCGGACTTAATTTTTATTGACTTCTGATTACCTCAAATCAGAACTCGGACTTATTTTATATGACTTCTGAATAATCCAGTTCAGAACTCGTTCTTAAAAGTATTGACTTCTAAACATTTCAGTTTAGAACTCGTTTTTAAATGTGTACTTCAATGTTTACAAAACTGGTTTATTTGGGAAAAAAAGAGTGTGAAAGGAGTGATAGGATTTATTTTGTTTCTATGGTCTATCTAGAACCGGAAGGACCTACCCAAGAAACACATCCAATTATAGACATCAGTGAGGGGTCTAGATTGATAGATGAGTTTGGAGTGAAAAGAAAAATGGTGAGGATGTGACAGGACTTAAAAAAATATATTGGTCCTTACCAAACCAAGTCAGTTATCAGGGTAACCACATAATCTATTCATTCTCGTTCTTTGGAGATGAATATTGAAACAGACATGGACCCAGTGTCGATAACTCGTGTCACCCCACCTAGCCACTCAAGTATCTCACAAAAGATGTTTGTTTCATAAATGCACGGAGATTTAGCACATAATCTATCTATTCCTCACTCGGAGGTCTTAGATATTGAAAAAAGAAGACATCAGCTCCGGTCTTCGAACTTCTTATTCTTTTCACTGTGTCTATTGATTTTTAACTTGCGTCCCAGTTTAAATCAATATTTGAGCCAAACAGATATAATTTATCTCTTTCACACATGCAAGAGACTTTGTGATTCCAATCGCATATCTTCGTGATATTGCCGGAACAGTTTGAGAAGTAATTTTTAAAAAATTTACTTCAATGATAACTGGAAGTCCTATCAGAGATACCCCGATGCCAGCTCTGAACATAGGCCACACAATTATCGTAATTGTTGTGATAACAGTTACTATTGTGTTTCTGTGTTAGATATTTACCCCATTATGGTTACTAAACGTTTTATCTGATATTTTGCTACTCATCAGTGTTGTCTTTGAAGTTACATGATGCTCAGGATGCTCCTAATCATCATGAGGGGGAGAACTGATACATATTCAAAGACACGAATCATCATCATGAGGGGAGAAACATTTTAAAAGTTCAAAGACCCAGATTATCAAGTTGAGGGGGAGTAACTGTTATGATCTGTGCAGAAAAGATTACAAGTGCATGGTTCTTCTCATCACTTATCAAGAAGTGTTCGCAACAAGTTGATTCCTCCATCGTGCATTTTGATTCGACAAGTTCTAAAATTTGTCAAAGCCAATTCAACTCGTGGTTCAACTCGTGATACTATGAAGACTAAGAGCATATTTCAAGGGGGAGCGTGAAAGAAATGAAGACCTGCAACACCAAAGTGCTTCAGGGATTCAAGATCAAGACCTGAAGATTTCAAGATCGTATTTTTTCTTTATATAACTTTAGGGGGAGATTGTTAGGACTAATAGTCCTATAAAATAGAAAGTGATATAAAAAGATGAATGTTTTATTTAATTGTTTGTAAAAGCCTTTAATTGGTTAAATGGGCTTAATTAGATGTTATGGGCCATGGGCCTTACGCTTAAAAGCCTTGGTATTTAAGTTGTGTTTAGAGAGGAAATTAGGTGAAGGGGCTTAGAGGATTAATCAGATTAGTTTCATACGGCTAATAGAGAGAGAGTGTGTTGTTCATCATTCCAATATTGTAACACTCTCTATTCAATCAATCAATAAAGCTTAATCGTTTCGTGTTTACATTGTTACTTGATCAAACTGGGATCTACACAATACCCGTTCGGCCCTATAAACAAGACCGACTCACATGCCTATGGATCCAATGCATCAAAGTCTAACAATTACATGACTCCCAAAAGAATGTCCAACATCTTCAATACATGTAATTAACAAATAAGTATGACTCAAATGCATATAATCTCAAAACTCAATATAGAGTAATTTATATCGGACCAAAGTCCCCATGACCCACTTAAGTCAAATACGAGCCAAAGGCTCAACAATATAATTGACCAAACAATAAAGATCAATAATACAATAAAATGCATTTAAGTGACATAAATGCAACCACATACCTCAAAGATATGATTAATCCAAAATCCCGTCATTTATTTAGTCAAATCGTTTTCCAAATAACTCATGCCCTTATCCACATACCTCAAAGATATGATTAATCCAAAATCCCGTCATTTATTTAGTCAAATCGTTTTTCAAGTAACTCATGCCCTTATATTTCCCAATGACCCGTAAAAATAATTATACATATTTCCAACAACACTAAAAATGCGTTTTTACCAAAGATCCTCCATTTATACAATAACCCATCAAAACACTTTCCTTTATGATTTAGTTATCAAATTACCCAAAAATCTCAAATGTGGGTATATTATAAGATTTATAAAGTTAAACACTTCAAATAATCAAAACCCACCAAGTAACTCAACCGTAGATAATTTTCATGTAAAACACATAAACACTTTAAAATGGACATTTTTGACATGTACAACGTTTCACAAATCAACTTGAACTCACCTTGCTAGATTTGGGCTCAATCTAGATTTTCCCCAAACTTGAGCCCCTTTGAAGGAACTTGAATCCTCATGCCAAAACTTCTAAAGATCTAGATCCACTAGTTTCCAACCATAGATATTCATTCCCAAACAATTAAAATCGCTCCCCAAACATTTTACATCCGCATCTCAATTTATACCAAAACCGTAATTTCTTAGGTGAAGGAAATGAGAGGATTACCTTACCCACATGTTGTATTCCACCAACAACATACTTCTAGGGTCACCGAGATGAACCTCAAGCTCCATATCTTCAAAAGAGTGAAATGGGTTGGATGAAACCCTAGAAAAACTTGATGAAGAGGGTGAAGTGAAGAGATTCTTGCTTTAGCTTCCAAAACCTTGCTAGATGAAGAAGAATCAGTTGAAAACTTGAGTATTGGGGTCTCCAAGGCTCAAAATCGACAATGAAGGCTAAGGGTTTCGGTTCTTGGGAGAGAAAAACGAGATGGGTGAAGTGGGAATGAGAAAAATGTTGAACATCACATTTTTAAGGCCCTGGTACCCGTATGCGATTGTGACATGCGATTGTGACAGTGTCACAATCGCTGGCACAATCGCACATGTTGTACCAAGAGTTATTGGGATCCGGCGATTGTGACGTGCTATAGTGACAGTGTCACAATCGCGGGCACTATAGCACATAATGTACCGAACACTGTTTTGGCCATAACTTCTTCGTTTTAGCTCCGATTTTGCTTCGGAAAGAAACGTTGGACTCGTATTTGAATTCTCCATCGAACAAGACTATAAAATCTGGGGTTTAAGACCAAAATCATATTTCCTCTATTTTCTTAAAAGATCGATTTGTACACTAACTTGAAATTGTACTTACCCAAAAATTACGGATGTTACAATTCTCCCAACCTTAGAATGATTTCGTCCTCGAAATCTAATTATTACACCAGCCATTCAGATACTACAACCAATGGTTACTAAACTCGATACTCTTCATGATCCCTCGGTTTCCAACTGAAATTCAAATTTTCATTTCTGACAGAACTGTTATGACAAACTTCATGCTGGTACTCACAACCAATGCCCGCTCGGGCACATTATACTTATATCCAAGTGAACACTTAACTTACTAGAGTAGCTTCTAACCGCATGGACTCGGTTGCCTCCCAGCCTTAGATGGCCCATACTTTCCTAATGGTAGATTCCGACATCCCATCAGTTCAGACCTTCACGCTTTTAAATTCTTTCTCCAACCAAACCAAGGTTCAATCACTACCGAAACCAACAAAATTATCAAATCCAATTGTTCCCGCTACTGAACTATTATTTAACTTTAACGAGCGCCATTAGACTCCAAAACGGACGATAGTCCTTGAACCAAAGATTACATAACTCCTAGAATACACCCGAGCGCAAATCGTCCAACTTACAAACTTCTCACCTGAGAAGGAAAAGTCAGCCAACTATATCATCTTACCACAACCCGAACTTCTTAAAATCACGACATGCAATCCAAATATCCCTTACGATTTGAAGACGACACTCCAAGTACATCGATAGCCCTTGACCTCATAATCCAAAAGTTGACACCTAACAATTTCACCAAGATTTGAACCACTGCAGAACTCCATACACAAATTCCATTCATCGAGCATACCCACAAAACCAAGGTTATCAGCACGACGACTAAATGGTTCGACACATCCCTTATGACATAACTGACCAATTCCCATAACAAAGGTTGTCGAACGGATGGATTACCACAAGCATTAACAGAAAATAACGCGAGTTGCACCCTGCAGTTACATAAAGTACCTTGACCTTGCAAATAATACCTTCCGGCTTACAGTACTGTCATGCGTCGGAATACCCAACCTTCCACTGTCAAGGTTCTATATGCCCCCCCTTAACCAGAGTTTCTTAACCTTTCCAAGGTCCTAATGAGTTCAAGGTTTTTAAGTGAAAGACTCAACAAATATGCCAATCCAAATTTTCATAAGATTTTTCAACACGAAGGTTGTTATAACAATTAATCGTATGTGTAAAAATGTACTATCACTTACCCAGTATTTGTGCAAAAATGGACACACTTGTCCCACCTATGAAAAACATTTAAAAAAAAATACTCCATCACTATTCAAGACAATAACCAAACACAAAAGTAGGCTTAACAATCTTTTAAAATGAACCGCTATGGTCCTAGCATGTATTTATTTATGCCACACACGCATAAAAGTTTTCCTGAAATAAAATAGTATACAACATGTGGTCCATACGAAATTCCAAAGGTGGAAATTCATTAAATCAAATTTCAAAGTTTTCCTATTTAGCCATATACTGACATGGCAATAAAATCTTCTGACAAGACTCGCACACATTAAAGCATTTTCTCAGGACTTAGGAAAACGATAGGTGCGTGTAATTTGGTTGACACGTAAAATGATTTAAATCAACTTCAATTTTAAACCGTGCAAACGATGCACATTATCGTTCCAAAATAGTGGTTATGATGCTATGCATACCACTAAATCAATATAATGCATTTGCGTGAAATGATAACAAAAGAACCAATTAACTGAAAGTGCTTAAAGCAGAACATTAAGATAAACTATCATGGTACTCTTTTATGCTTACTCACTCCACGGGTATAAATCATTTCGTACACTAAATGAGATGCAACAAAATATGCTAGCACAAATCTCAAAAAAGATAACCATACGATGTCAAAATTCTGAAAACTGCTCTTTTGGTTGCAATGCGACATAGAGTATCAATTGTTCGCCAAACTCGCATGAGACAAAATGCTCAATAGAATCCATAACTTAACACACACAATAATTCAAGTATGGACATTACAAAGTTTCACCCATGCGTCGCTAGACGTCGTAAAATAAAGCTTCATAATACTCAACAAAACTTCCATAAAACTCAATGAAATTCAATGGTACCCAAACAATCAAATGGTGCCAAAAATTTCGTCCCCAATAGTCAAACGCATAAGACAAGGTTACGACTAAAATATCATAATTCCAAAATTTTCCTTTTTGTTGCCATACGATATATATGGTAACACTTTTCAACAAAACTCGCATGGAATAAAATTTCCCAATAAAACTCAAACACCAAAATAATGGAAGGTAACCCTTCATCCAAACCTTAACATATGCGGGGGAGGTCCAGTGTTAAAGTCATAAATCGTAGTTACTTGTCCACGACTCTAAACAACATTAGAAGATGGATATTACAATATCCAAAAATAGCGTTGGACAACAACTAAAATAAAGAAAATCTCGGCAGAGTTTGTAATCACCTGCAATAAAATAATTTCATGCATGTTTAAAATCATGGTTTAAAATCTTGTGTGTGCTAAACATTTTTTTCAAGATTTTGTAATACAACCTACATGACGATTTGGACAACAAGAAACAATTGATGCAATTTACTTTAAAAAATAAATTTCGTGCATGAATTTGGTAGGCACTCAACGTCTCAAAGCCACACTCCTCGATTTCCCCAATCATACTATCGTCATCCGTATGCTCAAACATCTTGAGGCAACATCGAAAGTTACTTCGGTTAAACTTACAATTTCTCCTCGAATTAAGGTCGATTTAATAAGCCTATGGTTCTAATCCAATCAACAATTCCGACCCGAGACGATCCACTTAATGCAATCATCATGCTTGCTGTCACTCAAAGCGACAAATGCTAAAATCATCAATCTCTTCCAACGGCTACTCACTTAGAAACTTATTCACTACCCCAACGATCATCACATCAAAGCAGCCCAAGCATACACATGTAACTTGTAGGTTCACCATAACACTGGCCAGGTGCAATAATGAACGTACCGTACATGATCATCCTTGCTACCCTCAACGTGATTCTCGTTTCTAGCGACTCCATCAACTTCAAAATATCCTATCTTAAAGTGCCTAATGGTGCAATTTAACTTTCATTCGCTTAAACGAACGCTAGTTTGAGTCTAGGTATCCAAAATCAACACCTAATTTTCTCAAACTTAAGCTCTGATACCAACTTGTAACATCCTCAAATTTCGAAGGAGCAACTTGTTGGTCCCAAAGGGTTATACAAGTTTGTAGAGGGGGGAGGGGTTGAATACAAACACAAGTTTTTATCTTTCTAAATTGTTTATTGATTAAATCAAACAATTTACAGTTTGTTGTGGAATAAGGCTAAGTATAAAACCTAATCTAAACAAACTATGAGAATCACACAGATTTCTTGCACTAAGAAAAGAAAGAAGGAAGTTAAAAAAACTCAGGCTAATTTTCTTAAGGCAAAAAGCAGTTCAGGGAAATAGCCACCTTCAGAATGAAGGCATTCCTTCTATTTATACTACATGCATTTAATGCATGTCAGGGGGACTTTACACGTGTTAGCACTTGGTTGGTTACATGATTCTGACTTTTGCAAACTTGCCTTTGGCCGCATGATGAACAATGTAGTTGGTAGAGTGGTTTGTACGATCCTGGACAAAGGCATGTCCTTCTGACAAATCGTACAAAAGTGTGCAAGGAGATAAGACAAACATTTCTTGTAGTGCATGCTTCATGGGAGGCCTGAAAGAAGGTCACCTCTCGCTGAAGTCTTCTACTTGAAATATCGCGTGTTGTGGACAAGTCTTGGTTTCACTGATGTCCGTATCAGATCATTAGTAGACTTAGTCACTCGTTCGTCAGCTTTGTCTTCGATTCAACGTTGAACTCTTTTGTCGCAAAACTTGTCTTCAGGGATTACAAGCAAACATATTACAAATGATCAATCAGTGATCATTAGTGAAACTAAACAGGCTCAGTTATGTACATTCATCACTGAGGAATAATTTAAGAGCGGTGGTTTCACATCAGCGATACTAAATAGACTTAGTATATTTTCATTGATGGTGAAACTCTGATACATAATGTTTACTTATAATTTTCACTAAGTGATTCTAAGGGTCATCATTAAATCATTAAAGTAGATTGAGACACAGTTTTCTTTTCTTCAACGATCTTCTTGGCGTCTTCCCATAGCTGACGTTGAACTTCGATTGGAATTCGTTTCAGCTTGGGGTCTTTCACCGATTGTTGAGTAAGCTGGATGGCGAGTTCTCTGTCTTTTTCTTCAGCTTCCCTTCTTTCAGCGATTAACCTTTCAGCTCTGAGGTGATCCTTGTATTCCTTTTGTGAAAGTCTGAACTTTGGAGGAATAAAAGGAAGTTGATCACGCTTCAGGATGATTCGCTGATCTTCGAATCTATTGATCATTGCATCTCTCTTTTTTTGATCCTCTTCACTCAGCTTTTGAGGAGCCAAGGAAGGTCTGTTTTTGTGAGAGAGCATCTGTTCTTCAGGTTCATCAGTCTCAGAGATCAAATCCAAGACCGGGATTATTTCTTCAGCGTTGGGAGCTAGGATTATTTCTTCAGCAGCAGCTGGTTGTACTTCAGAATCCTCAAGCAGGTGAGAGGACTAGCTGACAAACTGGCTTTGGAAGCAAGATCGTCAGATTTTCATTATCTTCAGCGACACCTTTTCCTTTGCCCTTTTCAGCTTCAGACGCTGAAGGCTTTGATTTGGTCCGCTCCCCTGAAGGTTCGTTTATCAAGATCCCTTTAAGAGCTGTAGTCTTCTGAACAGGCTTGACGATAAAGGACTCATCATCATCATCATCATCATCATCATCATCGTCATCATCACCCTTATCACTGGATGATGGTTCATCGTCAGAGATGTCGACGGCTTCATCATCTTCAGCTTTAGATTCAGATTCTTCAGCAGCTTCTTCGAGTTGCTCCCCCTCAGATACAGAGGTAAGCTTCTCGGTTCCCTCAGGGTTTTCATCTCCCTGAGGTCCAGCGTTGTGACTTCGCTGGACATGGATTGAACTGTTGTTTTGAGAGAGGTGTAATCTGTGTAGATGTCAGCAAGAACTTTGGCAAAGTCACCAAGAGTACTATCAACCTTCTCCAAATCATCTTTGGAGGCTTTCTGTTCCACCACTTTTGTTAGCTTGTTGAGATTCTCTCCAGCATTTGTTACAGCTGAAGAGTTGTCTGAGAGAGTAGTGGTGAGACCTGTCAGCTTTGTATCCAGGTTCTTCAGAGAGGCGTTGATGTCTCCCAAATTAGGACCTGTAACAGATAAGTACTTGTGAACAAAGGAAAGCTCAGAAGTTTGGGGTTTAGTTACAGTGTATATGGGTTGGTGTATACCTGCAGGAGGGTTGGTGAAGTCGTCACAACTTCTGTGTCCTGAAAAGAGTTCCATGTCGTCAGCTAGAGTGCGTGTACGCATGGTCATTTCTGCAGGTCCTGCATCCATCATTCCTTGAAGAGTATTAGCTTTAGCTTCTGGAGGAATGATGGTTGCTCCAGTGATCGTGGTGAAACTGGATTAGAGTCCAATGGAGTAGAGAGAGAAGCGAAGGTTGAGAATGATGGTTGGGTGCGGGGTTCAGCATTGGATCCGCTGAGAATCACTTCTTCAGTCTGTAGAGAGGCTGAAGGAGGTTGGGTCGATTCTAAGTTTATAACTTCAGCGTTTAGAGACGCTGAAGTTGGGATGGAATGGGTGGCTTGTTCAGCTGTGGCAGAGCGTACCACTGAACTTTCCATCAGCTCTTCAAGATGAGCTGAGGAGTCTTCAGCATGAGATTGCTGGGGTTGCTCCTTGGTTTTCTTAGTTATTTTGGAACCAAGTTGGGTAGTAGAGTGTTTCCTTTATCTAGAAGGAATGGAGGTTGCAGCTGGGGTATCAGCGGTGGGTTTTTCCACTGAAGGAGCTGCAGAAGTAGAAGAAGGAGGATTGAGAAGAGTTAAGAAAGTAGAGAGACGTACCTCGTTTTCCACTGGCCTGAAGTCGAGTACCTTAGGACCAACCTGAGAGAGTTTCAGGTCTCCTACTTTTGGGTAGTTGTCCTTCAGGCCGGTTTGGAAGACGGCGCTGATGAATCTTGGGTATGGAACCCATGATGGTCGGTCAGTGGCATAGTCTACTTTGAGCACTAGATCATCGTAGATTATCGATGCCCAGTCTATATGAAGACTTTTCAGCAATGCATAGCCCATTGCTTGCTGAGGTTGAGCGGCTTGATCAGAGGAGCCGGTCTTTGCAGTCATGCAGCTTATCAAGTGTGCGAAGATGAAGTTCATCTCGCTGGGCATTTTTGACTTCTTGATGAGGGTCAGTTTCTTCTCAGGCTTCTTATCCCTCCCTGTTTCCCATACATAATCCATTGCATCAAAGAATGCAGTGATGGCTTCCCTATCAGCATGTTTCTTGTGGTCAGGGAGAGAAACAAAGGGTTTTTCTTTTGTGGCGATGGGAAGGCTCAGTGCTTTTCGGATAATGGCAGGGGTGATTTTTATGGTGCCAAAATCAGTGTCACAGAGGATGCAATCGATTTTCTTTTTGGGGTCTTTGGTCGATGGTAGCTGAGTGTGTCTGGCAGAATACCAGAACTGAGATAGTAATAGCTGATGTGCAGGAGGTGTTATGGTTAGGGATGTAGAGAGGCAACAGGTTTTGAGGAATTTCACAGCATCATTCAAATGTGTGACTTGCTTTCGAGGAGGAAACTCGAAAAGCGCATAGAGGTTGTTTGTTTTTGTCCAATCAATTTCCTCAAGTGTGAACTTGACCTGAGGAGCCTTGGTGATTTCCAGTTCCTCAGCAGCAGCAGTGTTCTCAGCAGTAGGAATATCAGTAGATGCCATTGCTGTATTATCAGTTCAACCAAAGATATAACAAATAAGAATAATTTTAATGTGGAAAGATTTTCCAATAAGATGGTTCGAATTTTATCCATTTCATTCAGACAAAAATGTCTTAATGAAGATTAGGGTTTTCTTGTTTTTGAAAAAGAAATGCAAACCCAATAAAAAGTCTTGTTTTCCAGTTTCCTTTGAGGATTAGGATTATGGAAAAACGTATGAAGAACAAGTTTAAGATATTTGTGTTTAAACTTGAAGAACAACCATGAAAGGTTGTGTTCATAAAACCATGAAAGAAATGATTTCATTTTTGAAAAAGTTCTTTTGTTTGATCTTGTAAAAACAATGAGAAGATCATTAACAAGTAATGTAGGTAAATAACAAGAGTATTAACCTGGTTCGTTGAAGAAGAAGAAGATGAACACTTTCTGGAAATTTTGAGAGCTCAAAATGCAACAGTAGTTTTCTTGAGGAAGAAGTTGTTCGCGTAAAGGAAAAATATAAACCCAAAAAGTGTTTATATAGTGAGATTTGAGAGGGATAAAAACTCGAGTGGGAAAGTTTTTCATCATGACACGGACACGTGTTTGAATTTGATTGGAAGGTAAACGAAATGTGCAAACGTGTGTCAGAAAAAGAACGTGCCGGGGCTTATCCGTTGCGATGACGTCACGGATGTCCTTTCATATTTTAGGATGTCTCTGAGGTTTTGAAAGCTCAGGGACACTTTTGAAAACATGAAGCACTGAATAGAAATATCAGTGTTGGTTTTAGAAATTCCAAAGTATCGCTGATTAAGGAAGAGATATTCAGCGATGCAAATTGTTTTGAAATCTTGCATTCACATGCGATTGTCAGCGAGAGAAAAACATACCTTGACATCAGCGAAACAAGTTTATTCAGAGAGAAAATGATAGAATGGGTTATACAAGTTGATTTTATCCTATCGCTGATCAAATGTGAACCGCTGAAGATTTTACTCTTCATAGTTCAGCATTCGAAGCTCGATGATGAGAAAGTTGAATCTTGTCTCATCAAGAGGTTTGGTGAACAGATCAGCTAACTGATAATCAGTTGGGATAAAGTGAAGTTCTATATCACCATTCATCACATGATCTCTGATAAAATGATACCTGATTTCGATGTGTTTTGTCTTTGAGTGTAGCACAGGATTGTTGGCTATAGCGATGGCACTTGTGTTGTCGCAATAGATTGGAATTTTCGAGAGCTGTAGGTCATAGTCCAGTAGTTGATTTGTCATCCACAAGACCTTAGAACAACAGCTTCCAGCGGCTACATATTCAGCTTCAGCTGTGGAGGTGGACACTGAGTTTTGCTTTTTACTTGTCCAACTCACCAGCTTTCCACCCAGGAGCTGACAGCCTCCTGTGGTGCTTTTCCTATCCAATTTGCAACCTGCAAAATCACTATCTGAATAGGCGATTAGATCGAACCCTGAGTCTTTGGGATACCAAAGATCTAGATTCGCAGTACCCTTAAGGTATCGAAAAATTCGTTTTACAGCGATCATATGAGATTCCTTAGGTTCAGCTTTATATCGTGCACACAAACAGGTTGCGTACATAATATCGGGTCGGCTAGCTGTAAGATACAGGAGAGAGCCGATCATCCCACGGTACAACATGACATTTACAGGTATTCCATTTGAATCCTTGTTTAGTGTCAGCGATGGTGCCATAGGGGTTTTCATAGCTGAACTCTGAGTTAAATCGAATTTCTTCAGCATATCTTTAACATACTTTCCCTGATTAATGAAAGTTCCTTTTTCATTTTGCTTTATCTGAAGACCAAGGAAATATGTTAGCTCACCCATCATGCTCATTTTATACTCTTCTTTCATTCTATCAGCGAAACGAGTACAAAAATCAGGGTTAGTAGAACCAAATATAATGTCATCAACATATATCTGAACAAGAATGATATGACCTTTCACGATTCTGAAAAATAGAGTTTTGTCGATTTTACCTCGCTCAAAATTTTCAATATGGAGATAAGTAGAGAGAGTGTCATACCATGCACGTGGAGCTTGCTTTAAGCCATAAAGTGCCTTATTCAGTTTATAAACATAACCTGGACGCTTAGGATCTGAGAATCCTGGAGGTTGTTCCACATAGACCTCTTCATTCAGCTTTCCATTTAGAAACGCTGACTTAACATCCATCTGATAGACTTTGAAGTCTTTGTGTACAACGTATGCTAAGAATAGACGAATAGATTCTAGTCTTGCTACTGGAGCAAATGTTTCGTCGTAATCTATGACTTCCTCTTGTCTGTATCCCTGAGAAACAAGTCGAGCCTTGTTGCGGGTTACAGTTCTATGTTCGTCTAACTTGTTTCGATAGACCCATTTAGTGCCTATCACTGTCTTGTCAGTTGGTCTTCGGACAAGTTTCCAAACTTTGTTTCTTTCGAATTCAGTCAGCTCTTCTTGCATGGCGCTGACCCAGTTTGGATCTTTGAGGGCATCATCTATTTTCTTTGGTTCAATCAGAGAAATAAAGTTAACAAATAAACAAATATTACCTGCACTTCGTCGAGTCTGAACACCAGCGTTTGGATCACCAAGAATTTGATCAATTGGGTGATTTACAGTCCATCGCTGAGCAGGAGCATGAGACGCTGACTCAACCTGAACTGGAGGAGCTGAAGATGAAGCTTCAGCAACTTCTGGAATATCAGCCAAGAGAGGAGTAGGTGCAGATGTCATTTCATTCACTGATTGCTGAGAAGTAGATGAAATGTCTAAGACATTTGGTTCAGAAGCAGGTATAGTGTTTAAAGGAACAGCTGAGACCCATGATGTTTCAGCTTCACTATTCTGCATGTTTGGAATGATAGTAGGACTATCATCTTCAACTGTATGAGTATGAGGAGTGGGAATATCTTCTGAATCACCAAGATGAGAAAACATCCATTGATTCAGTTCTTCAGTATCAGCGGACGGTTTAGAGTTCGCTGAACGGGATTCGTCAAACGTGACGTGAATAGTTTCTTCTACAGTTTGTCTTCTTCGATTGAAGACTCTGAAGGCTTTGGAGATTGAAGAATATCCAAGAAAGATTCCATCATCAGCCTTAGGATCAAACTTTCCAAGGGCATCTCTGTTGTTCAGTATGAAACACTGACATCCAAAGATGTGAAGAAAGCTAATTGAAGGCTTTCTCCCATGAAAAGTTCATTGGCTGTCTTATTGAGTCTTTTGACTATCAGCGACCTGTTTTGCGTAAAACAAGCAGTGTTGACAGCTTCTGCCCAAAACTGAGTAGGAAAGTGAGAATCGCTAAGCATTGAACGTGCAACTTCAATAATTGTTCTATTTCTTCTTTCATCGACTCCATTTTGTTGTGGTGTTCTCACTGATGAAAAGTTGTGAGAAATACCCTTACTCTCAAAGAAGGAATCAAGAGAACTGTTTTTGAATTCAGTCCCATGATCACTCCTTATTGAGCGAACGGTCAAGTTGTTCAGGGTTTCCATCTTCCGAACAAAGGTGATGAGTTCTTCAGGGGTGTCACTCTTAGAACGGAGAAACATTACCCATGTATAGCGAGAGAATTCATCAACTATGACCAGCGTATATTTCTTTCCAGCGATGGATTGTTTGTTGACAGGGCCAAACAAATCCATATGGAGAAGTTGTAGAGGAGATGACACAGAGGAGACTTGCTTTGACTTAAAGCTTGCTTTGGTCTGCTTGCCTTTCTCACACGCTGAACATAAGGACTCTTTGGCGTATGAGTGTTGAGGTAGACCAGTAACTAACTCTTTTGAATAGAGAGTATTCAGTGTCTTGAAATTTAGATGAGAGAGCCTCTTATGCCATAGCCAGTTGACATCAGATGAGGGTTTTGAGAAGAAACAGGAGTTCTCAGTGGTTGTTGAGTCCATGTTTATTACATAAACATTTTCCAAACGATAACCGCTGAGAGCTATCTTCTCCTTTTTGTCAGCGACAAAGCAGGATTCCTTGGTAAAGATTACCTTGTTATCCATGTCACAAAGCTAACTGATGCTTAGAAGATTATGCTTCAGCCCTTCAACATATGCGACTCTTCTGAAGGTTGTTGTACCATTAGATAGTACACCAAACCCTCGGGTATGTCCTTTTCCATTTCCACGGAGAGTTACAGAGGGACCCTTCTCTTCCTTGTATTCAGCGAGCAGGCTTTTCTTTCCAGTCATGTGTCTAGAGCATCCGCTATCGAGATACCAGATACCCTTCTTAACCTGAGTTGCAGAGGTTGAAGTAGAGGGAATGTCAGAGTTGTCTTCCTCATCTTCAAGTTTGGCCATAAGACAGAGATTGGCTTCATCATCTTCAGAGTCAGATGTTTCTTCCTCATCAGAGTCAGCCCAATCATAGTCAGCCATCAGGCCTTTGCCTTTCTTCTTAAAGCTTTTCAGCTTCGCATACCTTTCTTTCAGCTTGGCGTATTTGTCATCTCTATTCCTGGGAATAAAGGTTTTCTTGGGAAACGTTGAGTTTCTCGAAACTTTCTTTGACCTGCACTCGTTAGAGAAATGTCCTATCTTTTCACAGTTAAAACAAGTAGCAGTAGCCTTATCAACAGGAGCTGATGATCTTGGCTTGTCAGTAATGGAAAGAGGTTTATTCTTTCTGAACATTTTCCTTTTGGCGAATCTCCTGAACTTTTTAGTGAGGAGAGCCAAAGATTCATCAAGATCTGAAGAGTCAGAATCTGATGACCTTTCAGAGTTACTCTCCAACTCAGTGATAGTGACCGAGGGTCGCTGAGTGGAAGGTTCCTCTGAGATTAAAGCAACACGGGTGCTTTTGGAATCTTTTACAAGATTCTTCTTAAGATGACTCGATTGCTCATGATTCAGCATCGTGCCATATAAGGTAGAAAGGGTCATTGATTTTAGATCCTTTGACAGCTTGAGACACCTAGAATAACTGTCCCAGCTTTCAGGTAAACATTCTAAAAACTTTGTCAGCACTTCAAAGTTAGAATATTCCTTACCAACAGTTTTCAGATCTATTATTAAACAGTTAAAACGTTGGTGTACTTCAGAGAGAGTTTCATTCTTACCACAAATGAAGCTTTCATACTGTCTTACCAGGTTGATCTTTCAAGAGTCCTGGACTTCAGAAGTACCTTCATACTGAACACAGATAGTGTCCCACATAGCTTTTGAGGTTTTCAGCTTCATGACGGAATGGTAGACTTCGTCAGGAAGAGCCATGGAGAGTATGGATCTGGCTTTAGTGTCGATAGCCACTTTCTTCTTATCTTCATCAGTCCACATATGAATTTCTTTAGGAATCAGCCTTTCTGGAATAGCAGGTCTATTCTCAGCGGCTGGAACTGCAACATCAATTCTTACAGGAATATATGGGTCGTTTTCAAGATAATAAGGAATAGTAGGGTCTACACCTTCTAAGAAGAGAATCATCCTATTTTTCCATAGATTAAAATAGTTTGTGTTTGTGTTGGTAGCCATTTTCAGAAATAGCTAGGAAGAGAAATCTTAGTATAGATCAGATCTTGTTTATGAGATTAAACAAATCTGCTCTGATACCACTTGTTGGTCCCGAAGGGCTATACAAGTTTGTAGAAGGGGGGGGGGGGTTGAATACAAACACACAGATTTTACTTTTCTAAATTGTTTATTGATAAATCATTAACAATTTACAGCTTGTTGCGGAGCAAGATTAAGGATAAACCTAAATATAAACAAGTTGGAACACTAAGTTTCTTGCACTAAGAAAGAGAAGGAAATTACTAATAATAACCTATCTCAAGATAAGAAAGATGACTCGACCAGAGTTTACGAGTACTTCAAAAATGAAGCTGATGTCCTTCTTATATACTGCATGCATTTAATGCATGGCAGTTTACACTTTACACATGGCAGCAGCTAATTGGTTGTATGTCATTGACCTTTGTAGACAACCTTAGTAGCCACATGTTTGAACAGTGTAGCATCAGAGTGGTTGTACGATTTCAGACAATAAGGAGGTTCTTTTCTGACATATCGTACGGAGTCGTGCAAGGGTGGTTAAGACAAAAGTACTTTGTACGGAGGACTTCATGATCAGCTTTCATTGATTCAACGCTTTAACATTGTTTATCAGCGAATGATAAAGTTCAGCGATAGCTGAAGTCTTGTACTTGATACTTCACGTTGAGTGGACAAATCTGAGTCTTCGCTGATCAGCATCAGTTCATTAGGAGACTTGTCGCTGGTTCTTGAGCTTGATCGTCGACTTCAGCATAGAACCTATGTTGACGTGAAACTTGTCTTCAGGGATCATAAGTAAACAACTAACTTATCAGCGATTACCATAAGGACTGAACAGGCTCAGAGCATTATGGTGAACAGTGTTCGCTGAATGTTTAATCTAAAGAGCGAGAGTTCCTATCAGCGGTACTGTAAGGTCTTAGTACTTATCAGGGATAGTGAAACTCTGATACATATTGTTTACTTACAATTTTCACTAAGTTTTTAAGAGAGGGTCATTATCAAATCACTGAGGGTTTGGATCAACAGTTAGTCACTGGTCTTCCTCAACACGTGTACGCTAAGGAATCTCTTTGTTTAGCGTGTGAAAAAGGAAAACAAACCAAAGCTAGCTTCAAATCAAAGAAAGTTTCCTCGGTGACAACCCCACTTTAACTTCTCCACATGGATCTGTTTGGCCCTGTCAACGTTCAATCCATCGCTGAAAAGAAGTATACACTGGTTATCGTGGACGAATTCTCTCGCTACACCTGGGTTATGTTTCTCCGTGCAAAGAGCGACACCTCAGAAGAACTGATATCTTTTGTCAGGAAAATGGAAGTCTTGAATAATCTCAATGTTCTCTCAATAAGGAGTGATCATGGAACTGAATTCAAAAACAGTTCCCTTGATAGCTTCTTTGAAAGTAAGGGTATTTCTCACAACTTTTCCTCAGTGAGAACACCTCAACAAATGGAGTCGCTAAAAGAAGACACCGAACGATCATCGAAGCTACTCGTTCAACGCTCAGTGATTCTCATTTACATACTCAGTTCTGGGCTGAAGCTGTCAACACTGCTTGCTTTACACAGAATAGATCGATGATCGTTAAAAGATTCAACAAGACTGCCTATGAACTTTTCCATGGGAGAAAACCATCTATTAGTTTTCTTCACATCTTTGGTTGTCAGTGCTTTATTTTAAACAATAGAGATACTCGTTCAATGCTCAGTGATTCCAGAGTTCCATTCTGAGTCAGTGGCCCATGCTCCTGCTCAGCGATGAACCATAAATCACCCTATTGATCAAATTCTTGGTGATCAAATTCTTGGTGATCCAAGTGCATGTAACATCTGTCTTTATGTAAATTTTATTTCCCTAACTGAACCAAAGAAAGTTGATGATGCCCTCAGAGATCCAAACTGGGTCAGCGCTATGCAAGAAGAGCCGACTGAATTCGAAAGAAACAAGGTTTGGAATCTTTTTCCAAGACCATCTGACAAATCAGTGATAGGTACCAAGTGGGTCTATCGAAATAAGTTGGATGAAAATGGAACTGTAACCCGCAACAAAGCTCGCTTAGTTGCTCAGGGATACAGACAATAGGAAGGTATAGATTATGACGAAACCTTTGCCCCAGTGGCAAGACTCAAAGCTATTCGTCTATTTCTAGCTTACGCTGTTCATAGAGACTTCAAGGTATATCAAATGGATGTGAAATCAACATTCCTCAATGGAAGGCTGAATGAAGAAGTCTACGTTGAACAACCTCCAGGATTCACTGATCCTAAGCATCCATGTTATGTTTATAAGCTGGATAAGGAACTTTATGGACTAAAACAAGCTCCAGGTGCATGGTATGACACTTTATCCTCTTTTCTTCTCATCGAAAATTTTGAGCGTGGTAAAATTGATAACACTCTATTTTTTTAGGAAAGTAAAAGGTCATATTATTCTTGTTCAAATATATGTTGATGACATTATATTTGGTTCTACTAACCCATCTCTTTGTACTCGTTTCGCTGAAAGAATGAAATCTGAATATAAAATGAGTATGATGGGTGAACTGAACTACTTCCTTGGACTCCAAATCAAGCAAAATGATAAGGGTACGTTTATCCACCAAGGTAAGTATGTCAAAGATATGCTGAAAAAGTTTGATCTTACTCAAAGCTCAGCTATGAAACCCCTATGGCACCGCCGCTGACACTTAACAAAGATCCATCAGGGAAAACTGTTAATGTCACTGGGTACCGTGGGATGATCGACTCTCTCCTTATCTTACATCTAGCCATCCTGATATTATGTATGCTACTTGTTTGTGTGCACGATATCAATCTGAACCCAAAGAATCACATCTGATCGTTGTAAAGCGAATTTTCAGATATCTGAAGGGTACTCCCAACCTAGGTCTTTGGTATCCCAAAGACTCGGGGTTCTATCTAACTGTCTATTCAGATAGTGACTA
The DNA here is from genome assembly GCA_033807775.1 of Saussurea involucrata. Taxonomy (NCBI): domain Eukaryota; kingdom Viridiplantae; phylum Streptophyta; class Magnoliopsida; order Asterales; family Asteraceae; genus Saussurea; species Saussurea involucrata. Next base: position 122,831,041 of record CM066315.1, read on the forward strand.
TGCAAGTTGCAAGCTGGATAGAAAAAGCACCACAGGAGGCTGTCAGCTCCTGGGTGGAAAGCTGGTGAGTTGGACAAGCAAAAAGCAAAGTTCAGTGTCCACCACTACAGTTGTAGCTGAGTATGTAGCTGTTGGAAGCTATTGTGCTCAAGTCTTATGGATGAGAAATCAACTATGGAAATATGATCTCCAGCTCTCCAAAATTCTAATCTATTGCGATAGCAGTAGTGCCATCGCTATAGCAAACAATCCAGTGCTACACTCAAAGACCAAACACATCGAGATCAGGTGTCACTTTATCAGAGATCATGTGATGAATGGTGACATAGAACTTCACTTTATCCCAACTGACTTTCAGTTAATTGATCTTTTCACCAAACCTCTTGATGAGACAAGACTCAACTTTCTCATCAGCATGCTTGGAATGCTGAACCTTGAAGATTAAATCTTCAGCGGTAAGGCATTGGATCAGTGATAAATAAAATTTTATTCACTCATTCCTCATCTAATCTCTGAACAAAAATGATTCGCTCATATCAAGGTATGTTCTCTATCCAAACGCTGAAGTTTACTTTAGCACGCAGAATTTCAAAATAAATTGTATCGCTGGATATCTCTTCCTTCAGTGATTCTTTTTGAAATAACTATGTTCACTGATATTTCTCATCAGTTATTTCTTTTAAACTATCCCTGAGTTTTTTTTAAATCCCTCAGAGACACCTTAGAAATGTGAAAGGACGTTTATGACGTCATCAAAACGGATAACGTATGGCACGCTTTTTCTCTGACACGTTCGTCTGTTGAAATTCTTGACCAATACGCTTCGTGGGACGTGTCCGTGTCATGATGTAACAACCCAAATCCCATAACATACATCATAATACATAACATGCATACATATCATTGATTTACAACAAAAGTTACACAGCAAACCAAGTACGGTCTCTTTTAGTCTCGAAACTACAAATTACATAAAACTTCCTAATCAACATCGGTCCACGAAGGCAGTCTACACCTTATTCTTTCCTTTGCCGCTATCAATTCCTCGACCTGTAAAACATATTTTTGAAAACAAAATGAGGGTTAGACCAAACGGGTCTAGTGAGTTAATCCCGGTCTTTTCCAAAATCAATATAAAACTCTTTTCACATAATACTTTGTATCAAAATAGTTTACATAAAACCTTTCGTATAAGCACGCATATACCACACGTATATAAATACCACATTAGGACTCGTGCACCGTGTATCTCTCCTCATCTCATCTTCTTTCCCCTGGCCACATTAGTCGGTAGCAAGCCAACTAATCATCGTCACCGTACAATACAGTCGACTCCACTGTAATTACATACAGTCCCGCTGCAATTACCTACAGCTCCACTGCCATTTCATGCAGCCCCGCTGTATTTCCATACAGCCCCGCCGAACAATAATTCGGCTCCCTTATAATCGTTTCGTGCAATATAACCATAACATATATCTCAATATATTATCAATCATGTACACCATACATATAAGCACATTAATCACTAATTATCACATTCCCAAACCATACGTATGCATTCCAGTTGAAAATACTTTTAAAGTAAAACTCACCTCGATCGCTTATCCATAAACACTTCCAAGCTTTTCTCCAAAAGATTCAGTCTATCAATCCCAATCCACAGAGTCTGCAAATAGATTAAATACAAATATCCCCTTACTAACTGATCACATAAAACGTACTAGAAGTCCAAGGACTCTAGATAACTCAAATCCTCAAAAGTGACCAAAACAGCTAAAGTATCCGGACAACCCAAACAACCCGGACAACACCACCTTTTCCGGATAACATGACTTTTCCGGACAACCTCAGTAATCCGGACATCAAGACTAATCCGGCCAACACGATTTATCTGGACAACACAAGGAATCCGGATGCCATCCGGACTCTAAATCATCCGGAAACCCTCAAACAAATCATCCGGACACTATCAATAAACTACCCGGACACCACCCAAGAAACTACCCGGATACCTTCATATTATCCGGACACCTCTGACTGTTTATCCCATTTTCACCCAGAAATCGACTGAATCATTAACATAAGTGTTTGGGATGTTTCTACTCCGATAGGAACTACTTACTAGCAATTATAGACATAAAATGTAAAACAACATACCTCAATTTCTCTTCCAAATACACCAAATGAAGTCTTAACCACAAGAACCCTTCTTTTTCTTCTTTTCTTCCCAAAACACACACATACACCTTCAGCTGATATTTTCGGATGTTTGGAATAATATCTGAACTCCTAAAGGCTAATATCTAAATATATTTACCATTTAGACCTTGTACTCCTTATAAATAACCAAAACACCTTTAAACTTTTAATTTAACCAAACTTACCCTAAACTTTAAACTTTAAAGTTAACTAAATTAACGGAAATTGGATTTTAACCAACGGATTTACCCGGGTATTACAACATCTCCCCCTTAAAAGAATTCCGTCCCGGAATTCGGTTAAGCAAAAAGGTAACGAATACTTATCACTACTGCTTCAAACTGCATCAAAACCATAGGAACTAATTGAATAGACGCTCCGCCTCTACCTATATCTCTAGCACCGCTAAGCAACAAAAGCACGAAAGTACCAATAATCATTTTACACCGAAGTCATATAATACACTTTAGCACGTATAGAGTGTATAGAAATATACCTGTCTTCGCCTCTATCCACACATCGAGTCCGACTTGCCACTCTGTTGATTTCAACAAGGTTAATATACACGTAAGCACATACCCAATATAACAAGATATTCCGGTTCAACATGTACTTGTAAGTTCATGCTTACACTGGCCAGGTGTAATTTGAACATACCTTACATGATGTTCCTTCTACCTTTTTATACTTAACATCCCAAGGTTCTAAAATAATAAGGACATCCTACTTCACATGCAGTTTAAGTCTAGGTATAAATCCAAATACCTAAATCTCTTAAACTAGGGCTCTGATACCATTTGTAACAACCCAAATCCCATAACATACATCATAATACATAACATGCATACATATCATTGATTTACAACAAAAGTTACACAGCAAACCAAGTACGGTCTCTTTTAGTCTCGAAACTACAAATTACATAAAACTTCCTAATCAACATCGGTCCACGAAGGCAGTCTACACCTTATTCTTTCCTTTGCCGCTATCAATTCCTCGACCTGTAAAACATATTTTTGAAAACAAAATGAGGGTTAGACCAAACGGGTCTAGTGAGTTAATCCCGGTCTTTTCCAAAATCAATATAAAACTCTTTTCACATAATACTTTGTATCAAAATAGTTTACATAAAACCTTTCGTATAAGCACGCATATACCACACGTATATAAATACCACATTAGGACTCGTGCACCGTGTATCTCTCCTCATCTCATCTTCTTTCCCCTGGCCACATTAGTCGGTAGCAAGCCAACTAATCATCGTCACCGTACAATACAGTCGACTCCACTGTAATTACATACAGTCCCGCTGCAATTACCTACAGCTCCACTGCCATTTCATGCAGCCCCGCTGTATTTCCATACAGCCCCGCCGAACAATAATTCGGCTCCCTTATACTCGTTTCGTGCAATATAACCATAACATATATCTCAATATATTATCAATCATGTACACCATACATATAAGCACATTAATCACTAATTATCACATTCCCAAACCATACGTATGCATTCCAGTTGAAAATACTTTTAAAGTAAAACTCACCTCGATCGCTTATCCATAAACACTTCCAAGCTTTTCTCCAAAAGATTCAGTCTATCAATCCCAATCCACAGAGTCTGCAAATAGATTAAATACAAATATCCCCTTACTAACTGATCACATAAAACGTACTAGAAGTCCAAGGACTCTAGATAACTCAAATCCTCAAAAGTGACCAAAACAGCTAAAGTATCCGGACAACCCAAACAACCCGGACAACACCACCTTTTCCGGATAACATGACTTTTCCGGACAACCTCAGTAATCCGGACATCAAGACTAATCCGGCCAACAAGATTTATCCGGACAACACAAGGAATCCGGATGCCATCCGGACTCTAAATCATCCGGAAACCCTCAAACAAATCATCCGGACACTATCAATAAACTACCCGGACACCACCCAAGAAACTACCCGGATACCTTCATATTATCCGGACACCTCTGACTGTTTATCCCATTTTCACCCAGAAATCGACTGAATCATTAACAGAAGTGTTTGGGATGTTTCTACTCCGATAGGAACTACTTACTAGCAATTATAGACATAAAATGTAAAGCAACATACCTCAATTTCTCTTCCAAATACACCAAATGAAGTCTTAACCACAAGAACCCTTCTTTTTCTTCTTTTCTTCCCAAAACACACACATACACCTTCAGCTGATATTTTCTGATGTTTGGAATAATATCTGAACTTCTAAAGGCTAATATCTAAATATATTTACCATTTAGACCTTGTACTCCTTATAAATAACCAAAACACCTTTAAACTTTTAATTTAACCAAACTTACCCTAAACTTTAAACTTTAAAGTTAACTAAATTAACGGAAATTGGATTTTAACCAACGGATTTACCCGGGTATTACACATGATGAGTAACTTTTTCCCACTCATCACTTTCTCTCTCTACTCTTACTATATAAACAACCCTAGTTTATATTTTTACATTTTACGCTCTCAAACTCTCCTAAAACAGAAAGACTCTTGCATTCCTAAGCATTTGGATTTTAAGAACTCGTATTCATATCTTCAAACATTCGACAATCATGTTCTTATTTCTTTTGTTTAATCCATTCTTTTACTTGTTTTGATCTTCTTCTTGCTAATACAAGATCAAACAAATGTGTTTTTTAAACAATGAAATCATCTTCTTCATGATTTTATGAACAAGACTTGTTAAAAGTTTTTCCATTAAGTTTAAATAAAAAATCTTAAACTTAAAACTTTATACGTTTTTACAGAATCCTTTCCTTAAAAGGAAACTGGAAAACAAGAGTTTCCCTAGTTTTGAACTCTTTTCCAAACTAGAAACCTTTATTTTTACATCTTCTTTCCCCAAAAGGAAACTGTAAAACCCTTAAAACCCTTATTCTGGAAACCCATTTCCATTTTAAGACGTTATTTCATCTTCTTCATTCTTATGTTTTTAACAAAAAGAAATGGCTGCTATCGCTGATACTTCTGCTACCTAAACCGCTGGTATCTCCTCCATTTGGAAAAGGGCTGAAAACCTGAAACACGACCTACATCAGATCAACTTCGTCTCCAACAATCATTATGCTCTTCTTGAGTTCCCCAAGAAGAAAGTTGTGACTCATCTTGATGACGTTGTAAATTTCATCAAGACATGCCCGCTTGCCACAACGATGACTATCACACCCCCTGCCCACAAAAGACTTCTACAGCAGTTCTGGTACACTGCCCATCATACCAATGCTATCTTTGCAAAAACCAAGAAGGAATACTCTGTCATCGGTTTTGAGACCGAGCTAGGCGAAGGATCCATTACCCCTGCAGCTATCCAGGCAGTCCTGAACCTACCTGACCCGAAGAACCATCCTTTCGTTGCATTCCCTGACCCAAACAGCCTGGAAGAAAAGCAGGAAATCATCTCTTTCCTTAATAAAATAAAGTACATCTGGAACACTGGTCGCGAAGGCCCTGAGAAAAAGATCGCCACTGTGCTAAAAAAACAAGATGCCCTCCGAACTCAACTTCATCTTTGCACACGTGATAAGCTGCATGACAGCGAAGACGGGTTCCACTGACCAAGCGTCAAAGACCCAGACTTCTATGGCCTATGCACTGCTGAAAGGTCTTCATGTTGATTACGCTCGTGTAATCTTCGATGATATGATGGAAAGGGTGGAAATGCCAGATCGCCCCACCGTTGTTCCCTATCCAAGATTCCTCGGCACCATCTTCGCTTTTGGCCTACAGGAACACTACCCCAAACAGGGAGACCTGAAACTCTCTCAGGTCAGCCTTAAGGTGCTCGACTTCAAGCCTGTAGCAAACGAGGTACGTCTCTCTACTTTACCCTCTCTTCTTCGCTCTCCTTCTTCTTCTTCAGTGGCTACTGCTACAGCAGCAGTAATCCCAACCGCTGACACCCCGGCCACTAAAACCTCTTCTCTGAAAAAGAGGAAACCATCTGACACCCAACTTGGCAACCGTAAGTCCAAGAATTCCTCCAAGGAGAAGCCCCAGCCTTCCTAGGCTCAAGATCACACGTTGCTCTCTCAACAGACAACGATGGATGATTTAGTGGTCCACTCCGCCACACTCGCAGAAACCACCCCAATTAAAACCACTTCAGTGGCTCAGTTCACTGAAGTTAACATGGATGAGAACTCCAACTCCTCAGCACCTCAAAGTGTTGCAGAAGATTGTCTCAACGGATCCAACGCTGAAATCGTTTTACCCCCACCTCTCTCAACCTTCGCTTCTTCTACTTTTCTCTATACCATGGAACCTAGAATGCCATCGATCTCGCTGACGGACTCAGCCACTGCTCACCTTCAACATATGATGTAGCAGAACACTGGACCTGTAGGGTTATCCTTTGAAGATGGCTTGGAACACCACTCAGGGTTTCGTGACATCCTCTCCTTCTCCAACCCTCCTACAGGTATCCCAACACCAACCACTTCTCTCTCTACACCCCTAACTTCTGAGCTTTCCTTAGCTCACCAGTTATTTGCTTTTTCAGGTCCAAACTTGGGCACTATCAGCAAGTCCCTCACGGACATCGCTGGTAAAGTGGAAAAATTCACCACCACCATCTCCAACAACTCTTCAGCGATTTCAGACGCTGGAGAGACGCTGAAGCAGATCTCCATAGCTGTCAAAGACAAGGCCGACAACGCTGACGTCTCCAAAATTGATGGAGGTCTAAACACTGTGAAGACAACCATCATCAGCAACACAACCTCCATCACCAAACTCAACACCAACATCACTGATCTTTCCACTGGGGTTTCATCTCTCAGTGGTGAGGTAAGTTCTCTGAAGACCAACTACACCGGTCTACAAGGTGAGGTGAGCAGCCTAATTAAAGAAGTCGCTGACGTTAAAACCATGCTCACCAAGATCCTCAAAAAGATGGATGCTCCCACTGTTCGTACATCTCACTTCTCCCAGGCTGACCGGGACAAGCTGGAGATGGCAGTGGAGTTTATCCTTCAAAGTACCCCTGCTATTTCTAGCCTAGAAGATAGAATGGTAGTGGTGGAACACGAAGTTGGGATCTCTGGCCCAGAAGACAGGGATCCAGACACTGCTGCTGCTACTACCATTCCCTCCCCCACCCATTCTGCGGAAGAGGGCGAGAAGATCGATAACCAAGGCCTTCCCCATAATGTTGAGGGGGAGGAAAATAATGAAGACCCTCAGGAATCTGATCACCCTGAGGGAACCGCTGAAAGTCCCTCTCCATCTGAGGGGAGCCAGGTGAAGACCTTACTCATGCCTCAGTAGACAATACTGTGAATCTCTCTTATGAGGGTGAGGAATAAGATGAGGAAGATGAAGACGTCGACATTGCTGACAACGAACCATCATCATCTCCAAAAGATGATAATGATGATGAAGACGACGACGGATTCTTCTTCAAGCGTGCAGCGATCAAAACTCCTGCAGTGATCAAAGCCCCTTGCTTAAAGGGGTTTCAATAAACGAACCAGGGGAGGGGACCAAGGCGAAATCCCCAGCGAAGACTGCCATAAAAGAAAAACAATAAGGTCTCGCCGCTGACAACTTGGCCATTCTCATGAAAAAGCCAGCGTGTCTGGTACTTTACACTCTTTTCCCTTACTCTGCATCCCTCCTCTACCCCTTCCCAATCTCAACCCTTCTCATTCTCAAACCTCTAAACACTCAGCTCTCTCCTTTCTCTATCTTTTCTCCTCAAATGATTTAACTCTATCGATCATTTAGTTTCAGCTAGTCCTCTCCCCTGCTTGAGGGTCAAGATGAAGAAACTCAACCTTCATCACCAATAATCACAACTGCAAGAGCTGAAGAAAATGCAAATAATCCCAGTCCTGAACTTTGATGAGACCGAAGAACAAGCTGCAATAGAAGAAGAGATGCTCTCCCACAACAAAAGACCTTCCTTGCCTCTTCAAAAGACAAGTGGAGATGAAAGAAGAAAGAGAGCAACGATGATCCAACAGCTAGAAGATCAGTGTATTGTTCCTCCGCACCTAAGCTGCCTGTCCAATCGGGAAATCGCTGAAGCCCTAAAAGCTGAGAAGATCCTTGCTGAATGAAAGAAGGCCGAATAAAAAGATAAATAATATGCCTTAGAACTTGTCCAGCGTTCAGTCAAGGATCCAGACCTGAAGAAGTTCCCTGTGGCTGTTCAAACAAAGTTGATAAAGGATGTACAGAAAATCATTCAGGAAAAGACCAAGGTCAGTGACTCCACACTGACCTGGTGCAAGAAAAAATGCCACTACAGAAGCCATGGATCAAGGATAAGTTCTCTGAACATACGAGGGAGAATAATCAGCAAGGTACCGATTATTGATGTTCAGATAGTCAGAGAAAACGGCTACCACAAAACTTGCTACATGTCAGACCAGGACAAACTTGGTTTCCCTGAATGGTTGGAAATAAGAATCGCAATTCAGCGATCCCGCTCAAATTTCAAGACCTGTGTTGAAAAAGCCATAAACAGGCTGATCGACATGGTAACCTTAGCGGTTGATATTCCACCTCCTCCTCCTACTCAGAAGAAACGAGCTACTCCAAAAAAGAAGAAGACTCATTCCTCTTCAGGCCCGACAATCAGAAACGAGACAGGGATTGATTTCTCTCGTGAACAGTTCTTGGCCCCAATCCTGATCTATCCAACCTCGACATCTCCTTACCTCCAGCTGAAGACTTTGTCCCTGGTAAAGTTATCAGTGATCCCTACGGCATACTTTTCTATAACTTCACTGGTCGCCCATGCTTTCAATACGTCTCTAAGTTATACAAAACTCCAATCGAATAACTCAGAGATCTACTCTATTGGTGCGACTACAGAGGTAATGTTCTTGGATCATTCCTGAAGCCTTCAATCTATCGCGAAGAAAAAGTTAGAAGGGGTCAAGGAGTCATAGTCCCTGATTGGATGATTCCAGAGACTGATACTCTTGATGAATTTCTCGTCAAGAAAGAACCTGAATAGCTGATAGGATCTACTTTTTGTATTCTTCTATCTTATCAGCTTGTATTCTTTTCGTACTTGTAATTATTTTTCATTGTACTTGTAATTTTTCCACTTCCCTTGTAATCTTATACGATGTTAAAGAAAATTTTCTATGAAAGTACTTTACTCCATCAGTACTAAGATCCCTAAAAAACAGTAAATGGGACAAGTATTTTATGAGTCCTTTTTATCCTTTTATTTTTAACTTAGCAATTTTCTTTTATTGCTATGTCGTCATCAAATAGGGGGAGATTGTTGATCCAAACCCTCAACGATTTGATAATGACTCTTAGAAACACTTAGTGAAAATTGTAAGTAGACAATATGTATTAATGTTTTGCCATCAAAGAAAATATACTAAGTCTGTTTAGTATCGCTGATGAAAAACATGCTTTAAATTATACTTCAGCGAACACTGTACATCAGTGAGTCCTGAGCCTGTTCAGCCTCACTGATGATCGCTGAATGTTCATCATGTAATTGTTTACTTATGATCCCTGAAGACAAGATTCACGTCAACCAAATTCGAAGCTGAAATCGAAGACTAAGTTGAAGAACAAGTGACTAAGTCTACTAGTGACCTGATGCGGACATCAGCGAAGACAAGACTTGTCCATTCCACGCGAAGTTTCAAGTAGAAGACTTCAGCGAACGCTGAACTTTATCATTCGCAGATAAAGATCCATTCAGTGAACGCTGATCATGAAGCCTATTCTACAAGAAACTTTTGTCTTATCCCCTTGCACGCCTCCGTACGATTTTGTCAGAACGGACATCCCTTTTGTCCAGAATCGTACAACTAACTCTGCAACTACACTGTTCACCATGCGGCCAATAAGATGTTTGCTAAAGTCAAATCATGCAACCAACCAGAGGCTGCCACGTGTAAAGGTGTACTGTTTTGCATTAAATGCATGCAGTATAAATAGAGAACCCTACATCATTTGTGAAGTGCTCGGCCATCTCCTTCTCGCTGAACTACTGTGTGTTAGAAAACTATCCTTAGTTTTCATATCTTTCTTTCTCTCTATTTCTAGTGCAAGAAATCTGTGTGTTCTCATAGTTTGTTTAGATTAGGTTTTTAACTTGATCTTATTCCGCAACAAATTGTAAATTGTTTGATTATATCAATAAACAATTTAGAAAGATAAAAATATATGTTTGTATTCACCCCCCCCCCCCCCCCTTCTACAAACTTGTATGACCTTCGGGACCAACAAATAACTTGAGTCATATACCAAGACTAAATAAGGTCGGGTGTTACATAACCTAAATATAAATTACTATTCCCAAAACAAATGCGGAAGAATTCACCAAGCTAAATCCTTTCACATGCATACAACTAGCCATCACCTCTTCACAGTGTCACTAGTAATATTCCCCAACCGGGACCTGTTGCACATGCCGACAAATAAAAAGTTTAGGCTAACGCCTAGTGAGTTCAAGGGTTTTCATCATGATTAAAATAATTCGTTAAACGAAAAGAGTACAACTTAAATCATGATTTCCAAAAACGTTTATATTAAATATGCAAACAACCCATTTTCCAATGCACACAATTTTATGACGAAAGCTCTAGAATATATATCGTTTCCCAAAATGAATGTGGATCCCAAAACGTACTCGAAAACGTGAATAATGTTTAATTTCAATTTTAATTAACGTGAGTAAATCCCTGTTATTCAAAACATCCAAACACGGATGAGACATAATACACCGTCCATAAATTATGAAAAACAATCCATATGAATATAATACGTCCCCGAAAACATGGAACCAAACTCAACAACTCATGCAAAACATAAATAGAAATAAAGTCCAAATACCAAAACATGGGAATAATCGTTCAAGAAAAACTTAATATATGTGGAGGGGTTCCAATATTAAAGTCAACACTTGCAATTACTCGCACATGGCTCAAATGGTAATTAAAGCATGCATACTACAATATTCGAATGTAATATTTGACAACCACGGGGGAGACCCGTATCCATTGAGGGTGGAGGGAACACATAAGTATACCACCCATACAATGTTAATCGTATAACATTTCATGACTATATGTCCAAGTGTTCCTACGATTCCTCGACAAGTTTTACCTCAAGAGACAGTCGACCATAGTGTCCTTCCCCAGGAATTCCACCACAAGGCTCAACGCACTGCAGGACTACCTCCAAGGCATTACCTCAGCGGTGAAGGTTCTTGCACTCACTTCCAATTTAGCACTTTGAGACTCAACCCTCCTAGTGACCACTTGAAAAGTTTAAGGTCATAAAACATGAGTCCCGGAGTCCAATCCCACAATACCCATTCGGTCCTATAAACAAGACCGACTCACATGCCTATGGATACAATGCATCAAAGTCTAACAATTACATTACTCCCAAAAGAATGTCCAACATCTTCAATACATGTAATTAATAAATAAACATGACTCAAATGTATATAATCTCAAAACTCAATATAGAGTAATTTATATTGGACCAAAGTCCCCAAGACTCACTAAGTCAAATACGAGCCACGGGCTCAACAATACAATTGATCAAACAATAAAGATCACTAATACAATCAAATGCATTTAAGTGACATATATGCAACCACATACCTCAAAGATATGATTAATCCAAAATCCCGTCATTTATTTAGTCAAATCATTTTCCAAATAACCCATACCTTTATATTTCCTAATGACCCATAACAATAATTATGCATATTTCCAACAACACAAGAAATGCGTTTTTACCAAAGATCCTCCATTTGTACAATAACTCATCAAAACACTTTCCTTTATGATTTAGTTATCAAATTACCCAAATATCCCAAATGTGGGTGTTTTATAAGATTTATAAAGTTAAACACTTCAAATAATCAAAACCCACCAAGTAAACACTTTAAAATAGACATTTTTGGCATGTACAACGTTTTCACAAATCAACTTGAACTCACCTTGCTAGATTTAGGTTAAATCTAGATTTTCCGCAAACGTGAGCCCCTTTGAAGGAACTTGAATCCTCAAGCCAAAACATCCAAAAACCTAGATCTACAAGTTTCCAACCATAAATATTCATTCCCAAACACTTAAAACGTTCCCTAAACATTTTACATCCACATCTCAATTTATGCCAAAACCCTAATTTCTTAGGTGAAGGAAAAAGAGGATTACCTTACCCACATCTTGTATTCCACCAACAACATACTTCTAGGGTCACCGAGATGAACCTCAAGCTCCAAATCTTCAAAAGAGTGAAATGGGTTGGATGAAACCCTTGAAAAACTTGATGAAGAGGGTGAAGTGAAGAGATTCTAGCTTTAGCTTCCAAAACCTTGCTATATGAAGAAGAATCACTTGAAATCTCGATTATTGGGGTCTCCAAGGCTCAAAATCGACAATGGAGGCTAAGGGTTTCGCTTCTTGGGAGAGAAAAACGAGATGGGTGAAGTGGGAATGAGAAAAAGGCTAAAAATCGCATTTTTAAGGCCCTGGCACCCATAATCGTTGGCACACTCGCACAGGTTGTACCGTGAGTTTTTGGCATCTGGTGATTGTGACATGCTATAGTGACAGTGTCACAATCACGGGCACTATAGCACAGATTGTACTGAACACTGTTTTGGCCATAACTTCTTCATTTTAGCTCCGATTTTGCTCCTGAAAGAACCGTTGGAGTCGTATTTGAATTCTCCATCCAACAAGACTATAAAATATAAGGTTTAAGACCAAAATCATATTCCCTCTATTTCTCTTAAAAGATCGATTTGTACACTAACTTGAAATTGCACTTACCTAAAAATTACGGATGTTACACTACGGTGAAATCCTTATTGTTGACCCGCAATTTTGACCATGTAGCTCCGCATTTTTTCAAGATTTATGTATTTTTCACGTGTTTTTTCATGTTTTTTGCATGTGTTTTATTATGTACACTATTTTTTTCAACAAATTCTGAGAGATGATGGAAATATGTAAAATGATTGTACTATTATCATGCAATTGGTTGGATGAGTTTAATGCATGCCTTCTATAAAGAACTATGAAAGACCAACAATGAAGATATTCCTGAATACGATATCAACTACTTGCTTTCTTTGTTCATCATATATGTTTTTCCTTTTTCAATTCATTTGAAAATGAGTTTTGGTGCCAGAAAAATTAAGTTATATCTTCGTTATGGTGGTCAATGGGTACAAGCAAACAATGAGTGAGATTAGACATGAAAGCTTGCTTGGTTATGTTAAAAGAAAATGTGGAATCGAACGTTCGGTTGGTGTAACCAGGTTAGTGTACAAGATTGATGGTTCTATTTTTGAGTTAACGATGATGAAGATGTCGGTGGTAGTTCGAACACTGAAAACCATGAAACCGGATATCAATATTAGACTCAAGGAATGTATATTCTTCCCCGAGTATGAGTCTCAATTTCAGCCCTCCTACGACCCCACCTTTATTCCAGAGCATACGTATGGTCTTAGTGACTATTATCTCAATTTTACTACTAAAGTCGTACACAATAATCATAAACATAAAAACAACCTAATCCTCCCGTGGGGCGACTCATGCCATCGCATAGAAGGCCTCCTCCATCTGGCACCGAAACTTCATCGCCTCATCCCTAGTGTCACCTATACATGATGAAGGGAAATCCGGATTAGTAAAAAGGAGATAGCAAAGCTGAAACAGTCAATCAATATGGATTGATCCTAAATCTGATTCAAATCCAATGGGTAGACCATGGCTCCAACCAGGTGGTAGCAATGTCAATCTATTTTTTTCTTTCCCATCTTAAAAGCATTACTTCTTGCTTGCTTGCGAGAAGGCTTTCTTGCTATTGTTTCTCTTTCCCCGAGTAACTCACTAAGGAGACGAGCTAAAATGAGTCTGACCATCAATCAACGTCGACATGAACTTACATACCCATACACCACAATCTCCAAGGTCCCCATCTGTTGTGGTACATTGGATGCGTAGGTCCAACGGAACTGTTTTCACCCGAGCCTAACACGTGTAGGTCCACAAAAGAGGCATCAGGGGCCACGTTTGCAAGAAGAGGGACTGAAAGTGTAAAATATTTCTTATCTTTTGCATGAGTTTGTAAATGCGAAGGATTTTCACGAAGGTGTGGGCTATTTCAGTAAGAATAGGAAAAAGGTGGCTATAAAATTAAACCTTCATCCAAAAATTGCTAAAACAACTAATTTCCCTATATGTTAATCATTACACTAAATTTAAGTCATAAATGGAAAATAATCATGTAAAATAATACATGATTCATCGGTTCTCAAGATTATAATAATTTAATGTATTTTTAATGAAAGATAAAACAATTAAGGTAAAATATTTTTATTAAATAAAAATCAAACCAAACCAAATAAAATTAAATTACACAGTAGCTCCATTGCACCAACATTTCATTGGGTTTCTCTCTTAAATGCTCATCATCACGTCAACATAGAGCACGTGTGACTATAAGAGCATCTCTCCGACAGTTATTCTAAATTTTTTTTTTAAATAAGGGCAAAATGCACAAAATAGCAACCTACTTTCATTTATTTCCTTATTATAGCGTTGTACTTTCACTTTTTTTATTACAGTAATGTACTTTCAATTTATTTTTTATTAGGGCATTGTACTTTAAAGAATTTACCCATTATAGCATTGGGTAACTTGTTACCTTTAAAACTGGTTTTCTTTTGCTGATGTGTCATTTTAAAGTGACGTCGCTGTCTACATGACATTAAAAAAATATTTAAAAATTCATTTTAAACCCTTTCAAAAATAAGACTTCCACTTCACGATTTCAAACCTCTCTTCATCTCCCTCACGATTTCAAGTGCGGCTCCATCTTCAATCGTTCATCTCCATTGTGCGGCTCCATCGTAAATCGTTCGTCTCCTCTTGTGTAAGTCGATTTTGGTTTCGTTTTTGACAGGGTTTAGGGTTGATTTTGATTTCGAAGAAGTGATGGCTGAAATCAAAGGTATTTAGCTGTTTTTTACTGTTATTTTGCTGTTGTATTTTGCTTATTTTGCTGTTTTTAGCTGTTATTTTGCTGTATTTTGCTGTTTTGAAGCTGTTTTGAGGCTGTTTTTGCTGTTTTTTTTTGCTGTTTTAGCTGTTATTTTGCTGCTGTATTTTGCTGTTTTCAGCCCTGTTGCTGTTTTTTAGCTGTTCTTGCTGTTTTTTTACCTGTTTTGAGGCTGTTTTTGCTGTTTTTAGCTGTTATTTTGCTGTTTTGAAGCTGTTTTGAGGTTGTTTTTCTTGCTGTTTTTAGCTGTTGTAATGAGAAATGCCACGTCAGCACCATAGTACACGTGGACAGCCTATGTGGACAATGAGGTGACATGAAAACCTGGTGTAGTAGGTAAATTTAAACCATAATGCTATAATGGGTAAATTTCTTTAAAGTACAATGCCCTAATAAAAAAATAAATTGAAAGTACATTGCTGTAATAAAAAAAAGTAAAAGTACAATGCTATAATAAGGAAATAAATAAAAGTAGGTTGCTATTTTGTGCATTTTGCCCTTAAAATAAAGTAAAAAAATTAAAAATCTTTAAATTTAGAGATTTTTACAACCTCTCTTCTATTTTCTTTCTTTTAGCATAAAAGATAGCATATCTGTTGGAGCAATAAAACGTTAAAATCTTATTTTTTTTTCATTTTAGCATAGCTGTTGGAGATGCATTTGGACGTGGTTTTTTCTTTGAGTTAAAGAGTTGCAGCAGGTGGGTTTTTTTATGTATGTGTATATTTTATTTATACACTTTGTGTGTATCTTGGATGGGTGAGGCCAAAAATGGAGGAAGACCTAGTCGCAGGTAATGGAATGGGTTATGTGTGTATAATTTATAAAAATATATTAATATATTATATAATCTTTTTAAATTTGTAATTTAAAAAAATAGATGAAAAGATAAATTGACGGATCTAAACTCTGATTTAACCGATTCCATTTAACAAAGTTAGTGTTAGGGACCTAGCAAACCACAAATACTCGGTATACCTATTTTAAAGAGAGAGTTGGTACAAAAGTCTAAGCAAAACATAGGGAAACTATGGTATATTTTACTCTATACTCAATGTCTTAACCAGTTATACAAAAAAAAAAGATAAAAGATTGTGTTAGAAAAAGAGTTAAGATGATAATGTAAGAAGTGATCTGGATCATTGATCATTTTTAATCTCATATTTATCCATGATTGTGTTTCTCATGGGAATTGATCCGGTGTGTCTTATCTCCGTGCATCTCAAGGGTGGAGTGCATTCAAGTGTAAAGATCATATTGATCCTGGAATAAACGTCAGAAAATAAAAACAAACCAGATGGTTCTTTTTTCGGTTGTTTATAGGTTTGATCCATTAATATTTATCGTGTTGATTTTTCATTAATTATAAAAAAAAACATTTTAATTTTTTAACCGATGAGACATGGTGTTTTTATTTGACATATAATTTAAAAACATTGACTTGCAATTAATAATAAATAAAAGTATAGATTTGTATAACCAAATTCTCATAAAATAAAAAACTTAAAAAAGAAACTATTAATGTATTTATTTTATAACGAGAGATTAAAAGAAATGCATGTAAAGGTTCTGTAAATGTTTACAAAAAAATGAAGTATCACAAAGAATTTGACCAAATTTTTGTTCCGAACTTTACAATTGCGACGGATTATGACCTCTTCCCGACAGCTTGGCCGCAAAGAAGTGCATTTTCGGGCAGTGGGTATTCATCACGTGGTGACATTACTGGAGAATAAACACGAAGGTAGAACTGTTCCCCAAGATATTGTCGCACCAAAAACTCGTTCCTGATATTCCACATCCCGACATTGTCAAGTGCAACGTATATTGCTGTCCATGATCTTGGGTATACCTGTATCCAAAACAAATTACTTTTTTAGTCTTGACGTATAAAAACTCGATTAATTATGACGTTTTGATGAATTTTCCAGACCAATGTTCTTGTGTAGCGAAAGATTTGTATTCTTTTTTGGCGTCGCTAAAAATGCAGATGTTTGTTGTAACACCTCAAGCCCAAAGCAACAGACTGACCAATAACTTCATGTCCAGCTTAAAACCATGGTAGAAATTATTGGTAGTCACGACTTGATGCTTATAAGGAGCTCATAAATCTCATTTTCTATCTATGTGAGACGAGTTGTTACATTTGTTACGTACATGCGACCAGTGCATAACTTGTAAACTGAGTTAAAAATCTATGTGCACAATTGCATGTGGAATTACGAATCTAACCTGCACGGTAGAACGTGAGACTGCATCGATAAGATTGTACTCATTTCGACTTGTATCACTCCATCGCCCACTATCCATTCTGAACATTTAATTAAAACGTTATTAGCGACAAAAAAACGACATATTTGCAAAATTTAAAGCTTGAGAAAGCCAAATTACCCAACAACAAAGAAATTGTATCCATCAAGATGCCAGCTCTGAATGATATTCTCGCGATTCTCGAAAACGATCTCGATAAAATCTCGAAAATCGGCACCCATAACCGAAGTGTCGAGATACGGGGCTGCACCCTTAGATTCGTCGGGAATACTCCCGACCTTAAAAACACCAGTAATATTAAAGTAATCCGCTAGTTTTAGAGGCGTGTCGGCTGGAACAAACGACACCCCGTTAACGCTATATCGCTGCTTTCGGTCAATTATCGACGCCGATCCTGTTAATTTGATCGTTCTCGTAATGTTAATCTGTCCGTAATGATACGAGCCTTGCGGGTTCGGCCTCGGTCCACTAGCCGTCAGGTTGGTTCTGAAACGTAAACAAATAATATTATTCCTGACGCCAGGTTCCATCGCAAATAATCCATACCCCATTAAATTACTCTGCAAAAGAGCCCGACCAGTATTTTCTTTACCTGATGGATCTAGCTTGGTTTAACGACCAAGTGATGTCGGTGGTGGGAGGCGGCGGCGGTGGGCCGGAAACCGGCTTCCCGGAGTTGGTGTACCGGAGAATGGCGGTGGTGTTGAGGACCTGAGTGGTAAACCGGGAAGAAACGGCGATGTAGTAATCTTGCGGTGGTTGGTCGGCGGTGACAAGGACGGAGTACGACTGTCCGACGTGGATATCCAGCGAGGATAGCGACGTTTGGACGGTGTGAGTTCCCTCCACTTCCACCAGTGTCATCGTGTGACCACTGATTCTGAAATTTAACGAATTCTGTAACCCTACGTTTGATATCCTTAACCTATAAGTCTTCCCTTGCTCGACGTTATACGACACGCCGCCGTCACCACGGCCGTTGATCAAAACGCCGTCAGGGAACGGCAGACGCCATCCAAGGTCCATAATTCGCCGGAGTCTCTGAAACACGGTGGAGCGACCATGATCAGAAAATCAAGAAATCTTGAACTTGATTTATTCAAATATAATATTTATAAAACGCGTTATTTATTTATTTATTACCGTGTGATCCGATTTGTACCAGTCTCCGATGAGGATTGAGTAATCGTCGGCGGGATCAGGAAACGGCACCGGAATCCGCGGCCGGCTGAGGATTTTGATCGCTCCGAAACCGCCGGCGGCTTTTTGGAAACCAATCGACGGGAAGTAAAAGAAACTTCCGATCTGATCTTTCACTTGTAGTTTATACGTGAAGTTTTGTCCCGCCGGGATCGGACAAGTAGTCCCGTAAACTCCGTCTTGATACGAATTCCGACGCTGTTGTATTCCATTCCTGTAATTAATTGCATTAATTACTTTTGTTTGCATGTTCATGAATTGACAACCTTGTACATCACGTTTTGTCTTTATGTACATATATATCTCAAGTCAACTATGTCCATAATTAAACATGTATAAATAAGTTGTACATTATGCATAAAAAGTTGTACATTGTAATCGGCTTACCACGAAATAAGAAAAGGCTCGGGTAAATTGTTGAAGACGTTTATGATGAGATTATCGTTTGTGACGGAATATATTTCCGGGCCCGGAAATTGGCCGTTTATCAAGATTCCCTGCAAATTCAATAGATCATTATTAGTTGAGTCAAAAACTTACTAATAATTATAAGATCGATCGATTATTTAATTTCACCTGTTGACGAACCCCCAAAGGGTATATGTCTCCATACGTAACGTTCCATGTAAAATACCGGTATGGATCTTCAGCATTAATGGTTGCAATGATACAGAGAAAGATACACAATAACCGTAACCCGTTAAATCCTTCGTTAAGTATTTGCATTTTTTCAAGAACGATTGAGAGATGTATATATATACGTATATGTATATGTATTATGTATATATATATATATAGAGAGAGAGAGAGAGAGTAGAGAGAGAAAGAGTGTATGTGTGGAGAGTATGTGTGGAGACTATAGTGTTTATATAGGAGTCATATTTATGAATGGGTTTTACGGACAAGGACCGTTTTGTGTGTGTAAACTGAACCATCCTAGTAACATCTTGTTTTAACTTTTTCTAAAATTAGAATATAAAAAAGACAAAAATAAATATTAATTTTTAAAAGTAAATATCTTCTTTTCTTCTAATTTTTTTTATTAAGAGTAAAGTTCACTTTTGGTCCCTTAACGTTTGTCCACTCTAACATTTTCCGTCCCTCAACTTCAATAAGGTGCATATGATCCCTGACGTATGCATTTTCGCTTTGTTTTTGGTCCCTCTCACTAACAGCCGTTAACTTTTTCGTTAAATTCAATTAAAGGAGGGGTATTTTAGTCATTTCAATATTTCCTTGTTTTTTCCATTAAAAATTAAACATCTTCATGGCTATTATGAGCATCTTCATTTGCCTATTATGAACATCTTCATCATCTTCATCTGCCTATTATCATATATCCATATCTTCTTCAAACCTCAAAATCAAATAAAAAATCAAGCATCTTCATAAAGAGTAATCCACTAAATCAAAGGATCTTCCTTACCATTTCTCCTTCAATTTCCCATATTTTATACTCGTTCAAACCCATTCAATCCCTCTAAACGTTTCAAAATCCATAAAATCAAAATCCCCAAATTCACGTGAAAAAATTGATCCACAAACCTTCAATCATTAATGGATTCCCCCAAAATTTTCACCATTTCGATGACTGATTACGATGCCACTAACTCATCAAGCGATGAAGAAACCCCCAATTTGATCGCCGAAAAATTAAAAAGTAAATATGTGTGATTAAACTTCAACCCATTTTTTTGGAAAGATTTGAGTGAAAATGGCCGGAAAAAACAGTTTCGCCGATCAACTGAATGAAATTTCTAGGGCCTGTTAAATCTGCTTTGTAAGAAAGGGAACATTCTATGCTTTGTAACAAAGGGTCTGTTACCATTTTCAGAAGCAAAATCGATTTCCATACCTAGTTGTACGATGAAATCGATGATGAGGGGAAGGGGGTTCTAGCAGATTCTTGAATGCCATCGTTCCTTAAACCTTAACCAGTAGATTCAAGAACCATATTTCAAGCTCAAGAAAAGCTTGAATACCCACCTGTTCTTCAAGAAAAGTCGACGATGAGGGGAAGGGGGTTTACGGTGCCATCTTCGACCATCAACAAACCCAGTTCGTCTTCTCCACCATCAACATCCACCGCGGTACCATTTTCAACCACCACAAACCCAGTTCGTCTTCTCCCCATCTCCGACCACCATTATAACACCCTCAAAATTGGAACGAGCAACTAACTTTAATTTCAATAAAATAACCGAAAGTAGATAATATCATTTCTACAAATCATTCCTGAAAATACCTTGGAATTTAAACATCATAATTCCCACAATTAATAACTTAAGATGGACGTTACTTAACACAACACAAGTTGCTAATCCCAAATAAACGCGGAAGACTTTACTAATCAAAGTCACCTCTCGCGCACTCTACTAACACTCGCCACTTCACAGTGTAGCTAAAGCTACTCCCAACCTGAGCCTGTTGCACATGCCGAAAAATAAAAAGGGTTAGGCTAACGCCTATTGAGTTCAAGAGTGTTATCATGACTATATAAATTCGTAAATCGAGAGAGAAGTAGTTTAAGTCATGAGTTTAAAAGAGTTTACTTTAGATGCAAATCGCCCATTTTCAACTTACACAAATCCCCGTGCTGAAAACTTTAATATAACATGATTTCCAAAATGGACTCTTTCTAAAAAACCAACGTGAAAGGTGAGATAACATTTGATTCTCAAAACGATTGAATTCATAAATGAATCATCGTTATTCCAAACATCCCAAAACATGAATGAAACATAACCCATAACTCATATAACGTGGAAAAGCAATTCTCATAAATAAGATACGTCACCGAAAACATGGACAAACACAAATACCCAAAACAACACATTTCGGTGACGGGGGAGGCCCGCATATATTGCACGTGACGGAACACAAAAATGGGTCACCTACTATGCAATAAAACATCCACGTGGATTACTCTCGTAAACTGAGCTCGATCACTCCATATCTATTGCCCGCGAGACTAGGGAGTCCCCAACTTCAACCACTCCAGGTCTATACATTGGGTCACTCCAAATCCACAACAGCACATTTGGGATTACAACTTACTGCCCATGAGACGACGTCCGACCATGTAGGCCCACGCCTTACTTATCATGTAACCCGATGCTTATTCCGTGCTACAAAAGGGAAACTAATGTCTCGTAAACTGAGCTCAATCAATCCCGATCTCTTGCCCGCGAGACTTGGGAAACTCAAACGCCTATGGATCCATAGCTAACAAGGTCCAAAACATTACACGACCCCAAATGAATAAACAAGTGCATTCAAAACATGCAATTCCCCATTAACGTAAATCATGATCAAAACTCAACTTTGAGCTATCAAAACTGGACAATTGTCCTCAAAACTTCACAAAATCCAATATCGAACCACAAACTCAACTGACTCAAAAGATAGTTCATAAAAAGTCATAAAATGACATTAAACGTAGCAACACACACCTTTGCTAATAAAATACTTTGAATCCATGAAAACCCGAAATAAAACCTTGGGTTGGGAAACCCTCTTTTCCAAAGGACTCACACCATCACATTTTCAACTCATCCCATGATGTACTAAACGCATATTTCCAAGATATACACAAATGCAGTTTCATAACAAGTAGACTCCATTTATAACATAAATCCATAACCCATTTTCATGTATGATTTATCTATCATATTTTCCCAAAAACTCCAAATGTAAGTGTTTTACCATATTTACAACCATAAATACTTCAAAGGGTTAAAATCCGCCAAATAATTCAACCATAGATAATTTTCATGTAAAACACATAAGTATTTGGAAAAATAACATTTTGGCATGTACAAAGTTTTCACAAAGCAACTTGAACTCACCTTGCTAGATTTAGGCTAAATCTAGATTTTCCCCAAACGTTAGCTCCTTTGATGCAACCCGAATCCTTAGGCCAAATCTTCCAAAAACCTAGATCCACAAGTTTCCAACCATAAGTATTCATCCCCAAACACTTAGAATCATTCCCCAAACATTTTGCATCCAAAATCCCAAATACATCAAAACCCTAAACTTCATAAATGAAGAAGGAGAAGATCACCTCAACCAAACACAACCAAAATCATCCACAATACCCCAAAATAGAAAGAAGATGAAAATAACAACAACCTAGCATTTGGATGGAGGGATATTACCTTTATCACTTGAATCTCCAAACAAAAGCTCCTAATCACCCACAAAAGCTCCAAGCATCCATATCTTCAACAATGGTGGAAGTGGGTATGGTTTGGGTGAAGAAATGAGGAAGAAGAGAAGGGTTTGTGTTTCTTGAGGAAATCGGCTGAGAGAGGGAGAGGGGGAGGGAGAGTGAGTTAGGTTTTTGAAAGTGAAATGAGGAGAGAGAGAGGGAGAAAGGGGCTTAAAATACCCAAAATAACTCATCAAACCTTCCGCGGACGTCTGGCCTTGTGCCATGCGGACGTCCGACCTTAGCTGATCCAGACCCCTCCATTTCTCTGTTGCTTCCGCGGATGACCCGCGGACTTCCGCGAGTCGCGGACGTCCGGCCCTTGCCCATGTGTACGTCCGCAAGTCTAATTTTCGTATTTTCAATTTTCGGGGTGTTACAATCCTCCCAACCTTAGAAGGATTTCGTCCTCGAAATCTAGACCCCTTATAACCAAAGGCTATGCAATTCAACCCTTCCATGTTCCATTAACTCCCAACTGAGAACTAAATTCCCCCATGCAGGTACAACCTCAAGCAAACACTTACCAATGATGCCCTCTCGGGTACGTTATACTTATGTTCGGGTAGACGCCCCATCCACTGGAGCAACTTCCAACTAGGCGACTCCGGTCGTCTACCAACCTTAGGTGTTCCATACTTCCCCAACGTCAGATTCGAACTCCCAAATAATCCACATCCGTCTGTTCTTAAACTTTCTTTCCAAATCAGTCCAAGGCTTACTCACTATCGAAATCAATCAAACCTCTGAACTAGCATTTACTCCTAACAAATTCCATTGAACTCCAACACCGACGGTCATCACTCATCACTGGCCCATCAATTACACAATTTCAAGGATACGTCCAATTATCAATTATCCAACCGACAGATTCTCTTACCACACAAGGAAAGTCATCTCACTAAATTCGCTCATCACAATTGAACATCTTAAGATTACTACAACCATTACCATCATTCCATTAAAGTCGGACTACAATCCTCCGATTACACTAACGGTGTTTGGCCTCGAGTCCAAAAGTTGACACCTAGTTATACCACCAAACTTTGAATCATAATAGACTCAACACCCGAGTTTCACTCGTCGAGCATTCTTACAAAACCAAGGTTATCAATATGGCGTCTACAGGGTCCTACACATCCATTATGCGAAAACTGACGAAGACCCAAAACAAAATTGCCAACAAGATGGTTACAACCAACCTCAAAATAAGATACCGCAAATCTAACCCTTCAGTTACAAAATATGTCGATTCTACAAATAGCGCTACTTGGCCTACGGTACCAACACGCATTAAAATACCCAGCCTTCCACTGACGAAGTTCTACCCACACTTACTTTAACCGGGGTTACTTGACCTTTCCAGGGTCCTAATGAGTTCAAGGCTCTCAAGTGTATTATTTAACAAATATGCCAATTGAAAACTTTTTATATAAATTTTCAACACAAAGATTTTCATATCAAGTTAACCGCACGCATAAAAACTACTACTATCAATTAGGTAGTTGCGTAAAAATGGACACACTCGTCCCACATATGAAAATCATCTTGAAAATCATTGCACCAAAATTCAAGTTATCGACAAGGCGTAAAAGTATGCTCAACGATCTTATGAAATGGACCGCCACGGTCTTAGCATAGATTTATTTAGGTCATGCACGTAAAGAAATTCTCATACTTTAAATAGTGTGCAACAAAAGATTTGTACGTCCTCCAACTCCCAAAAAGGAGTTTAAACGTCCAACTCCCAAAAAATCCCTTTTTAACCATAAAATGACATGGAATCAAATTCACCAACAAGGTTCGCACACATACCCGTTTATTTCACAAAAACGGTGAAACGATCCATAAATATGCTTTGGTTAAAACACAAAATGATTTGCGTTAGTTCCAAGTTCAAAGATAAAAGTCAACACGTTTTCACCATTCGAAGATATTGACTAAAACATCATGAAGAAATTTCAAATTGGAGTACGCATGCAAACTTGTAACACTTCCCTAGCGGTTTTTCGGAAATAGAATTACATGCATTAGATAGTTCGTAATAAAATTTCAACAGATGAAATTCTCTAAATCAAATTTCAAAATTTTCTCACTTAGTCATATAACGACATAAGAGTAAAACATTTTTGACAAGGCTCACACATTAATGTGTTTTTCCCAAGACTGAGGAGAAAATAAGTGCTTGTAAACGGTTGACACCAAAAAGGGTTTAAATCGACTTCGAATGTCGGATCGTACAAACAATGTGCATTAGTGTTCCAAAACATCAATAGTTTCACGCACTCTAGATTTAGACAAATAATTTTTCACAATCCCCATCACGGAGCATTTACACCAAAAGTTTCACACTCGCAATATAAAACGTTAAAATGTCGACGCTTAAAATTTACCCATTAAAATACTCAAATTACACATTTTCTCCAAAACCAAAAGGTTTACAATTTTCTTTCCAAAATGTTCATCAAGTCAAAATTTGACCAAAGTTCAACGACTCACCCATTCGTGTTTCCAAAACGTACCGTATTGTAAACCATGCATGATCCCCACAACACTAAGACATGTTTTGACCAAAAGACTTTCACTTATGCAATGAATTAATAACAGTTTCATTCACGATTCATTCATCAAATTTTCGAGGATCAGTGACTACCAAGTTATGCATACTCTTAGGTCAATACCATGCATTTGCATGAAATGATAATAAAATAATCATTTAATAAAAAGCGTACAAAGCAAACCGTTAAAAAATACAATTAGTACTACTCACGCCACGTATAAATCAATCCGTACAATTGAATAAATCGCAACAAAATGTGCTAACACAAATCTTTGAAAGAGAAATTACTCGACACCAAAGTTCCAAAACATTCCATTTGGTCGCCTTACGGCTTAAATAGCACTCCTCAACAAAACCCGAATGAGTCAAAATGCCCAATATAATCCAAAATTAACACACGCAATAACTAAAGTATGCACCTTACATAATTGCACTCACATGACACAAAACGTCGTAAAACAAAACTTTGTAAAACTCCACGGGCTCAATTGCCTCAACTCAACTAAGTGATGCTAAACCTTTCGCTTCCAAAAATCAAATTTCATAAAGCAAGATCATGACTAAAATGTCAAAATTCCAAAAATTCTCTCCTTGTTGTAACATACTATAAACAACACTTCTCAATAAGTTATGCATTAAATAAAGCATTTTTCAATAAACTCGTCATAGACATAATGGAAGATAATTTTCCGTCCAAACCTTAACATATGTGGAGGAGATCCAATGTTAAAGTCATAAGCCGTAGTTACTTTCCCAACATAAAACATCATGAAAATATGGACATCGTTGTATCCGAAAGTAACGTTGAACAACGAATAAATAAAACAAGTCCCGACGGAGTTTGCAACTCCCGCAATAAAATAATTTCATGCACGTTTCAAACCATGATTTAAAATCTTGTGCGTGTTAAACGTTTTTTCGAGATTTCATAACACAACTCATATGATGATTTGAAATACAAGAAATAATTGATGCAATTCAGCTTTAAAAATAGATTTCGTGCATAAACGTAGTCGGCACTCAACGTCTCAAACCATACTCCTACAAATCCCTCCGGTCACACTACCGTCATTCGGATGCTCAAACACCTTAAGGCAAAGTTGAGAACTACATTGATTAACCTTACGATTTTTCCTCGAATCCAGGTCGGTTCAATAAGTCTATGGTTCTAATCCAACCATCAATCTCGACCCAAAACGGCCCACTTAGAGCAAATATCATGCTTACTGTCATCCTAAGTGACTAATACCAAAAGCGTCAATCCTTTCCAACGACTACTCGCCTCGAAGCTTCTTCACTACCCCAACGGTCGTCACATTAAAGTAATTCAAGTATGCACATGTACTAGTAGGTTCACCATGACACTGGCCAGGTGTCATTATGAACGCACCGCACCGTACATGATTATCCTTGCTACTCTCGACGTGATTCTCGTTTCTAGCAACTCCATCGACCTCAAAAACATCCTATCTTAAGTTGCCTAGTGGTGAACTTCACTTTCATTTACTTAAAAGAGCGCTAGTTTGAGTCTAGGTATTCAAAATCAACACCTAATTCTATCAAACTTATGCTCTGATACCAACTTATAACACCCTCAAAATTGGAACGAGCAACTAACTTTAATTTCAATAAAATAACCGAAAGTAGATAAAATCATTTCTACAAATCATTCCTGAAAATACCTCGGAATTTAAACGTCATAATTCCCACAATTAATAACTTAAGATGGGCGTTACTTAACATAACACAAGTTGCTAATCCCAAATAAATGCGGAAGACTTCACTAATCAAAGTTACCTCTCGCGCACTCTTCTAGCACTCGCCACTTCCCAGTGTAGCTAAAGCTACTCCCAACCTGAGCCCGTTGCACATGCCGACAAATAAAAAGGGTTAGGCTAACGCCTAGTGAGTTCAAGAGTGTTATCATGACTATATAAATTCGTAAATCGAGAGAGAAGTAGTTTAAGTCATGAGTTCAAAAGAATTTACTTTAGATGCAAATCGCCCATTTTCAACTCAAACAAATCCCCGTGCTGAAAACTTTAATATAACATGATTTCCTGTTGGTCCCGAAGGGTTATACAAGTTTGTAGAAGGGGGGGTTGAATACAAACACACAGATTTTACTTTTCTAAATTGTTTATTGATAAATAATTAACAATTTACAGCTTGTTGCGGAAACAAGATTAAGGATAAACCTAAATCTAAACAAGTTGGAACACTAAGTTTCTTGCACTAAGAAAGAGAAGGAAATTACTAATAATAACCTATCTCAAGATAAGAAGGATGAACTTGTCCAGAGTTAGCAAGTTACTTCAAAATGAAGTGAGTTCATCTTCATATATACTGCATGCATTTAATGCATTGCAGTTTACACTTTACACGTGGCAGCAGCTGATTGGTTGCATGTCATTGACCTTTGTTGACAACCTTAGTAGCCGCATGTTTGAACAGTGTAGTATCAGAGTGGTTGTACCAATTCAGACAATAAGGAGGTTCTTTTTCTGACATATGGTACGGAGACGTGCAAGGGTGGTTTAGACAAAAGTACTTTGTACGGAAGACTTCATGATCAGCTTTTCATTGATTCAGCGATCTATCATTCTTTATCAGCGAATGATAGAGTTCAGCGATAGCTAAAGTCTTGTACTTGATACTTCACGTTGAGTGGACAAATCCGAATCTTCGCTGATCCGCATCAGTTCATTAGGAGACTTGTCGCTGGTTCTTGAGCTTGATCTTCGATTTCAGCGTAGAACCTATGTTAACGTGAAACTTGTCTTCAGGGATCATAAGTAAACAACTAACTTATCAGCGATCACCATAAGGACTGAACAGGCTCAGAGCATTATGGTGAACAGTATTCGCTGAATGTCTAATTCAAAGAGCGAGAGTTCCTATCAGCGGTACTGTAAAGTCTTAGTACTTATCAGCGATAGTGAAACTCTGATACATATTGTTTACTTACAATTTTCACTAAGTATATAAGAGAGTGTCATTATCAAATCACTGAGGGTTTGGATCAACATTTCCAAAATGGACTCTTTCCCAAAAACCAACGTGAAAGGTGATGTAGCATTTGATTCTCAAAACGATTGAATTCATAAATAGATCACCATTATTCCAAACATCCCAAAACATGGATGAAACATAACCCATAACTCATATAACGTGGAAAAGCAATTCTCATAAATATGATACGTCACCGAAAACATGGATAAACACAAATACCCAAAACAACACCGTTCGGTGACGGGGGAGGCCCGCATACATTGCACGTGATGGAACACAAAAGTGGGTCACCTACTATGCAATAAAACACCCACGTGGATTACTCTCGTAAACTGAGCTCGATCACTCCAGATCTATTGCCCGCGAGACTAGGGAGCCCCCAACTTCAACCACTCCAGGTCTATACATTGGGTCACTCCAAATCCACAACAGCACATTTGGGATTACACCTTACTGCCCATGAGACGACGCCCGACTTTAACATCCTGAATTTTCAATAATAGTAATTTAACGAGAATTGGGATTTATTTGTAATTTAGTTTTAACCTTGAATTATGTTGTTTTTTTTATAATTCAATAGGGTTAAAATACAAGGGTTTAAAGTTTGGTGCTATTTTGGAAATAATGAAACTTGGAGGGGTAATTGGTCATTTTGGAAAGTATGGTTGGGTAAAATATCTAAAAATCAGATATTATATGATTTTGGTTCTTTGGGTCGGTCAAGAGAGAAAGAAGAAATAGAGAGAAAGAGAGAAAAGGGAGAAGGAAAAGAAAGCAAGGGCTTGTCTTCATTTTGGTGAGTAATTGTCTATGGTTTATGATAAAATCTGTTGTAGTTATGTGTGTGTAAACGAATTTGATTGTGGAATAGGTATTTGGAATCATAAACAACAGATTTGAAGAATCAGATTGTGCAAAGTGGGTATAACTTCCTTGAGAGGTGAGTTCATTTGTTGCTTGCTTAAATCAATGTTTTCATGTTAAATTAAACCTTGAAATAGCTGTATAAATTGGTTATGAACTGTATGGGAGGGTCTGGAATGAACTGAATCGAACAGACATCGAATTAGGTTGATTTTTAAGCTGCAGGTCGAAGGTTTTCGGATAAAACCATGTATCCGGAAACCGTGGTGATGAAGGTCTCCGGACGCGATAAGTATCCGGTAAGTATTAAGTTTATTATAGGTATCCGGATAGATTTAGTTACCGGAAGGTATCCGGATGGCTTTAGTGTCCGGATGACGTCCGGGTTTGAGTAGTATCCGGTAAAGTATTGTTATCCGGAAAGTCCATTTATCCGGATAGTTTAGAAGTATCCGGAAACCCCGGTTGTCCGGACACTTTTGTGAAATTGAAAATGTTAGGTTCTGATGTTTGGAAGCGGATTCTAGATGTTTGGAAAGTCCATTTATCCAGACCCCGCAAGGGCGTTGCCCCTTGACCCCATCCGCTAACCGGGTAGCGGAACCCCCGTGCTAAGTCGCCGAAGGGGGGCATTTGAGGATGAAGTTACGATAGGTTATCTAGTATTCTTAGATTTGAGAATATGTTATGAGCTGTAATATGTTGTTATGCATATACGTTAGTAAAGTGTAATGGATCCATAGGCACTAGTGTTTAGTGATCACATGGAATAGGCGTGTGGTAATTATTGTTATTCCAGTGATGTAGTACTAATGGTTATGTGCACGTGGAATAGATGAAGTTAGTCATTATTCTGATGTGTGTAGTACTAATGGTTATGTGCACGTGGAATAGATGAAGTTAGTCATTATTCTGATGTGTGTGAGAAACCCTGGAATAAACGTAATTCCCGGTTTCTAAGGAAGAAGAGGGATTGGCATACGTAATTGTGATCTCTACTTCCTTTCTAAGAAATGGGCATGTGCATATTGCGATTTGTTAGGTGGGAGCATTAATCTAGAATCTGAGAAAGATTCGTAGTGCGGCTCTGGAATAGGATATGAATGGAAATGGGCATGTGTATATTGCGATTTCTGGAATAAGAGCATTAATTTAGAATCAGTGAAGATTCGTAGTGTTGCTCTAAGATATGATATGAGGATGGAATGTGTGTCAGTCATATTCATGAGATCGGAGGAA
The DNA here is from genome assembly GCA_033807775.1 of Saussurea involucrata. Taxonomy (NCBI): domain Eukaryota; kingdom Viridiplantae; phylum Streptophyta; class Magnoliopsida; order Asterales; family Asteraceae; genus Saussurea; species Saussurea involucrata. The sequence continues at coordinate 122,861,651 of CM066315.1, forward strand.
AATTGTGTTAACGGACTAGAGTTACACGTATGGTAAGAAAAAGGGTAATCAGGTTTGATATAACTTGTTTACATTGATTTTGAAAATATTATTGTGGAAACGAATGTTCTCACTAGGCGTTGGCCTAATCGTTTCAAATGATGTTTTCTTACCAGGTACCAGCTCGGGAAAACAAAGGGTTGTGGGACGAGGGTTTTGGAATAGCAAGGAAGTCAATTAACAGAAGGAGATTTTGAGGGATTGCTTAGATAACGTAGTTAATCTGATTATAGTGACATAATTAGATTTATAGGTTATTTGTAGAATCCTGTATCTGTAAAGGTACTCTTGATGATTAATTCACTTGCTATTTATGTAAGTTTGAAGTTTATATTATCATAACTTGTGGAAATTTGAGGTTCAATTTAGCCCTGTTTTTAGGGTGTTACACCGACCATGTAGGCCCACGTCTTACTTATCATGGAACCCGGTGCCTATTCCGTGCTACAAAAGAGAAACTAACGTCTCGTAAACTGAGCTCAATCAATCCCGATCTCTTGCCCGCGAGACTTGGGAAACTCAAACGCCTATGGATCCATAGCTAACAAGGTCTAAAACATTACACGACCCCAAATGAATAAACAAGTGCATTCAAAACATGCAATTCCCCATTAACGTAAATCATGATCAAAACTCAACTTTGAGCTATCAAAACTGGACAATTGTCCTCTAAACTTCACAAAATCCAATATCGAGCCACAAACTCAACTGACTCAAAAGATAGTTCATAAAAAGTCATAAAATGACATTAAACGTAGAAACACACACCTTTGCCAATAAATACTTTGAATCCATGAAAACCCGAAATAAAACCTTAGGTTGGGAAACCCTCTTTTCCAAAGGACTCACACCATCACATTTTCAAATCATCCCATGATATACTAAACGCATATTTCCAAGATATACACAAATGCATTTTCATAACAAGTAGACTCCATTTATAACATAAATCCATAACCCATTTTCATGTATGATTTATCTATCATATTTTCCCAAAAACTTCAAATGTAAGTGTTTTACCATATTTACAACCATAAATACTTCAAAGGGTTAAAACCCGCCAAATAATTCAACCATAGATAATTTTCATGTAAAACGCATAAGTATTTGGAAAAATAACATTTTGGCATGTACAAAGTTTTCACAAAGCAACTTGAACTCACCTTGCTAGATTTAGGCTAAATCTAGATTTTCCCCAAACGTAAGCTCCTTTGATGCAACCCGAATCCTTAGGCCAAATCTTCCAAAAACCTAGATCCACAAGTTTCCAACCATAAGTATTCATCCCCAAACACTTAGAATCATTCCCCAAACATTTTGCATCCAAAATCCCAAATACATCAAAACCCTAATCTTCATAAATGAAGAAGGAGAAGACCACCTCAACCAAACACAACCAAAATCATCCACAATACCCCAAAATAGAAAGAAAATGAAAACAACAACAACCTAGCATTTGGATGGAGGAATATTACCTTTATCACTTGAATCTCCAAACAAAAACTCCTAATCACCCACAAAAGCACCAAGCTTCCATATCTTCAACAATGGTGGAAGTGGGTATGGTTTGGGTGAAGAAATGAGGAAGAAGAGGAGAAGGGTTTGTGTTTCTTGAGGAAATCGACTGAGAGAGGGAGAGGGAGAGTGAGTTAGGGTTTTGAAAGTGAAATGAGGAGAGAGAGGGAGAAAGGGGCTTAAAATACCCAAAATAACTCATCAGACCTTCCGCAGACGTCCGCCCTTGTGCCATGCGGACGTCCGGCCTTAGCTGATCCGGACCCCTCCATTTCTCTGTTGCTTACGCGGATGACCCGCGGACTTCCGCGAGTCGCGGACGTCCGGCCCTTGGCCCATGCGGACGTCCGCAAGTCCAATTTTCCTATTTTCAATTTTCGGGGTGTTGCAACCATTTGCTCCACCAGACCCCACAAACCCAGCTCGTCTTCTCCCCATCTCCGACCATAATTTGCTTCACCAGACCCCACAAACCCAGTTCGTATTCCCCCCTCTCGGAACTCTCTTTAGAAACCCAATCTTTTTCCAATGGTGGTGGCCGACGGTGAGACATCAAAAGGGAAGTAGATTAGGGTTTTCTTTTTGTTTTTCCTTTTTTGTAGTTTATAATATTTTAGTTTATAAGATTAATAATATAAAATATGTTTCTTACTTTATAAAGAATTAAGAAAATATTGAAATGACTAAAATATCCCTCCTTTAATTGAATTTAACGAAAAAGTTAACGGCTGTTAGTGAGAGGGACAAAAACAAAGCGAAAATGCATACGCCAGGGACCATATGCACCTTATTGAAGTTGAGGGAGGAAAAATGTTAGAGTGGACAAACGTTAAGGACCAAAAGTGAACTTTACTCTTTTATTAATTTTGATAGGTAACCGGTAAATCATGTAATTATGATAACGTGGATGTTAAGTTTGTGATCAACTATGCTAATTCTTGATTATGTCATGTTACAAACGACTGATATTGGACAGGTTGAAATATGTTTATCAGAATAACTTAACTACAAAATAAATGGAATGAAACGTTTGTTACACTAATTGAATTTTTCATCACTCTATTAAGGAGGGGTTTGGTTAGAGGTATTAAGCACTAATTAATGGAATGAAAATACAAGAAGTTGTCTTAGTAGAGGTATTAAGAGTAAATAATAGACTCATTTTTCCATAAACCTAAACTTTTCATTCTAGATTAGTTCCATTTGTAGAGGTATTAGAGTATCTTCAACAATTATGCAAAAATAGAAAAAATGGGATTTTAGCATTTTTTTTTTGCTCCAACAGCTATGTTATCCTCTATGCTAAAATAGAGAAAAGATGAGAGATTGTAAAAATCCCTAAGTTTAGAGAAATCTCTAAATAGATGGTTTTTTCACAAAACTAATTCATTACCCTAAAAAACAAACTTTTTTTCTCTCAACTTTCCATATATTGAATATTTTAATAATATAATTAATACTAAAGTTGCTAACATAGCATATCTGTTGGAGTTTGATGCAATTTTTTTGAGATTTTAATTTTTTTTACTCCATTTTAGAAAAACTTTAGCATAACTGTTAAAGATGCTCTTACATTCTATATCATTTGTTCCCATATATAAAAGGGAAATTAATTAAAATACCCAAAGTTTGACTTTGACTTACCAAAATACCCAAAATCTCTTTGGTTTTACAAAAATACCCATTTTTTTCGCGATGGGGTCCGCGATCGCAGACAAGGACCAATTTTGATATATTTTTCCCCGCGATCGAGGGAGGAGTCCGCGGTTGATTGTGATTTTTGATTCATATTTACTCTTTCAACCCCTATAATTATTTACTTACTTTACTTTATATCTTTTACTTTCCTAATTTTAATTTTACACATTCATCATATTAACACATATAATCGTATTATTAACTAAAATACGTTAAAAATACGTTTTAATTGTAACAAGTTACACCATTGTACTCGTCTCTTCGATACCTTCGAAATGAGCTCAATATTGAATATTTTTGGATTTATTTATTTTATTATATATCATATATACTACATAAAAATATTTTTAATATTTACAATTCATACCCTTATGGTTAATAATTTAATTTATGGTACATCTCTTATTTTTTCAATTTTGTTTTACAATCCTATCGCGTTAACATACTAATCATATATTAACTAATTGATTAAATCGTCAAATTATTATTATTTGTATGTGTTTATAGATATCGTGAATGGCAATAGGACAATGTTTCACGAGAAGAATTTGAAATGAGGTTTTGACAAGTTGGTATCACTGGACTCATTTAAGAATTGTGAAAATGGGTATTTGGCGAATGATGATTCATGTGTGTTTGGAGCTGAAGTATTTGCAGTTACAGAGTATGCACAAAAAGATCGATGTCTGTCCCTCACAAAGACTCCACCAATTTTTAATACTTACACTTGGGCCATCGATAATAAGATAAATAAAACGTATTTTAATTATAAGAGTACCATAAATTAAATAATTAACCATAAAAATATGAATTTTAAATATAAAAAATATTTTTATGTAGTATATATGATATATAATAAAATAATTAAATCGAAAAATATTCAATATTAGGCTTATTTCGATCGTATCGAAGAGACAATTATAAAGGTGTAACTTGCTAAAATTAAAACGTATTTTTTTTAACGTATTTTAGTTAATAAACGATTATATGTGTTAAAAATAATGAAGATGTAAAATTAAAATTAAGAAAGCAAAAGGTATAAAGTAAAGTAAGTAAATAATTATAGGAGTTGAAAGTGTAAATATGAAATCAAAATATCACCAAATTGAATGCACCGCGGACTCCTCCCTCGGTTGCGGGATTTTTTTTTTCAAAAAAGGTCCCTGATCCTCGACCGCGGATCCCATCGCGGAAAAATGAGTATTTTGGTAAAATCAGCGAGAAATTGAGTATTTTTGTAAGTCAAAGTCAAATTTGGGTATTTTAATTAATTTCCCTATATAAAATATAAGATTAATGTGCAAGAATGATATTAATTTGTTTTAATTTCTTATTTTAGTTGTCAAAATTTAAGAACTATAGGAAAATTGGAACTTTATGGTGATTTTCTAATAAATTGGTCAAACATGTTTAATTTTTAATAAATTGGTTTTCATATATTAATAAATTATTTTAATACTAACTTAAAATAAATAAAATATTGCGTACGCTATGGTTAGCAAAAAGGGTTGTGCCTTTTTCACTCTTACCAATTTTATTTTACAATGTATACCTTACACTTTTCAATGATGACATTTTCATACCCTTAGTTTCTTTCTTAAAATTGTTAGGCAAAAACCAACCTCGTTGTTTATCGACACGTTTATACTACATTCGTTTACGTGAATTTTGGACTTGTACCATAAATGTAGCCACTTGCATTAACTTTCGATAATGCAATTGATACATCTATACCCACAAAAGAAATACATTTGTTTGCCTAACAATTAGAGTTTTCCATATATGTCTTTTGTTACAACGAAATGTCAAGAGACATGTTACGTGTCACAATGCTTAATGCCACTAATGGAAGGATCAACGGGGCTTGTTGAGTTCCACAAGTTTCTTTCCATCCGAACATTTCATTCAGATTTTGAGAACTTTTCAAAAATAACAGTAACTTGTGAATGTTGTCGTCTAAATTAAGTAATAGGCATGTCCTTAAGAACTTTTGTTACAAGATATTACGAGAAAAAGTTCTAATACGTTGTTACAGTTTTTTAATTTCATCGTTTTCTTCCAAAATGTACAATAAGCTAAATCAGGTCGGGTCGACAGATGCACATTCACTAAGAAGGTATTATTGTTTCTTAGTACCACTAAATTTGCCTGTCGTAATATAAAACTCTTTTTATGACATATAACGATGCTACCATAGTATTTTTTTGTGTCGCCACCGGTGACATCATCACCTGAAAACTGATGTCCTACAATAGCAGTGCTATTAGTGCATAAATTTGAGTTTTGGTGATTAAAATGGTTAATCACAAAATCTCTAACAATAATTCGTTGAAATTGGATAATCAATCTTGTCAAACCTTAAATCAACTTGGTACACTCTCAATAGATTATCTGATCACAAATTTATTTAAAAGAATTCAATTAATTTAAGTTTAGTTTAATTATTTATGTTTTCAGTATATAAATTTCTGAATCCATTAATAATGAGCTACTAATAGTGTTTGTTTTTTCAAAAAAAACTCTTATTTGTCAATTATGTCTGATTCGGTCTGACATAAGACGATTTAGACCGTTGTTTTTTTTAGAGTCTCTTAACCATTAATGTAATCTATTAAATTAAGTGATAACCTATCCACTTAATTACCTCTTATTTTCGTCCAACAACATTTTTTTGATTTCAACGTCGATTTTAGCCAAGATGCACCCTGAATTTGCAAAAACAAGAAACACGGAGATTGTAAATATGTGTGTTGGCTTTTCTGAACATCTTGAATCGCTTAAATCGGGAATTCGGTGTGTGATATATGATTAAAACACTACAACCTCGCAAATCTGTCAGTGTCTTTCTTTTGTTTCTTTTTTTCGTTCCGTCATTTTATCATCAATACTCATTTCAATTGACGTATTTAATTCAAATTTTTTAGGATAAAATAGACATTTATACATGTTCAGAGGTTTATTAAATTATAAAAATAAAGAATTTTATTGATTCAGATTTTAGAATTCAACCCCTTTTAAAAATCAAAAATAAAATCAAAATTAAGAATTTCCGTTGGCGTTGACATGGTGGAAATAGGAAACATGACACCAAAATCCTAAACTAAAGCAACCGCGTAGGACCCGTGATTACAGACGACGAGATGCACGGGAGTTCCCATGTGTCCTTTCTTTTTACAGCTCAGACGATTTCATCGTGTACGTCCAAATTGAGATGAAACTTCCACGGCATGTTCTTTGGTGGACCCAAAGATGATCGACGGTGGAGATTCTACCACCAACTTGGGATGATTGTACGCGGTTAACAGCTAATTGATATGTATTGTTGCGGAGTATTTAAGACGGCGCTTTGACGGCCGCAACAAATACATGTGCTTTTTGCACTTAATACTCCCTAATCATTTTTATTTTATTATTTTATTGGAATTTGACTATTATTGGTTTATAAATTTAATAAAATATAAAATATTCTCACATCCCATATACGACTTTTTCCTTTTAATTAGTTAGAGAGCAAATTGCATGCAAAATGTAAATATTTTTACTGATTTAAAAAACTATATTTAAAATCTATATATAATATTTAATATATATTCAGGTGATTAGTTAGACTGCAACTGAATAATAAAATATGAAATTTTAAAATGGGAAATTAATTAAAATGCCAAAAGTTTGACCAATACTTACCAAAATGCAACAAAAATTTCGTGGTTTACCAAAATGCCCTAATGGCCCGCGATGGAGCCCGCGATTCCGGGATAGGGCTGACGTGGCACGACCTTTGACCAAAAGTGTCCCGCGGAGCCCCTCAACTTTGGTCGCGGTGCACATTTGGCCCCTGCCCGCGATGGACCAAAATTTTACAGTTTTGGTCCCTGAAAATTTACACTTTTGGTCCCTGAATCTTGCATGCTTTTACTGTGTTTTTCCATAATTATTGTACTTTGAAGACCGATTTGTGGTTGAAATTCATTTGCATGTTTTCATCAATGTTAAATCAATGTTTTTGGAATACCAGTTTGTGGATGAAATGAGAGATTGGTTGTCATCAATGTTGGTTGTTTTATTGATAAATAGATGTAAAATGCAATCCATAATCCACACACCGATTTCATACTTCTTTCTTGATTTCTTTCTGCAATATTTTGTGTTTGAGATACTACTGAAAAAATGAGTTCATCTGTTGCAAAAGCTAAGCTATATTTCTGTTTTGATGGTGAATGGGAGCAAGATAACAATGAGCGGAATTTTGCTTATAAATCTAAGCATGGTGTAAAAGTGCCAGTAAACTATACTTATCAGAAATTTCTTGCATACGCCATGTAAAAATGTGGAATCAACCCTTCTGCTGTTTGCAAATTAGTGTTTAAAAATGGCGATAGGTCATTTGTGGATTTATCCAACGATGGGGATATCTCTACTTTTCTGCACTTTGCAGTCGATTCAGAAAGGCTCCCATTACTTTTTGTGTATCCCGACGAAAACGACGACGACGGTGACGACGAAGACCTCCAAATAGAGCAGTCTGATTCTCAATTTCAGGCGTCCGACGCCCCAACGGTTCATTTAGATCATTCATATGGTCTTAACGACTGTATTCCGGAGACGCAACAACAACAACCACCACAACCACACGAAGGGCGTACTGTTGGAGTTGCTGATGACGAAACCCACGTTTTCAGAACGGGTAATTCTGAAATAGATAGATCAGACACCGATAGTGATGATCACGAAGAATATACCCCTAGTAGAAAATCATGTAGTCAGATAAATGACTTTTTTGATATGCCCCCTATTCTTCCAGACTCCCATACCCAGACACAAACCTATGAACCTACACCTTATATTCGCAGTGAAATGTTACATGTAGGTCAGATATTCGAGTCGAAGGATCTCTTGGCAAGTCAGGTCGGACTTAAGTTCTTGGAAGAGGGTTTCGAAAGACGCACGTCGAAATCTGACAAAACTAGATACATAGTTGAATGTGCCAGAAAAAACTGTGACTGGAGGATGTACGCGATTGACACGGGTGGCAAAGAAGGGGCGTTCATGATTAGAAAGTTGCACGACGTACACACTTGTACGAGGACGCAACTGAATCCCCACCACAAACAAGCCGGCAAAAAGACTTTGGGTGCGATACTGAAAAACCAATTTCTTGATGTTAGTAGGTCATTGCGTCCAAAGGACATCGTCCACGATGTTCACCAGCAGTTTGGCGTCACGATTGATTACCACCAAGCTTGGCGTGCGCGATGCCATGCACTATTTATGGTGAGAGGCACGTTCGAGGAGTCGTATGAACGACTCCCGACATATTTATATAATTTGCAGCTGCAGAACCCTGGTACTGTCATGCAGCAACGGACCGATTCACGTCGACGGTTTGAGAAGTGCTTCGTGGCCCTTGGACCCGCGGTACGTATTTTAACAAGTCATATGTTTACACATTATAAACTATAACATTTACAAAGGAAAACCACCTTTGTTTTTGCAGATCCGCACATTTGTGGCAAATCTACGTCGTGTCCTGATAATAGACGCATCCCATTTAAAGGGTCGTTACTTGGGTATGATGTTCCTGGCGGTTGCCATGGACGGGGATAACTCCATCGTTCCAGTAGCTTTCGGCGTAGGCAAGTCCGAAACCGGGGACGAGTGGACTTGGTTTATGTCCATGTTGAGACAAGCTATCGGAGACCCGCAAGGGTTGGTGTTTATGTCTGACAGGGCTCCTTCCATAAGCGCCGCAATCTCTGCCATCTACCCAAACGCCCCTCACGCCATATGCTGTCGACATTTGGAGATGAACGCCAAATCCAAGGACAAACATATTACGACCAACAAGGATGTCTATTGGGCGGCATGCGGAGCATATACGGATTGGGACTTTAACAAGTACATGAATATGCTACGATATAGTGCCAACGAAGCAGCCAAAGTCTTTGACGAAGTTGGACCGGAGAGGTGGTCCGCGGCCCATTTTCCTGGACAACGGTATGACATTCTGACCTCGAATAGTGCAGAGTCTGTGAATGCACTCTCCTGTTTTGCGCGTAGATGTCCGATTGTTAATCTTATGGACTACTTTCGGGCCTTTCAACAAGAGTGGAACCAAATTCGACGCCTAAAAGGAGCTGAGATGCAAAATGCACTCACACCAACGGCGGAGAAGATCGTTCAGTACAGGGCGCGTCGTGCGGCGACACGGCCGGTAAGAGCAATCGGGTATGGGAAGTACGAGGTGCATGATGACTATCTTGACGCGATTGTGAATATGGAAGACCACCTTTGTTCGTGTCGCGAATGGGATAAATCTGGGTTACCGTGCGGCCATGCCATCGCTGCAGCAAGATATATGGGTCGTACAGATTGCAGCGACTTGGCTGTACCTTTCTTCACGTCCGGATATTACCGAAAAACATACGTGGAGGTAATAAACCCAACTAGACCCCCTGCAGCATGGGTGTATCCACCCGACCCGCTTCCGCCATGCTATCCACCTTTAATGGATAAGAACAGAGCCGGGAGACCGAGAAAGAACGACCGACGTCCATCACATGGTGAAAGTTCGATACAACGAAGATGTACTCGGTGCCAATGCGTAGGACACACTCGTGGAGAGTGTCCAAATCCCGCCCCTTCAACCGTGCCAAGGAGACATTCAGTCAGTCACACCCCGGGCCCGTCACAGCTTGAACCATATGGAACAAACACATATGATACTGTTGATCTAAACGCTGATTTGTAAAAGATATATATATATATATATATATTCATACTATATATATATATATATATATATATATTCATACTATATATACACACATACATATGCTTCTAAATGAACATTGATAACACAGCTAGTTTGTAAATGATATATATTCATATTATATATATACACACATATATATGCTTCTAAATGAACATTGATAACACAGCTAGTTTGTAAATGATATATATTCATATTATATATATACACACATACATATGCTTCTAAATGAACATTGATAACACAGCTAGTTTGTAAATGATATATATATTCATATTATATATACACACATACATATGCTTTTAAATGAACATTGATAACACAACTAGTTTGTAAATGATATATATTCATATTATATATATACACACATACATATGCATCTAAATGAATATTGATAACACAGCTAGTTTGTAAATGATATATATATTCATATTATATATATACACATACATATGCTTTTAAATAAACATTGATAACACAACTAGTTTGTAAATGATATATATATTCATATTATATATACACACATACATATGCTTTTAAATGAACATTGATAACATAGCTAGTTTGTAAATGATATATATTCATATTATATATATACACACATACATATGCTTCTAAATGAACATTGATAACACAGCTAGTTTGTAAATTATATATATATTCATATTATATATACACACATACATATGCTTTTAAATGAACATTGATAACACAGCTAGTTTGTAAATGATATATATATATATATATATTCATATTATATATACACACATACATATGCTTTTAAATGAACATTGATAACACAACTAGTTTGTAAATGATATATATATATAAATATTATATATACACACATACATATGCTTTTAAATGAACATTGATAACACAACTAGTTTGTATTCCATCCAACATGCTCTTCATCTTCAATCTTTCTGACCCTTCTTCAACGGCTTCTGCTTTTGCAACCACGTATGGCCATTGTGTACCACAACCCGGACACACTTTAGCAAATGAGTTGAGGTAACCTCTGACTTGACCTTACATGATGTAAAAAAACAACAAAAAATACAAACAACAACACAGTAAAAAAATACAAAACAACACAGTAAAAAAATACAAAACAACTAAAACAACCACCACCTACTTAAAAATTGATTTAGTTTCATCAATCCAAGCTTGCTTCTCGTTTACCTTCGCTTGAATAATTGCGAAGTCTTGCAGAATATGGTGAATTGCTTCTTATTCTCGACAAACACGAGCCTCCCGAGCTTTTATATCCCCTTTCATCCTTTTGATCTCCCTGTCTTCCTCTTCGATCTTTCTCAAATGGACTGCCTTCCTGTCCATCATTTTTTTCCACTCTTCTGTTAGTTCATCTATCTCCTTTTCCTTTTTTGCTATGGCGACCTCGATTTGAGGTGGCATTTTTTCAGGAGTAGACTTAGGATTTGATGACGATGCCATTTGTGGATGAAATGAGAGAAGAGAAATCAAGAGAGAAAGCAATTCAAAGAAAGAAAGCAAGAGAGAAATCAAGAAAGAAAGCAAGAACAAGTGTGAATTGTGAATTGCATATTACTGATATTTATGGATGAAATCTCAAACATGCCAGTGAATTTGAACCACAAGTCGGTCTTCAAAGTACAATAATTGTGAAAAAAAAACAGTAAAAGCATGCAAGATTCAGGGACCAAAAGTGTAAATTTTCAGGGGCCAAAACTGTAAAATTTTGGTCCATCGCGGGCAGGGGCCAAATGTGCACCGCGGCCAAAGTTGAGGGGCTCCGCGGGACACTTTTGGCCAAAGTTCGTGCCACGTCAGCCCTATCCCGCGATCGCGGGCTCCATCGCGGGCAATTAGGGCATTTTGGTAAACCGCCGAAATTTTGTGGCATTTTGGTAAGTTGATGTTTGACTTTTGGCATTTTAATTAATTTCCCTTTTAAAATTATAGGTTTTGAAAGTATTTTTAAATAATTAATATTTATTGATATACTATAGTATTATACTATCACCGGATTTTAGATGTATAAAAATCGGTCTTAAATACTTGCATTTTACTTAAGTCCGTAAATCACGTTGATACACATAATCAAAAAGAGAAATGTGGACATAGATGTTTTTTAATGTCAGAATCAGGTCAAATCATGTATTCAGAACTTAAAAACTAAGGGGTTATTTACCAAATTTTTTATCAAGTCCTGTATGGATAAATTTGTCTTTCTGGGTTAATTTGTCTATCCGGATAAATTGGTGTTGTTGTTTACTTTTTTTCTGAATCTATGGTCTGAACAACAGAAAAGATCGATTTACCCTTTAACATAAATTAAAACCCTATTTTATAAATCGATGTACAGATGCATAAAAATCAATGTATAAATCGATATACAAACACATAAAAATCGATGTACAAACACTTAAAATCGATGAGAACATCCATAGAAGCAAGAAATGATGTAGAGATCAATCAAACTCATAAAAACACATAAGAAATATGTAGAAATCAACGTTCAGCCATAAACAGCAAGAGAGAAGCAACGATATTCTTGGTAGAAATCAATGTTCAGCCATAAACAACTTGAGTCTTGTTTTGGGTGATGCAGGGGCGTTCAAAGAGGTGATATAAACCATAAACGATTGATGAAAATGAATCGCAAATTTAAAGAAACTTCAAATCGATTTTGACTTTTGTTCTTGGTGATGCAGGGCATTCAAACAGATGATGAAAACATGAGGAGAGAAGCAACGATTTTGGGAAGGAGATGAGGGTTCGATTTTTTTCTTGAACAACGGGTTTCGATTTCAGGATGGAGATGAGGGTACGATTTCGTTTTCTTTTTTTGAGATGATGGTTCGATTTCGGGATGGAGATGAGGGTTCGATTTCGTGATGGAGATGTAGGTTTCGTTTTGGGGAAGGAGATGCAGGTTTCGATTTCGGGATGGAGATATAGGTTTCAATTTTGGGAGGGAGACACGACGCAGGTGCATGTTCAGGAAGGAGATGCAGGTTCCATTTTTGGAAGAAGATGCAAAGATCGTTGCTGGGGAGAGAAACAAAGAAAAGACCTGCAAGTTTTTTTAGGGAGTTTTTATTTATTTGTTTGAGGGGCAGAAAAGGAAACGTTATGGCTGAACGTGGATAAGAGAGGCCACCAAGCTGTGCGAATAAGCAAATATGTTTCCAATTAAGCCCCAAGTAAACAGATCAATATGGCTGTGCGAATAAGCCGGTTAAGCTATTAAGCCCAATAAGCCACAAGTAAACAACCCCTAAGTATTAATGTTGATGTATGAGAGGAAGAAAATACTAGGCAAGGGTGCATTTAGCAAATTATAAGGGCGTAATTAGCCTCCCATCTTAATTTCATAGGTGGGTCAACATGACAAGAATTAGTGGGACGTTGGATCTTGAGACATGTGATTTTTAGCTGTTGCGATGGAGATTTGGAGGTCGGACGTTTGTGTATAATGGAAGTTGAATGTTGAACGAAAAATCAGTCTCGTATGGCTAAAGGTATGGGGAGGATCTAGCATCCCGGATAAAATTTAAAAGGATGTCAAGTTTTCATTTTGGTTTCATAAGATGTAGGAGATAAAGTGGTTCAAGGGAATGTGGTCCGAAAAAAGGTTGATTGACTGTTTGGTCTAGTCTAGATTAATAGTCATTAACCAATTTCTATCTGGTCGAATCTGGTCCAAATACCCATTGTTTATGCCAAAAATCACCCAAAGGATAACTTAAGGTTGATGTAGAACTTTTAACAACTAAAGAAAGGGATCTAAAGACAAACAACACAATCGCGAAAAAGGTAAATAATACAGAAGAATTGGTGACGTGGAAAACCCAAATGAGGGAAAAAACCGCGGTCGACTTGTGAGAGTCGACGGTGCACTATGATCCCCATATAGGGGCGAAAGTCCTTTTGTAACAAGTGTTTTGTGTACAACAGATTACAATAAGAGTAAAAACAAACTTAATCGTAAGATAAAGTTATGCGTCATGCGTAAATCGTGCGAAATAAGCTGTTGTCGTGCGATTCGAACTGCTGTCGTGCGAAACTTGCGCTCGAGATGTGTGTTCGAATGCTCAGATTGTTCACTGTTGTATTGCGTATAAAGTGTAGGAAAGTTGAGTTCAGATATTGGATGTTGCAATGTTCAACTTGATTCGGTGTGTGTAGCTATGTGATAGTTGTCCTTTTCGGATACGAAGCGGGTCTTTATATAGCTTTCGTCGGCCATTAATGTGTCTTGATGGCTTGTTTTGTAACCGCTGCTGGGTCCTTAATGTCATTAAAAGCTTATCCGTTACTGGCCGTTGCGCAATGATTGCTTGTGGACCTGCATTAATGAACAAAAGAAACGGATGTTGACTGTCAACGGTTAGTGTAATCGTACGACCGTCTTGGTCTTGAACATACGACCAACGTGGAAATGCACGACCAAATGTTCGTCTGTAAATGACATGCAAGACCTTATCTTAACACAAGAGTGGTCTTATATAAATGTCATTTGAGTTATCTATCGTCGGTTGTGAGGTGTGATGTAACACCCTAAAATAGGGGTTAACAAAAACTTCCATAAAACGGAAGAGTGGTACACCTTCTTAAAGCACAAGTGTACTTAAATATCTTTACATAACTTTCAATACAAAGACTTAGATAAATATAACTAATAATGGACCATTAGATTATCAAATCTCTACTATAAAATCCGATTACGAAATGTGTCGAAAAGTTCTATCATTAATCTTCTAATCTTTAGCTTTTCCAACAATGATCCCATGCTCTCAAACCCCGGTCTAACCTTCTTGTGTCCTGAACCACTAATATCTGTAACACATAAAACACATAGCAAGTGTTAGGCTTTTTAAAGCCTAAGTGAGGTTTACACATAACACATGGAATATAAACATAGCATGCAGGAATAATAATTCGATACGTTCACAAATTGGATTCCATGGAGAAGGTCCATATCGCTACCCAATTACATCATAATTGAAGATATACCTCGATCAGTACCCCACGGTATTGTCACAAGGCATAACACAACGGAACACCCCATGGTATCCGAAGGTATGAATCAATTACACTTACCCCACGGTGTGTAAGAATATATCCTCCAAATGCATACTAGGTGCTCCTCCAATTATGTGAATTACCAAATATATTAATCCTAAAATAATATTCAAGGGTATTTAACACATAACAATGGTCCAACCATTTAGCATGAATAATGTTTAACATATAACAATGGTCCAACCATTTAACATGAATAATAACAATGGTCCAACCATTTAACATGAATAATAACAATGGTCCAACCATTTAACATGCATCAATATTACTTCCATGTAGTTCCTATACATCCATATGTAACAAATCTTATTCCATATAATATCAATAATATACATTCGTGTTTACAATTCAATAGTAGGTCCATTTCAATCATTAAGCCATCATTACTTAATTAAGACATATCTTAAGCCATCAACATAATCACACACTAATGATATGAAATCAAACCCAAATCTTTAACACTAACATTTACCATGGTATTGTAAGTAATAGAACACAATTAAACCATCATAACTTACTTGAACTCTTCTTGTTTCCCTCTTATCCATTAAGAGCTTATTAGCCAAGATTTCTCATTAACAATAACAAAATCAAAGTAAAGGATGATGATAAGGTGTAATACAACTAATTAAGTACAAGTTACTCACCTCAAACTCTTCAATTGAAATAACCCTAACTTGAAGATTTGAACCCTAGTACTTCCACAAGAAAGATGAAGATGACAAGCCCTAGATGAAGTATAATTGGTAAGATTCATCTAATAATTCTTTGAATGGAATTAGGATTGAAAGATTATGAGTTTACCTTAAGCTCCAGATGAAAAATCGCCCAAAACTCAGAAAGAAGAAGCTGGAATTCGTTTTAGAAGAAGTGAGAAAGATAAAGGAATTAAATATCCTAAATTGAGTCGGCCAGTGCTCGGCGCCGATGGCTGGCGCAGATTGATCGGCGCCGAGGTCGGCGCCGGGTTCTGTTTGGTGTTCTTCTCGTTTTAGCACTTAATCCCTCGTAACTTCTTCGTTAAAGCTCCGTTTTCGCTCCGGAAAGAACCGTTGGACTCGTATTCGAATTACCCATCCAACCAAACCATAGAATCTAGGATTTAACCCAACATTCTATTTTTCATTATTTTCTTAAGAATGACTCATACGAATTCCAAAAGTACGGTCTTCGTGTAACGATCAAATAGAATTTCTCATAAATTTACACAAGGCCTATAATTCACTTTAAAGAAACATTAGAAAGATTTTACCTATAAAATAAATTCCGGGGTGTTACAATTCTCCCAACCTTAAAAGGATTTCGTCCCCGAAATCTACTTCCTTCACACTCCAACAACATAGAGCGTAATGTCAATCATAAACCATAAATCCTTAACAGGAATCTAAATTTCCCTCACAGCCATAACAGTAGTTCTTCGAACCACTTCCTTACTACAACACCCTTATCCACGTACACTATACTTACGATCGGGAGAATACTCTAACTAATGGAATAACTCCTAGTTAGACGGCTTCGGTTATCTCCCAACCTTAGATGTTCCATACATCCCGATTCCGATTTCAGACTTCAAGTCAATCCAAGGCCTAATTAATACTGAAATCAACCGATTCATCAATTCTGATCACTCCTATTATTAATTGTCGACTAACTCTGACGAGTTCTAACAAACTCCAAAGTCCATCCCAACATCAATCACTAAACCGGTAAGTTCATTAATCACCCCCGCAGGTTATCCTACCAAAACCGCTCATCGCAATCGAGTATCTTACAGTTACTACCACTATTATCAACATCCTATTTACTGCGATTTCCTGATTACACTAACGATTTCCTGTCTTAACCCTACAAAGGTTGATACTTAGTTATATCACCGAGCTTTGAACTAACAATATCCCACACATAAATTCCCTTCTCGGAAAAGATTTCGTCCTTGTAGTCTAGTCTTCATACAAACAATGGTTACTACACCCCCAATACATTCCAAGTCTCCCGGTTTCAACTCTGTTCAAAATGACTTCCCTAAAGAATTGCCCATAATGGCTTCTCGGTAATGTTCACCACAATTTCTCGCTTACAGTTAATTACTTACATCCACTTTAAGGTCAAATTTTCTAGAATGATCTCTGACCACCATACATAAGTTGCCTCCCAACCTTAAGTGATCCATACCATTCTATCAACAAAAACAATTTCCCCAAACATACCCCGTTCACGTGTTCTCAAATTTTCTCTCTATGTCAATTATAGCCAGGTTTTGTACCACACATGGAAAGTCATTTCACTAAACTTCTTATCACAAACAAGCATCTTAAGGATACTACAACCATCACTATTATTCATTTAAATCGAACTACAATTTCACGATTACAATAATGGTGCTTGGTTCCTAGCCCAAAAGTCAACACCTAACATATCACCAAGTCAAATCCTTGCGGACTCTTCCCACGAGTTCATTCTTCAAATAATCCTATCAAGATCAAATTATCACTATGATGTCCAAAGGGTCTCATATTCGAAAGCTGGACAAGACCCTAAAAAAACTGGGTTACTTACCAAATATAAGATCCTAACGAGTTCAAAGTTTTCAAGCGCGACATCAAATAAATATACCAATTTAAAATCAAAATCAATCACAAAATAATTTCAACACTAAAACTTTTATATCAAGTACACCATACACACAAAACCATTACTATTAGTTCGGTGGTTACGTAAAACTGGACACCCTCGTCCCACATATGAAAATCATGTTGAAAACCATTTCATTGCAGTTCAATTTATCCACAAAATGCTATACGAGTAAAAATAACTTCTTTAAAACAAACCACTACGATTTTGGTATGGATTGACCAATGACATGCATTCAATGTAACTGCCCTCTTTAACGATGTGCACATTTTTTTTTCATACGTACTTCAAAAGAAGTCCAAACAACAGTTGACTCAAAATTCTTTTCTGACTATTCAAATGATATGAAACAAAGTTTGCCAACCAAAATTTGCGCACGTCAATTCATTATACGAAGACTAAAATATGACTTCTAATTTACACCTCAGTCAACACACCAAACGACTTATGCAATTTCCAAGTTTAAACATAACCAATATATTTCCAATATTTAAAATTATCTACCTGAAACATCATAAAACTTCAAATTGGGGTAGACACGCCAACTTTAACCTTTCCTTAGAATTTTCTTGAAATAAGATAATCATACACAACTCAACTTACACTATCATTTCAAAAGATGAGGTTCTTCAGTTTGATTTCTAAAACTTTCCCAAATGGTCACATAGTAATAAACTAGCAATTCATCTTCTACAGAACCGTACTTAACAATACATTTTTCCAAAAGAGAAACCAAGAAGAACATTTGCTAGTAACTGGTTGACATTAAAAAGGGTCAAGTCGACTTCAATCCATAATTTTAACAAAGATATACGTCAAAGTCCAAAACATAAGAAATCCCGTATACTTATGATTTTATACAAAAAGAAAACTTCTAAAATTTTCCTCATGAAGCATTTTCCTCAAAATCTTGCACTTGTGCATAAAAAGTCAAAACGTCTATGCTTACAATGTATTTTGTTAAAACACTCCGATAAACATTTCTCAAAAACCAACAAGGTTTTTAAATTCTCCCAAACTAGTCAACAATTCAAAGTTGACAAAATGTTGACAACTAATATTACAAATCAAATTGTAAGACATTGCGAATTATGCATGATTCCTACAACCCAAAACACCCTTTTGACCGAATGGTCATCTTTTAAACAATAATTTATCAAACACTTCAAGTATGACTCGATCATTAAGGTATCGAAAACAACGATTACCGAGCTTATGCACATTCCTAAGTTGATATAACATATTTTTCCACAAAAATGAAGATAAAACAATTAACCGATCAAAAGTGCATCAAGCAAAATTTTATGAAGCATTGCCAAAATCATTCTTTCATGCATCACTTAATCCATGTCTCCATCAATCCATACCTTGAACTTATTTGCAATGGAATACTTAATAGGATAAATCTTCGAAGAAAGAAAAGAAGAAAAAAAAAGAAATTTCACATCACACACAGGTTCCAAACTCAACTCTTCTTAGTCGCCTAGCGGCATAAAATTAACTTTTCTTTAACAAAATTCGTGTGGGATCAAATGTCCAACATAACTTAAAACTTAACCAAGTAAGCAATTAAGACATTTACTTTGTGAAATCATACTCACACGACCCAACATGTCACAACACTAAACTTCATGAACCTCCATTGGACTTAATGACTCCAAGTCATAAAACGGCGTTAACATTACGTTTCCAAAGCAAAATTTGTTATGAACAAAGTCATAAAAGAAATGCCAAATCTCCAACAATCTATTCCATATAAAAACTTTATTAGCAACACCGTTTAATATCTCATCAAAACAAATTTCTTTTCCAAAATAACTTTATATATATAAAATGGGAAAATAGTTCACCGCTCCAACTCTAACATACGTGGAGGGAATCCAATGCTAGAGGCACAAGCCGTAGCTATTCGCCCGTCACCTTAACTTCATAAAATATGATTATTATTAGTTTCAACACATGACTCAAAAACAGCCCTCGAATCGATGACTTGGTCCTAGACCCGAACGAACAACAAAACAGAAAATGAAGTTGAAATGGCAGACTCCTGCGCCGATGGTGGCGCCGATTCATCGTCGCCGAGGTCGGCGCGGATGACCTGCACTATTCTCTTCCCAAAGTTTTCCCAAATTTGGTTCTAATTCTCCCAAAATCAATATTCCATTTACAATCTTAATCAAGGAACAAACTCATATTTTATCAACGTAAAGTATAGTTATCATTGTATCTAAAACAAGATTGATTATTAACAGAATATAACGAATTCTAACAGAGTTTGCAACCCCTTACTAAAACGATTTACATATTTCCAAATTCATGATTTGAAATCTTGTGTGTGTGCCAAACATTTTCTCAAAATTCATAATACTATCCACATAAGGGTTGGAAACACAAGCAATAGTCGATGCAATTTATTTCTAAAATAAATTTCGTGCAATAACATAGTCGGCATTCAACCCATTGACATTATACTCTTCCGGTCTACTATTGTCATTCGGCCATTCAAACCTCTTAAGGCTATATCAGAAAACACATTGATCAATCTTACGACTTTCCTCAAATTAAGGTCGGCTCACAAACCTATGGTCCTATTCCAACCATCAATCTCGACCCAAACAATCTTCTTAGAGCAATTATTATGCCTATCGTCACTCCAAGTGACCAATACTAGAATCGTCTTTCTAATTTAAACGACTACTAATCTAAGACTTTCCTTACTACCCCCAACGATCATCACACTAAAGTAGTTCAAGTATGCACATGTACTAGTAGGCTCATCATGACACTGGCCAGGTGTCATTATAAACATGCCATACATGATTATCCTTGCTACTCTCGACGCGGTTCTAGTTTCTCTCAATATTCATCGATCCCAAAGCATCATATCTCAAAGTGCCTAAGGGAGAATTCCACTCTCTTTTACTTATACAAACGCTAGTTTGAGTCTAGGTATCCAAAATCAACACCTAAATCTCTCAAACTTATGCTCTGATACCAACTTGTAACACCCTAAAATAGGGGTTAACAAAAACTTCCATAAAACGGAAGAGTGGTACACCTTCTTAAAGCACAAGTGTACTTAAATATCTTTACATAACTTTCAATACAAAGACTTAGATAAATATAACTAATAATGGACCATTAGATTATCAAATCTCTACTATAAAATCCGATTACGAAATGTGTCGAAAAGTTCTATCATTAATCTTCTAATCTTTAGCTTTTCCAACAATGATCCCATGCTCTCAAACCCCGGTCTAACCTTCTTGTGTCCTGAACCACTAATATCTGTAACACATAAAACACATAGCAAGTGTTAGGCTTTTTAAAGCCTAAGTGAGGTTTACACATAACACATGGAATATAAACATAGCATGCAGGAATAATAATTCGATACGTTCACAAATTGGATTCCATGGAGAAGGTCCATATCGCTACCCAATTACATCATAATTGAAGATATACCTCGATCAGTACCCCACGGTATTGTCACAAGGCATAACACAACGGAACACCCCACGGTATCCGAAGGTATGAATCAATTACACTTACCCCACGGTGTGTAAGAATATATCCTCCAAATGCATACTAGGTGCTCCTCCAATTATGTGAATTACCAAATATATTAATCCTAAAATAATATTCAAGGGTATTTAACACATAACAATGGTCCAACCATTTAGCATGAATAATGTTTAACATATAACAATGGTCCAACCATTTAACATGAATAATAACAATGGTCCAACCATTTAACATGAATAATAACAATGGTCCAACCATTTAACATGCATCAATACTACTTCCATGTAGTTCCTATACATCCATATGTAACAAATCTTATTCCATATAATATCAATAATAGACATTCGTGTTTACAATTCAATAGTAGGTCCATTTCAATCATTAAGCCATCATTACTTAATTAAGACATATCTTAAGCCATCAACATAATCACACACTAATGATATGAAATCAAACCCAAATCTTTAACACTAACATTTACCATGGTATTGTAAGTAATAGAACACAATTAAACCATCATAACTTACTTGAACTCTTCTTGTTTCCCTCTTATCCATTAAGAGCTTATTAGCCAAGATTTCTCATTAACAATAACAAAATCAAAGTAAAGGATGATGATAAGGTGTAATACAACTAATTAAGTACAAGTTACTCACCTCAAACTCTTCAATTGAAATAACCCTAACTTGAAGATTTGAACCCTAGTACTTCCACAAGAAAGATGAAGATGACAAGCCCTAGATGAAGTATAATTGGTAAGATTCATCTAATAATTCTTTGAATGGAATTAGGATTGAAAGATTATGAGTTTACCTTAAGCTCCAGATGAAAAATCGCCCAAAACTCAGAAAGAAGAAGCTGGAATTCGTTTTAGAAGAAGTGAGAAAGATAAAGGAATTAAATATCCTAAATTGAGTCGGCCAGTGCTCGGCGCCGATGGCTGGCGCAGATTGATCGGCGCCGAGGTCGGCGCCGGGTTCTGTTTGGTGTTCTTCTCGTTTTAGCACTTAATCCCTCGTAACTTCTTCGTTAAAGCTCCGTTTTCGCTTCGGAAAGAACCGTTGGACTCGTATTCGAATTACCCATCCAACCAAACCATAGAATCTAGGATTTAACCCAACATTCTATTTTTCATTATTTTCTTAAGAATGACTCATACGAATTCCAAAAGTACGGTCTTCGTGTAACGATCAAATAGAATTTCTCATAAATTTACACAAGGCCTATAATTCACTTTAAAGAAACATTAGAAAGATTTTACCTATAAAATAAATTCCGGGGTGTTACATGTGATTTTTTGCCCAAACAGTTTGCCCCTAAAATTTGAATTTAGGCATGAAATTCGAATTTTAAATCCGACGAAGTGATTTGACACGTGTCACATGGGGAGAGAGTTTGGTCGAATCCCAACCGTCTTGGTTCGATTCGGACCAAGGGAGACGAAGTGGTCGTGACGTCATGACGATGTGTCAGAGGCATAGAGCCGTTGGAGGACATGTGTCGTTCATCGGCATGATGCATGCGAAAAGGTGGTGGACAGCTGTCGACCATCCATCGGGTCGACCTGACACGACGTTGCTATAAATATCTCGATTCTGGAGATTACTTCCTTTTTCACGCTTGAGATATTTGCAGAAAGGGATTTTCAGAAAGTTTTAGAGAGATTTTGTTGCCTTTTTCATACGTTTGTTTATAAATCGAGAGAGAAGTTCGTTTCATCTCCCATTGCTTTCATAATGTCGATAGAACCTGCAAGCACCATTACCGGCCAAGAGGGCTTGTCAGCTTTCCGGTCGTTATCGAGCGTTCCGGAGGCCCTGCAGATATACTCGCCGGATCAGTTCCGGCCGCCAGAGTGCCCGAATAGGCATTTCATTTTATACGAGTACCCATTCAAAGTGGGTTTCAAGTGGCCGTTCTCCCCATTGGTTAGGGAGTTCCTGGGCAAGTTCCGTCTTTCTCCTGCCCAAATGATGCCCTAGTTCTGGCGAATCGTCTGCGCGATCGATAGGATAACCAACGAGTGGACGAATCTGTTCGCAGTGGAGGACCTTCTGGCCTCCCACATGGTTAAGGTGGATAACTACCACCGGTACAGCCTGTTCTCCAAGTACAGAGGAGCTCAGGTCCTACTGTTAAATACCCAGGTGAACGACCGTGGGTGGAAGGCCCGATACGTCTTTGGCAAGATGCAGTCGCTCGAGCTTCTGCAGGAGGATACGACGTGGGTCACTGCCGGGTGGAACACCAACAGTAAGTCTTTTATTTTCATTCGTCGTGTACTTTCTTTGAGTCATGAGCTTTAACTAATCGTTCGTTTTTCTTTCATCCATCACGTTCCCCGATGTCGGCGTTTCCAAGGAGACATTGGCGAAGATCGAGAAATTCTGGATGTACAATCCGGATGATAGATCTTTCTCCGTCCAGCGTAGTCTCAGGGACGAAGGTTCGGACGACGAGGTCCAGATACTTGGGGAGACGGAGACCTCTGCCGAGGAAGAGGCAGAGAGAGAAAAGGAGGAAGAGGAGACCGCAAGTAATGGTCTTACGTTTTACCTTGTACGTCGTACGTTTTGCTTATACGTCTCCCTTCTTATCGTATCTTTTATTTTGCAGGTGGGTCAGGCGATTTGCCTACTCATGGCGTGTCAAAGAAGGAGGCTCAACTCCTCCTGGCCCGTCAGGCCAAGGAGTTGAAACGAAAATCTCCCCCACCCCCATCGTCGGGGGTAAAGAAGTCCAAGACGGTTCTCCGGAGGGAACCGTCGTCGAAGGGTGGTGATCCGTCTAGGGTCGCCACTTCCAAGAAGACGTAGACACCATCGAGAGTCATTGATGCGACTCCGGTGAGTGTAGCCCCTCCTGTGACTGGAGAGGTCGCTCCTTCTCCTTCATCGACCGATAAGGGAAAAGGGAAGATGACGGAGGAACCAGCCGGAACAATGACGGTGAACTTCACACTGTCGTCCACCTTCATGTCTGGAGAAGACATGGACAGCGACAAGATCTTCCCCGACTTGGATAAATTCCTCCTGCCGTCTATTTGGGTAAAAAAAATCACACCTCACGACCGACGATAGAAAACCCAAATAACATTTACATCAGACCACTCTTGAATTAAGATAAGGTCTTGCAGGTTATTTACAGACGAGCGCTTGGTCGTACATTTTTCTGATGGTCGTATGTTCCGTACGACCGACGTCCAAGACTTAAGACGGTCGTACGATTACACTAATCGTTAACAGTCAACACCCATTTCTTTTGCTCATTAATGCAGGTCCACGAGCATTCATAGTACAACGGCCAGTAACGGATGTTAATGCCAAAAATCGCACCAAAGATGCCAAAAATTGCATTAAACTGTCTTATGCCGAAAATCATATAAAAATACGATTTAAGGTACGGTTTCGGACCTTATCAACTAAAGATTGAACCATTGAAATAAGAAAGAAAAAATACGAAGGAAATGTAGACGAGACAAGAGATTTTGATGACGTAGGTAAAACCCCGAACGAGGGAAAAAACCTGCGGATGACAGTGGATGTCGTCGATGTACTATGGTTGCCAATCAGGGGCGATGTCCTTGCGTCGATCGTACAGATGATTACAGTACAAGTGAAGGAAATGCTTCGAAATGCAAAGTACAAGTGTTTGTAATGTAAAACAGGTGTATGTCGTGTGTGAAAACAATGTGTCATGAGTGGTTGTCGTGCGCCGAGAGCGAATGTCGTGCGTCGAGAGCGATTCTTCGAGAGAGAAACTCTTTGCTTCGTGTGTTCTTGAGTTCACCGTGTGGTTCTGGAATTGTGTGATGTCCCCCTTCTTTTGATGTCCGAAGGCCTTTATATAGCTTCGACTGGTAATAAATGAGCTTTATGGCTGGTCTTGTAACCGCTGTCAGGCATTAAATGCGAATTGATGACTTGACTTTGTAACCGCTATCGAGTCTTTAATGTCATTGATGATCTTGTCCGTTATTGACCGTTGTGCCATAATGCTTGTGGACCTGCGTTAATGAACAACAGAAATAGATGTTTGACTGTTAACGGTTAGTATACGATTGACGACAGAAGACTGTCGACGTAAGACCAACGAGTCGTAACTGGCGACACGTAACTGGCGACATACGACTAGTGACGTAGGACTAATAGCATAAGATTAACGATGTGCGAGGTGTGATACGTGACGTGCGATCGTTAGATGTAAGATGACTATTGACGCAAGATGTCAATTATCGTGGTTAATTAAAGTATGTCGGGGATATGATAATAATGGGTATTATCATTGTCGGTCGGGGGTAACCAATGTCCATGGGTCATGTCGAGGGGATTTCCCAAGTCGGTCGAGGGTGTGATTTTTTACCCAAACAGTTAGCCCCCCGAGATCTGAATTTCAAAGCCATTGGAATTTCAAATCTCTCACTAATGCGTTGCTATGGAGACGTGTTACTTTGCTAAGATCATCAGAAGAAAAACTGACTTGGTCAGCCAAAGAAGGCGACACAAGTTGCGCTTGCCCTTCGAGGCCGTGAAAGAATGTCCCGACAGCTGGGTCGGGAATCTTGAAGAAGACAAGGACGGTAGTCCTGAAGGAACCGTCTTCGAGGGCTGACATTTCGTCGAGAGTTGTCACGCCTAAGGAGGCGAGGGCGTCATCCAGCCATTCTGGTGCGATGGACGCGACACCAGCAAGTTCGGCGCTTCCGGCGACAGTGACGAAGATAGTGTCCAAGGTGTTGTCCCCAGCGTCTGCCGACAAGGGGGACGGGTTATCGGCCGATGGTGTCCTAGACGGGACGACGTTGTTGGTGTCCAAGACGGGACGACGTTGTTTCCTCATCCGAGGAAATATTTGCTCCCGTCTTTCAGGGAGCGTTTTCCTATCGAGGAGACAGCGGTCCATGTCGTCAGGTTGGTGTTCCTAGTCGACGTGGTCCTGTGATCTGACATTCACAGCCGATACGGTTGTTAGAGACATATGTTCTGGCGTTCCGAGACGATACGGTCGTTATAGACCTTTGGACCGGCGCTTACAGCCGATATGGTCGTTAGAGACCTATGTTACGTTGTGTAAGTTTTGCTTTAGCGATAATCGGTAAAACGTTTTACCTCCCTGAGTATTATTTCGACTCCTACACGTCATGGACAGATGTAATGTCGACTGTAAAAAATTCTTTAAGTACAAAGAGTCGTGCGACTTAGGCATCCATTGTAATACAACGATTAGAACGTAAGTCATAAGATTTTCATATTTCTGAATCGTATAAGCAAACATAAGCGCATGCGATCAAAGCATTCATTCAAAACACGAATTTTTTCTATGTTAAAGAACTTAGATTGGGGGGTTGCTAGACCTTACGATCGTGTGATTTGATCATACGATGAACTTGGATCATGTGTTCCTGTAGTTATACAATCGAGTCGTCTAATAGAACTGATTGTTTATATCGTGCGATTTTACTGAAGTCGTATGATAGACTTAGTAACTTATGTCGTACGATCCTGCGATAAAACAATGTCAGAGGTTGGTCGTTGGCTAGCCAACGACCCTCCGATGCTTAAGTCAGTAATCGTCGTGATAAAAAAAATCGTATGAAAAAAGGAAAAAGACTTAGAGGAAATACCTTTTCAGATGCGTTGCATTCCAGCTGCTAGGGATATCTCGACCGTCGAGGGTTTGGAGCCGATAGGCACCTTTACCCACAACTTCTAAGATACGATAAGGACCTTTCCACTTAGAGAAAAGTTTACTTGCATTAAGCTTTTGAGTGCTTTGAAACACTCGTCGGAGGACTTAGTCGCCTTTTTGAAAGACTTTTGCTTGTGATTATACGGTTAATCTGGCGACTTGCCTTTATTGGCAATCATGAGATTAAAATGTGCGAGTCGCACTTGTTGGCGACTTTTACGCTTTGACATGCGTCTTACCATAACTGGTGATTGTGAAATTCAATGTATAAATCGTCTTTATTGACGACATATGTCATGACTAGTGATCGTGCGATTTCAACATGTGAGTCGCCTTTATTGGCGACCGAGAATTTTAACCTGGCAACCGAGAATTTTAATCTGTGTTTGCCATGACTGGCGATCATAAAATTTAAAAGGTGAGTCGTCTGTATTGACGACTAAAAATTGCA
Organism: Saussurea involucrata; assembly: GCA_033807775.1. Taxonomy (NCBI): domain Eukaryota; kingdom Viridiplantae; phylum Streptophyta; class Magnoliopsida; order Asterales; family Asteraceae; genus Saussurea; species Saussurea involucrata. The sequence continues at coordinate 122,889,040 of CM066315.1, forward strand.
ACCTGCGCTTGCCATAACTGGCGATAATAAGATTTAACACGCTGATCGTCTCTTATTGACGATTATAAATCGCAACCTGCGTTGGCCATGACTGGCGATCATAAGATTAAAAAAAATATGAGTCGTCTCTTATTGACGACTATAAATCGTAAGAGTTGCGATGTAAGTCTTAGAGACTTTGTTTCTCACGATATAAATCGTAAGACCTGCGATGTAAGTCTTAGAGACTTTCATTTTTTCACGATATAAATCGTAAAACCTGTACTTAAGTCGTAGAGACTTTTTATTTCTCACGATGTAAATCGTAAGACGAGCCTGCAATGTAAAATCGGGGGTGGTCGTTGGATTGACCAATGATCCTTTGATGCTTAAATCAATATTTAGATCATAATAATTGAACGAGGAGAATATACTTAGAGTGTATATATAGAGTTGTTTTACCATATTCAGTTACCGTAACTTGGAGTCGATAAGCGCAATTTTCCAAAGACTTTTGAAATCAAAGATATGGTATTTCCCATTTTGCGACGGGCGTTCCGAGCCCCCGAGTCCTCGGATGATGCGATACATTGAACATTTTTTGATTAGTATCTTCCAACTCCGCTTGGATCTTCGTCGCGTGGTCGAGACTTGAAGTCAATAAATAGAAAACGAAGATCTACATAAGATGAAACGTTAGTAATACGAGGTCCATTTCAAAAGAAATCCTTAGTTGGGTCCCATGGATGGCGCCAAACTGTTAATGCCAAAAATCGCACCAAAGATGCCAAAAATTGCATTAAACTGTCTTATGCCGAAAATCATATAAAAATACGATTTAAGGTACGGTTTCGGACCTTATCAACTAAAGATTGAACCATTGAAATAAGCAAGAAAAAATACGAAGGAAATGTAGACGAGACAAGAGATTTTGATGATGCAGGAAAAACCCCGAACGAGGGAAAAAACCTGCGGACGACAGTGGATGTCGTCGATGTACTATGGTCGCCAATCAGGGGCGATGTCCTTACGTCGATCGTACAGATGATTACAGTACAAGTGAAGGAAATGCTTCGAAATGCAAAGTACAAGTGTTTGTAATGTAAACCAGGTGTATGTCGTGTGTGAAAACAATGTGTCGTGAGTGGTTGTCGTGCACCGAGAGCGAATGTCGTGCGTCGAGAGCGATTCTTCGAGAGAGAAACTCTTTGCTTCGTGTGTTCTTGAGTTCACCGTGTGGTTCTGGAATTGTGTGATGTCCCCCTTCTTTTGATGTCCGAAGGCCTTTATATAGCTTCGACTGGTAATAAATTAGCTTTATGGCTGGTCTTGTAACCGCTGTCGGGCATTAAATACGAATTGATGACTTGGCTTTGTAACCGCTGTCGAGTCTTTAATGTCATTGATGAGCTTGGCCGTTATTGACCGTTGTGCCATAATGCTTGAGGACCTGCGTTAATGAACAACAGAAATAGATGTTTGACTGTTAACGGTTAGTATACGACTGACGACAGAAGACTGTCGACGTAAGACCAACGAGTCGTAACTGGCGACACGTAACTGGCGACATACGACTAGTGACGTAGGACTAATAGCGTAAGATTAACGATGTGCGAGGTGCGATACGTGACGTGCGACACGTGACGTGTGATCATTAGATGTAAGATGACTATTGACGCAAGATGTTAATTATCGTGGTTATTTAAAGTATGTCGGGGATATGATAATAATGGGTATTATCATTGTCGGTCAGGGGTAACCAATGTCCATGGGTCACGTCGAGGGGATTTCCCAAGTTGGTCGAGGGTGTGATTTTTTACCTAAACAACGGACGAGCTATTAATGGCATTAAAGACCCGACAGCGGTTACGAAACAAGCTATCAAGATACATTTATTACCAACGGAAGCTATATAAAGGACTGTTCTACAACCGAAAAACACATCTATTCCCAAGCTATTACACATCGCAAACGCAACATTAATCTACGAAGCATTCGAACAAACATCTCTAAAGAAACCTTCGCACGATAGCAGTTCGAACCGCACGACATCAGTTTATTTCGCATGATTTACACACGACGCACGACTTTCACATAGGATTAAGTTCATTTATTCTCATATTGTAATCTATTGTACACAAAACACCTGTTACAAAAGGACTTTCACCCCTGTTTGGCGACTATAGTGCACTGTCGACTTTCATAAGTCGACCGCGGTTTTTTCCTCTTTTGGGTTTTCTGCGTCACCAAATCCCTTGTCTTATTTACTTTTTATCGCGATTGTGTTGCTTGGTCTTGGGATCTCTTTCTTTAGTTGTTAAAATCCACATCAAGTTGTCCTTTTGGGTGATTTTTGGCATTAACAGTTTGGCGCCATCCGTGCGACCCCATCTAGAGAAAATCTCCGGCCAACGCATACGTCGCTCTAACAATCTTGTGAAGTTTTTGTTACTTTCAGGTAAATGGAAAATTATCAAGATCCCATGATTCAACTTCAATCAGAATTGAACGCAGCTCGAAGTCAGATTCAAGCCCTGCATGAGCAGAATCAGAAGGCAGCCGCGAAAATCGCCTCTCTGAGGAATCCGGCGATTGGTAACTCCTTTGGACCTCAGAACGGTCCCCGACCTATGGGTACACCTTTCGTAAGGCCACCATTCCAAGCAGGTCCCGGGCCTTTTGTCAACAATCCTCCCTTTGGACAACTCTCTCCGCAGCATCTGAGACCTCCGCCACTTTACAATGGAGCCATACCTTATCAGATCCCGATGAACTTCCCCTTTACCGGAGAAGCCAACGGGTCGTCGCACGGTAATGGTTCCCACCCAACAGTCGACGCGACAGCCCAAAACTCAGGATTCATTCCGCCGACAAGTACAATCCCCGATCCTAACGACCCCGTCGCTCAGCGACTCAGGTTATTGGACGATCAGAACAAAAAGGTGCTGTCACTACTTTCGAAATTACCTGGCGCCGCCGTTCTTGTCGACGTCGAACCTCTCACAGGATTCCAAGCGTCGCCTTTCATCGACACGATAGCAAGTGTTGACGTTCTGAAGAAGTACATCATTCCTCCCTTTACGCCTAAATTTTCAGGAATAACCGATCCAACGGAGCATATCGCACAATATAAACAGCTGATGTGGAAAGTATCAATCCCACATCAATATCAAGAGGTGTGCATGTGCAAAAGCTTTGGCGCGACTCTTACAGGTCCTGCTCTCCAGTGGTTGATCAACCTTAAACCCAAGTCCATCAACAACTTCGCAGAATTGGTCAACCAGTTTTCACAACAGTTTGCCGGCAGTCGCAAGATGGAGAAGCAGACCAACGACCTGTACTACGTCATCCATAAAACCGAAGAATCCATCCGTGGTTATTTCAATCGTTTTAACGCAAAAATGATCAGCATTCGAAATTGCGACATCAAGACTGCCATCGAGGCCTACAAACGTGGTCTTGACGACAACACTACCGAATTGTACGTCGATCTTACGAAGTACCCACCAGAAAATTGTGAAGACATCCGAGCTAGGAATTTGGCTTACATGAGAGTCGAAGACGACTTAGCCTTCCTCCGTAAGCATTCCACCGATAAAAAATCGCTTGGGATCAAGAAACCCGATTTCAAATCCAAGCCAAGCATCAAGATGGAACCAGTGTGCCAGATATCAAACATTCGGTTTGATAAGAAAAAGAGCAATCCTACTCCCCGATTCCCTCAATATCCTAAGATCTCCTCTTAAAGATTCAAGGGGACATCGAAAGAATTGGTCGAAGCTCTTAAAAACATCCGGTCGACTGTACGATGGCCCAAGAAAAGTGATAAAGATGATGACCAAAAGGACAAGACCAAATGGACAAGACCAAATGGTGCGACTTCCATAGCGACCATGGTCATACGACAGATAACTGCCTTGCTTTGCAGAAAGAGTTAGCCTGGATCGTCCCCAAGGGTCATCTACAAGGCTTGATTGATAAAGAATCTACACCAGTTGGTAACGTAAGACCAGAATCCCCCGTCCATGAAAAAGTCGTCAACTGTGTGACGGGTGGATCAGACGTATGTGGTTTAACCTATTCGGCAGCCAAGCGGCACGCCAGTCAATCATCAAGAGAATACCTCATTCCTCGGTCGTTCCGACCAAAACAAGAGTTGGAATTGGAGGCGATGCCAATAATGTTCGACCAGGATGACCTTCAGGATAATTGGCAGAGACATCACGATAGCCTGATTATCCAGCTCACTATCTGCAATTGCTCGGCCAAGAGAGTATTAGTCGACGGAGGCAGTTCAGCTAATATCATTTTCCTAAGCACGATCAAAGCTATGGGAATTGATAAATCAGAGATCACCCGTCGATCAACAACTCTGATAGGATTCAATGGCGACTCTACCAATACTTTGGGAGAGATCACCCTCCCAGTGTATGCTAAAGGGGTCAACAAACAAACGAAGTTTAACGTTATCGACTGTTCGTCAGCCTTCAACGTTATACTTGGACGACCGTGGATCCACGATATGAAGGCAGTCCCCTCGACCTATCACCAGACGATCAAATTCCTGACGCCGTGGGGAGTATAAGAAATCAAAAGTGAACAGAAGACCGCCCGAGATTGCTACAAGGCAACGTTAAAACTTCAGAAAAAAGACAGTTAGCAATTACATAGGCCTCACATGGCAATTGCACCGTAGGTCCTAACCGATGCTGACTTTATTCCTGAGCTAGAAAAGGAAACACAGGTCGACGCCTGTGTTGTGGCAACTATAAGCTACACGACCCGACTAGTCCATATCGATAGTTTTTCATACGCTAAAAAGGCAGATATCGGTGTCGTCTTACAGTCCCCACAAGGGGGCAAAATGGTGTACCCCATACAAATTCCAGTTTCCAACTACTGATCGCGGGCTTAAATATGGCTCACGACTCGGGGGCAGTCGGACCTCACGACAGAAGTAATTCTCCAATAGCCGACGTTAAATGTCACCAGGTACGTCACGCCCGTCAACGACAATCAGGTATGATATACCAACCTTCTGAAGCTTTACATACGTCCTTAATCCCACGACCCTTCATAAGGTAGGGAATGGACATCGCTAGTAAAATTGCATTCTGTCCCATGGCAAAAAAAATATTCCTGTTAGTCTTTACAAATTACCCCTCTGAACGGACATAAGTATACGCCTACTCCCAGATTCGGGACAGAAAGGTCATCTCTTTTATCCAGACTAACATTTTATGCAGGTTCGGAATTCCTTCCGAAATCATGTTCGACAATGGTCTACAGGTGATCATACGCCTGGATCGTAATACGATCTCAACCCCACGTAGCTGGACAACAATACATTTCAAGAAGTATTTCATTTAATATTTTACTTTCGATTTATTTCGACAAACGATTACTGACTTAAGCATCAGAGGGTCGTTGGTCAAACCAACGACCACCCCTGAATCTTACATTGCAGGCTCGCAGGATCGCACGAACGTCAGTCTTACGATCTATATCGTGAGAAGAAAAAGTCTTTTAGACTACAAGGTCACGATAAAATATGTCACGACCGATAAAGTCATGACCCGTAACTTATGACTCATACGACATAAACCGAATCTTACGATTCATTACATAGATCTTATGATCACAACAGGTGCATCTTAATCTGAGTTCCAAAATTTAATTCTTATGACTTGAACTCCATGACTTAGAATATATAGTCGGCCCAGTCGCCCGGTTACTTCTAAACTTATTCTTTTCTTTTAACCTATATTGTGAGGAATAAAAGTTTCGACGACTTAAAGCACCAATCTTACGATTCAAATTATGTGGAATGGAGTCTCTACGACTTGAATATCAATCTGACGATTTATATCGCGAGAAATAAAATATCACAATTGTTATGGCTCGTACGTCATAAACAAGATTTAAATGATTCATTGTCTTGAATCATACAGGTATTCCAGAATCCAAGTTCCGGAAACAGAAGTCTTACGGCTTAATATTTCTCGGCCCTAGTCGGCCGATTATCATGAAAACTATAAGTACTTCAGTCATACAACATTTCATACGCTCTATTGCTTCTTGCATCGGAATTCGTTATCTCTTATTTTTGTTCATCTGCAACAAAGTAAAATAACACGACGATATAACAAAAATTGCTTGTATTCACATTGTCAATTACAAGTAAAAAGGCACGACCAATTATAGTCGCCCCACATAAAAAATAAAGCAAAGACAAAAGTCAAGGCAGAGGAGGGTCCTGTTCCTTAGCAACCTCCTCGTCGCCAGTCACGTCGACCTTAGCGTCCGTCGGATCCCCTTCCTCGAGCTTGTCCTCCTTGTAGAGTTCTTCCTCGTCCCCGACTTGCTCTAAGAAAGTAGCGACCTCTTCTTCAGATCCGGCCATAGGGTTTAACCCCCGTAAATAGCGACGATGATCGCCGCTCGGACCCTTAGACGGGTCAGAGCTTCAAACGACTGGAGTCTCTCTTCTAAGAACGCGATTTTCCCCTCTTTTGCCGCGATGAGCGACTTAAGGTCCTCGACCTGTTTTTCGCTCTCGGCCAAGGAGTCCTTAGTTGCTCCTAACTCCGCCTCAGTCGTAGAGGACTTCTCAAGGGTCTCCCTCAGATGGCACTGAAGGTCTTCCTTCACGTTCATCGACGCCGCGTAAAAGTCTTGGACTTCGGCAAACTTCACGGATAGGCACTCAACCCTTTCCATCGCCAGCTTCTCCTGATCCCTTGCCACACGAGCCTCCTCCTGCGCCTTGTGCATTTTTTCTATGGCAACAGGGGTAACCCTACGAATTTTATCCATATGGGCATACAGACAAAGAGAAGTTTGGAACGCCTGCAGCGCACGAATACACAAACGTTAGAAAACAAACGACAAAAACACTTAAGACAAGCGGATCGTACGTACCTTAAAGGTCAGCCCTGCGACGTGTGACCCCATGTTGTCGACCGTGACGTCCTCCAGTCGCTCCTTAAAGGACGGCAGGAGGAATTTCTCTAGATCAGGGAAGATCTTATCACTATCCATCTCTTTCCTGGCCATGAAGTTCGACGGCAATGTGAAATTCACCATCATGACATCAGTGGACTCCTCCGTCATCTTACCTTTTCCCTTGTCGGTCGACGAGGGAGAAGGACCGACCTCTTCAAATAGAGGAGGGGCCACGCTCACCAGAATCGCATCAATGACTCTCGGTGGCGTCTTCGTCCTCTCAGCAGCGGCGACCCTAGACGGGTCACCACCCTTTGACGACGGTTCCCTCCGGTGAACCGTCTTGGACTTCTTTACCCCCAACGACGGGGGTGGGGGAGCCTTTCGTTTCAACTCCTTGGCTTTACGAGCCAACATGAGTTGGGCCTTCTTCTTCTGCACATCAGGGGTAGGCACATCGCCCGAACCACCTACAAAACAACAGAGATACGATAAGAGGAAAGATGTATAAAACAAAACATACGACATATCGGTAGAACGTACGACCAATTACCTGCTGTCTCTTCTTCCTCCTCTTCTCTCTCTGCTTATTCTCTTATAGGGATCTTCGTCCCTGTCAACTTGATGACCTCGTCGTTCGAACCCTCATCTCTGAGACCACGCTGGGCGAAGAAAGATCTGTCATCCGGATTATACATCCGGAAATTTTCAATCTTTGCCTCCATCTCCTTGGACACGCTAACGTCAAGGAACGTAAGAGCTGAAATGAAAACTTACGATCAACTATAATACACGACCCGAAAATAATATACGACAAATGAAAGACTTACTGTTGATGTTATACCCGGCAGTAACCCATGTCGTATCCTCTTGCAGAAGCTCGAGCGACTGAGTCTTGCCAAAGACGTATCGAGCCTTCCACCCACGGTCGTTCACTTGGGTGTTCAACACCAGGACCTGAGATTTCTTATACATGGAAAACAAACTGTACCAGTGGTAGTTGTCCACCTTGACTACGTGGGATGCCAGAAGGTCCTCCACCATGAACGCACTCGTCCACTCGCTGGTGAACCTATCGATCACATAGACTCTTCGCCAGAACTGAGGCATCATTTGGGCAGGGGAAAGTTGGAACTTCTCCAGAAAATCCCTAACTAATGGGGAGAATGGCCACTTAAAACCCACCTTAAAAGGGTATTCGTACAAAACGAAGTGCCCATTCGGGCATTCAGACGGCCGAAACTGGCCCGACGAATATAGCTGTACAGCATCAGGGACGCCTGATAACGTCTGAAAAGCCGATATACCCTCTTGGCCAATGATGGTGCTCGCAGGTTCTATCGATATTGAAAAGAAATGAGAAGATTAAGCAAAATTTCTCTCTCGATTTATAGCCAACACACGAAAAGGCAACTAAATCTTTCAGAAATCTCTCTCTAAAAATATCACAAACGTAAAAAAGGAAGTGATCTCAACTATCGCAATATTTATAGCAACATCGTGTTAGGTCGACCCTCTGGATGGTCGACACCTGTCCATGGCCTTTTCGCATGCATCATGCCGATGGGCGACACATGTCCTCTAAACGGCTCTACGCCTCTGACACGACGTCATGACGTCACGATCTCCTCGTTTCCTCTGATCCAAATCGAACCAAGACGGTTGGAATTCAACCAGACCCTCTTCCCGTGCGACACGTGTCAAACCACTTCGTCTGATTAAAAAATTGAATTTCACGCCTAAATTCAAATTTTGGGGGCAAACTGTTTGGGTAAAAAATCACACCTCACGACCGACGATAGAAAACTCAAATAACATTTACATAAGACCACTCTTGTATTAAGATAAGGTCTTGCAGGTTATTATAGACGAGCGCTTGGTCGTACATTTTTCTGATGGTCGTATGTTTCGTACGACCGGCGTCCAAGACTTAAGACGGTCGTACGATTACACTAACCGTTAACAATCAACACCCGTTTCTTTTGCTCATTAATGCAGGTCCGTGAGCATTCATAATACAACGACCAGTAACAGAGAGAGCTATTAATGGCATTAAAGACCCGACAGCGGTTACGAAACAAGCCATCAAGACACATTTATTACCAACGAAAGCTATATAAAGGCTTTCTCTACAACCGAAAAACACATCTATTCCCAAGCTATTACACATCGCAAACACAACATTAATCTATGAAGCATTCAAACAAATATCTCTAAAGAAACTTTGCACGACATCAGTTTATTTCGCATGATTTACACACGACGCACGACTTTCACATACGATTAAGTTCATTTCTTCTCATATTGTAATCTATTGTACACAAAACACCTGCTACAAAAGGACTTTCGCCCCTGTTTGGTGACTATAGTGCACTGTCGACTTCCATAAGTCGACTGTGGTTTTTTCCTCTTTTGGGGTTTTCCGCGTCACCAAATCCCTTGTCTTATTTACTTTTTATCGTGATTGTGTTGCTTGGTCTTGATATCTCTTTCATTAGTTGTTAAATTCCACATCAACCTTAAGTTGTCCTTTTGGGTGATTTTTGGCATTAACACCGTCCTTCAATGAGCGAATTCAGGAGACTACTGTCGACGAGATGGGGTCGCACGTCGCAGGGCTGACCTTCAAGGTACGTACAACCCATCTATTTCAAGTACTTATGTCGTTTGTTTTCTAATGTTTGTGTTTAATCGTGCAACTACAGGCGTTCTAGAATTCTCTCTGCTTGTATGCCCATATGGATAAGATCCGTAGGGTTGCTCCCGTTGCCTTGGAGAAAATGCACAAGGCCCAAGAGGAAACTCGCTTGGCACGGGAGCGGGAGAAGATGGCGATGGAAAGGGCCGAGTGCCTTTCGGCGAGGCTCGACGAGGGTCAGGACCTCTACGCTTCGTCGATGAATGCGGAGGAAGACCTTCAGCACCATATGAGGGAGACCCTTGAGAAGTCCTCTGCGACTGAGGCGGAGTTAGGAGCGACTAAGGGCTCCTTGGCCGAGAGCGAAAAACAGGTCAAGGACCTTAAGTCGCTCGTCGAGGCAAAAGAGGGGGAGATCGCGTCCTTAGAGGAGGGACTCCAATCGTTTGAAGCTCTGACTCGTCTGAGGGTTCGAGCGGTGATCATGCGTCGCCATTTACGGGGGTTAAACCCTATGACCGGAGCCGAAGAGGAGGTCGCCACTTTCTTGGAGTAAGTCAGGGACGAGGAAGAACTCGACCAGGAGGACAAGCTCGAAGAAGGGGACTCGACGGACGCTGAGGTCTCGCTGGAGCTGGCGACGAGGGGGTCGCTAAGGAGCAGGAACTTCCTCTGCCTTGACTTTTGTCTTTTTGTTTTTTCTTTCGATGGGGCGACTGCAATTGGTCGTGCCCTTTTACTTGTAATTTTTGATCATATGAATACAAGTAAGTTTTTGTTATGCTATCACGTTATTTTTCTTTGTTATAAATAAACAAAATAAACGAGGGATAACAAAATTTTAAAGAACGAGCGTATAAAGCGGTAAGACGTATGTAAAACTGTACGACATAGGTACATGTAACTTTTGAAGTAACCGGGCGGCTGGGCCGAAAATATTCTAAGTATGGAATTCAAATCATAAGACTTTGATTCCGAAACTCAGATTAAAAAGCACCTGTTTATGATCATAAGATCCATGAGATGTGTTTGGGCAAAAAATCACGTCGTTCGACCGCGACCAGAACAGGTAAGACGTATGATTAGGGACTATATCTTGTATTAAGATAAGGTCTCGACAAAGACCTAGAACACCATCGTCGTCCCTCATAAAAGATAAGTCGAGAGTCCCTTAGGACGCTCGACCATAGCGTCGCCCGATCCGCACGACTATTATATAAGGACGTGCGACCTCGACCAAAGCTAACGTTAACCATGACCGTTTGTAAAGTGTTTAATGCAAAAGTAAAAGTCATTAAGGAGCAACGACTATAACCGACGCAATCCTTAAACAGCCGGCGACCGTAACGGACGAAGATCATTACTCCGGCGACCGTTTCCAACCGTTAAGGCCATTAAAGGAGCATTCATGGATGAAGCTAAGGACACGAAGACTATAAATATCAAGCTCAATCAACATTTCAAGACATCGAATATTCGGCGATTAAAAACCGGAGCAATATTCAAGAACACCTGAAGTGAAGAACCATTATTCTAAATCTCGCTCTCGACTCACGACAACAGCTCTCGACCAGCAGTTCACACTTTGTTTCGTATACGACAAACACCTATTTTTACGTTCAAACACTTGTACTTTACATTTCGAAGCATATTCTTCATTTGTATTGTAATCTCTGTATGATCGACACCAGTATCCAAGGACATCGCCCCTGATTGGCGACCATAGTGCAGCGACGACACCCCCTGTTGTCCGCAGGTTTTTTCCTCGATTGAGGTTTTTCCTGCGTCATTAAATCCCTTGTTTCCTTATTTTATTTATCGTCGCACGTCTCGTCGAAAGATTCTTTCTTTAGTTGTTTAAGTTCACAACGACTTTAAGTTGTCCCTTTGGTGCGATTTTTGGCATTAACAGTTTGGCGCCATCCGTGGTACTACATCTAGAGAAAATCCTCGACGAACGTGCATTCTACTAATAGTTTCTTGGAGTTTCTTCTATTTTATGTTTCAGGAAAATGGCAGCCTCGGGAAATCCGCAGCAAGCCGTCGCATAGATGTATCAGGAGCTCGAGGTTGCCAGGAATCAACTCCATGCAATGGCAGAGCAGAATCGCAGAGCAGCTGAAGAGATCGCGCGGCTAAGGAATCCTTTTGGACCCTAGAATGTTCCTAGACCATTCATCCAGAATCCAGGTCCGGGACCAGGCCCGTCCACGCAGAATCAGCATCCAGGTCCATTCATGCAGAATCAGCAGCCGGGTCCGTTCATTCCGAATCCCCAGTCTGGGCAGATTCCCCCTCAGCACATCCGACCACCACCCTTGAACAATGGATCCCAACCATTGCAAGGTGGCGCCCAGCCATTTCAGAATGGATCCCAGTCGTTTTCCCAGTCGTTCCAAAGTGGTCCGCAACCTTTCCAGCAATGATCGCAATCTTTCCAGCAGAGATCGCAGCCATTTCAGCAGGAACCACAATTGTTTCAGAATGGACCGCAGCAATTCCACTATGGGTCGCAGCCATATTTTGTTCTATTCAACGGGGACACCCATGGTTCGTCGCATGGTAATGGCACTAGTCCAGGGACCAATCCCTCGACAGGGGCAAATCCTGATCTTAACGATCCCGTCGCCCAGCGTTTGAAGATGTTAGAAGACCAAAATGAGCGCGTCCTGTCCTTGCTCGCCAAGTTGCCTGGGGCAGCTGTTCCTGTCGATGTCGAGCCTCGCTCGGGGTATCAGGCGTCGCCCTTCATCGACGAGATCGCCACCGTCGAGGTCCCAAAGAAGTATAACATTCCTGCCTTCACTCCCAAGTATTCGGGTGTGACCGATCCAACCGAGCATGTCGCGCAGTATAAGAAGCTCATGTGGACAATCTCAATTCCACACATGTACCAGGAAGTATGCATATGCAAGAGTTTCGGGGCGACTCTCACTGGTCCATCTCTCCAGTGGTTGATTAGTCTCAAACCCAAATCTATCGGGTCGTTCGCCGAATTGGTCAACCAATTCTCCCGGCAATTCGCCAGCAGTCGTAAGATGGAAAAGCAGACTAGTGATCTGTACTATGTCGTGCAGAAGACCAATGAGTCTATTCGAAGTTATTTCAACAGATTCAATGACGAAATGATCAGTATCCGCAATTGTGACATCAAAACTGCGATCGAAGCTTATAAGCGTGGTCTAGACGATAGTTCAGGTCTATATATTGATCTGACCAAGTATCCCCCAGAGACTTTCGAAGACGTCCGAGCTCGAACCCTAGCATATATGAGGGTCGAAGACGACGCAGCCTTTCGTCGCAAACACATTGATGACAAGAAGCCGTTAGGTGTCAAGAAGCCAGAATTCAAGCCAAAAGCCATATCCAGAATAGAGCCAGTGCGTCAGATTTCAAACGTTCGTTTCAAGACGAAGGCAAAAGCTAAAACCGTGACTAAATTCCCCGTGTATCCCAAGATCTCCTCTTATGGGTTCAAAGGGTCAGCTAAAGACTTAGTCGAAACTCTGAAGACCACCCAAGCAACCATCCGGTGGCCGAAGAAGTCTGACTTGGACAATGCTAAGAAGGATAAATCAAAGTGGTGCGACTTCCACGTCGACCATGGTCATGCGATAGATGATTGTATCGCATTGAAGAAGGAATTAGCGTATCATTTCCCGAAAGGAAATCTAAAGGATATCATCGACGATGTCGCTATTCCAGCTAACAGCCATCGACCGTCGACTCCCGAGCATGCAAAAGTTATCAATTAAAATCCCCTACGCCATTGGGAATCCTGAATATCAAGAATGAGTCGAAACGTCGCTATGGTGCCCTGTCGTACGACGACATGATCAATCACAGACAGTATCTCATCGGATCGTCGTGTCGTCCTGTCATTTAAAACCTATCTCTCTTTCCAAAAAGAATAGGATAATAAATGACAGGGGGCAATACCCCATGAAGGAGAAAGGTATGATTTCTAACTCTTTTCCATACAAAATTTTCTCACAAACAGCTACTGACTTAAGCATCGGAGGGTCGTTGGTGAGCCAACGACCAACCATCGACATCGTTTTATCGCAGGATCGCACGACATAGATGATCAGGTCCATGACTTGATCACGCCTCATAGCTCGTTGAACGACTTAATCACACGATCTTATAGTCTAAACGACTTTGCAGTATGAGTTTCTTAACTTAGAAAAACTTCGCGTTTTGAATGTATGCCTTAGTCGCATGTATTTATGTTTGTCAGCGTAATAAAAAACCTTACGATTTATGTGTCAATGGGTGCTCTCATATTACGCTCTTACTCTTGCTCTAACAATAGGCGACATAGTTGCACGACCTATCATGTATTCCACAATCAGTTACATAACTAACAGCATTTATGTGACGAGATTGTCAATTCGATAAAAAAAAAACAACTTCCATTTCATCAGGTCAATATGTTACATCCAAAAAATTGACCACCAACGGCCAGCAAAAACAAAGGAAGTAAAAACTCCTAAACTGCAGGAGGAGCATCCATCGCATTATTGCCTGAGGTCCCGACCTGAGGATCATCATCTGCCATTTCCCTCGTTCGACTTAGGGCTTGCAGTTCGTACTGAGCATCGAAAAGCTGAATAGCTAACTCATCAGCGCGTGCCAAAGCCAACCTCTCCCTCTCCAACGCCGCCTCCTCCCTTTTCAAAGCAGACGCCACCAACTCCTCGACTTTCGACATCTCGGCGTACAATTCCAAAGACGATTGGAACGTCTAAAAATACACGAAAAAGTGTTAGACAACGAACGACATCGAACGTTGAAACAAGTCATGAAAGATTGACACTTACTGAGAACGCCAGACTGGCAACCTGAGATCCTATCTCTCCGGCCGGAACCCCGTGAAAACGTTCCCTGAAAGATGGAAGCAAACACCTCTCCAAGTGAAGAAACAACATCGTCCCGTCTAGGACACCATCCGCCATAAAGTCCGACGGCAATGAAAAATTAACCGTCGCGACTTCGGCCGACGACCCCTCGCCCCTGACGGCAGATGATGAGGTTGACATCTTGAACACCGGTCTCGTCATTGTCGCCGGAAGCGCCGAACTTGCCGGTGTCGCGTCCATCGCGCCAGGACGGCTGGATGACGCCTTCGCCTTTTTAGGCAGAACAACTCTCGATGAGTTATCAACCCTCGATGACGGTTCTCTCAGGAACGTCTTCCTGGTTCTCTTTTGGCTCGACCCAGCTGTCGAAACGTCTCCACCTCGAAGGGCAAGCATGATCTGCTTCCCTCTCGCCTTAGAAACTGATTTCCTCTCAGTCGACACTAACCAGGAAATACATGAAACATCAGATGGAAAATATAAATGGTGAAAATCAACAATCGTAAAATGTTTACCGGTCGTTTCCTGTCGTTCAGCGTCCACCGCCACGTCCTCGTCTTCGGCCACCAATTGCCACGTAACGAAAGATCGTTCGTCAACGCTAAGACTCAAGAACTTGTTGATCTTAGCCTGGGAATCCGCAGTCGGTTTCACTTTGTCAAACTGAATCTCTGAGGATAACAGGAGAAGAATGGTAAGTAAAATCCATAAAAATGAAACTCAGAAAATGGCGAAGCATACCTGTCTTATTCCAGCCTAACCGCATCTAATCGCTGCTGGAATCCAGTGAATCGGCAAGAAAAACACATACCTCGACTTCCACCCACGATCATTAACACCAGTTCCCAAAACCAAAGAACGATCACCCCTAAACTTAGAATAAGGACTATAACGCCAATTCTTATCCTTTTTAACTTGATACGCCGCCAAGAAATCATTCAATATCATAGGAGACTCCAATTTTGCGGACGCTCGCTCAATAACCAGTAGAACTCGCCAAAGTTGGGGAATCAATTGTCCCGGCAACACATCGAAATTCTGCATGAATGACTTAGATAAACCAGAAAACGGCCACTGAAACCCTATCTTAAAAGGATACTCATACAAAGCAATATATCCCTCGGGGCAGTCCATAGAACGAACAATCCCCGGACACCGCAACTCTATATTTGCCGGGATTTTTGCCAAACTCCTAAAAGCATCTAAGTCTACGTGATTCGTGATAAGGCTAACGGGTTCCGTCGACATTGTGAATCGGAGGACAGAACAAGATAAACGCTCTAAACTGCTAGCAGAAGATTCGAAAAGATTCGAATAAGTTCGAGTGAAAATTGGTAAAAAATCAGAACAAAATCCCTTCTCAAAAAACACTTTGAAAACGTATCAAGAAAAGATCCGTCGTGATCTCTATTTATGCAACCGATCATATCAGATCAAGTCTTTCGGCAAATCAACACGCGTCCATGTCCTTTCGTATATCCGCCCGGATCTTCGACACCTGTCCTCGACAGCTGGTAAGCATCATCGCGCGTCAGTATGACGTCACAACTTTTCAACTTCTCGCTCAGTTAAAGGCGAACCGGTCTAGTTCCACGACAACCAGGTAAGTCCCTCAACCCAGGTCACAAGTCTAAGCGTTCGACGAGCAAAATTTAAAACTTAAATTTGACATTCAATTTTCAAATTTTGGGGGCAAACTGTTTGGGCAAAAAATCACGTCGCTCGACTGCGACCAGAACAGGTAAGACGTATGATTAGGGACTATATCTTGTATTAAGATAAAGTCTCGACAAAGACCTAGAACACTATCGTCGTCCCTCATAAAAGATAAGTCGAGAGTCCCTTTCGACGCTCGACCATATCGTCGCCCGATCCGCACGACTATTATATAAGGACGTGCGACCTCGACCAAAGCTAACGTTAATCATGACTGTTTGTGAAGTGTTTAATGCAGGAGTAAAAGTCATTAAGGAGCAACGACTATAACCGACGCAATAATTAAACAGCCGGTGACCGTAACGGACGAAGATCATTACTCCGGCGACCGTTTCCAACCGTTAAGGCCATTAAAGGAGCATTCATGGATGAAGCTAAGGACACGAAGACTATAAATATCAAGCTCAATCAACATTTCAAGACATTGAATATCCGGCGATTAACAACCGAAGCAATATTCAAGAACACCTGAAGTGAAGAACCATTATTCTAAATCTCGTTCTCGACGCACGACAACAGCTCTCGACCAGCAGTTCACACTTTGTTTCGTATACGACAAACACCTATTTTTACATTCAAACACTTGTACTTTACATTTCGAAGCATTTTCTTCATTTGTATTGTAATCTCTGTACGATCGACACCAGTATCCAAGGACATCGCCCCTGATTGGCGACCATAGTGCAGCGACGACACCCCCTGTCGTCCGCAGGTTTTTTCCTCGATTGAGGTTTTTCTTGCGTCATCAAATCCCTTGTTTCCTTATTTTATTTATCGTTGCACGTCTCGTCGAAAGATTCTTTCTTTAGTTGTTTAAGTCCACATCGACCTTAAGTTGTCCCTTTGGTGCGATTTTTGGCATTAACAAGATGAATCATAAGATCTTAGGTCTCTAACGACCGTAGCGGCTCAGAACGCCAGATCATAGGTCTCTAACGACCGTATCGGCTCGAACGCCAGATCATAGGTCTTTAACGACCATATCGGCTCTAAACGCCAGATCAAAAGTCTATAACGACAGTATCGGCTCGGAACGCCAGATCATAGGTCTATAACAACCATATCGGCTCTAAACGCCAGATCAAAAGTCTATAATGACCATATCGGCTCGGAACGCCAGAACATAAGTCTTTAACGACTGTATCACAAGATCCTTAAATTTTATCTTGGTTTGATCATCTTATGATCGCCGCCAAGCTTTATTTCGGACCAATCGTCTTACGATTGACTCCCGACCCATACGTCTCATTCTGATAAAGATCGTCTTACGATCACCGTTGGCTCCTTACGTTTTAAGGTCGTCTCACGACCGTCAGATGAACACCACAAGTATCTTGCGCATTAAAGGTCATCATTCGATCGTCGCAACTTACTTAAACACCATCGACTGGACTCACGATTTTAGCTAACCAAGTCGATTTTCTTAGCAAAAGTGACACGTCTCCGTATAAACACATTTTACTTTGGTACGAGATCTGAAATTCAAATGGCTTTGAAATTCAAATCTCGGGGGGCTAACTGTTTGGGTAAAAAATCACACCCTCGACCGACCTGAGGAATTCCTTCGGCATGACCCATGGACTTCGATTACCCTAATGCCTACAAAAGTCATACCCCCGATTGATGAAGGTAATACCCATTATTGGCTTATCCCCGACATACGGTAGTTGATTATTGTTTGGGCAAAATTTCACAGGTCTCGCCCACGACCACGACCACATGGTAAGACACATGTTATGAAGTATATCTTGTATTAAGATAAGGCCCCGACAAAGACCCAAAAAAACCTCCGTCGTCCCTCCTAAAAGGTAAGTCGAGAGTTCCTCACGACACTCGACCTCGACGTCGCCTGTTTCGCACGACCATCGCACAAGACCGTACGACCTTGACTAACTCAATATACGACTGTTATGTTTGTTCAATGATTAATGCAGGAGTCAAAGTCATTAATGGACAACGGTCATAACCGACGAAGAGCAATTATGAAGAGTTACAACTAGCGACCGTTATGGCTGTTATCAAAGCAATCAATGAGCTAATCAAAGCACCCGAAGGTTATAAAAGATCAAGTTAAACTTCAGTTCCAGGGACCGAACACCGGACATCGAACAATAGACACAAGCACTTGAACTCGAAAGAACACTTGAAGCACAAAAATCGCTCTCAGAAGAATCACTCTCGATGCACGACATCAGCGCACGACACACAGTTAAAACACACGACACACATTGTTTTTCATTCAAAACACTTGTTACTTTACATTTCGAAGTCTTTTCTTCATTTGTATTGTAATCTCTGTACGATCGACACCTGAAACATAAGGACATCGCCCCTGTTTGGCGACCATAGTGCACCGTCGACTCTCACAGAGTCGACCGCGGTTTTTTCCTCGTTTTGGGGTTTTCCACGTCACCAAATCTCTCGTCTTATTTACTTTTTCCTCGCAGTTGTGTTATTTGGCTTGGGATACGTTTCTTTAGTTGTTAAATGTCCACATCGACCTTCAGTTGTACTTTTGTGCGATTTTTTGCATTAACAACGTGTTGGTAGAATCGCCATTGAATCCTATCAGAGTCGTCGACCGACGGGTGATCTCCGATTTATCAATGCCCATATATTTGATTGTGCTTAGGAATATGATGTTAGCCGAACTTCCTCCGTTGACCAGTACTCTTTTGGTCGAGCAGTTGCCAATAGTAAGCTGGATAATCAGTCCATCGTGATGTCTCTGCCAGCTGTCCTAGAGGTCGTCCTGATCGAACGTTATTGGCATCGCCTCTAGTTCCAACTCTTGCTTCGGTCGAGATGACCGATGAATGGGATATTTTCCCGATGATTGAATGGCGTGCCGCTTGGCTGCCGAATATGTTAAACCACAGACGTCTGATCCACCCGTCACACAATTGACGACTTTTTCATGGACGGGGGATGCTGGTCTTACATTGTCGACTGGCGCAGATTCTTTATCAATCAAATCTTGGAGATGGCCTTTGGGGACGATCCATGCTAACTCCTTTTGTAAAGCGAGGCAGTTGTCTGTCGTATGACCATGGTCGCTATGGAAGTCGCACCACTTGGTCTTGTCTTTCGACGAATGACTGAATGTTTTTACGGGATTCGACCAAGTCTTTCGACGTCCCCTTAAATCTGTAAGAGGAGATCTTAGAATATTGAGGGAATCTAGGCATAGGATTACTCTTCTTTTTATCGAACCGAACGTTCGATATTTGGCGTACTGGCTCTGTCTTGACGCTAGTCTTGGACTTGAAATCTGGTTTCTTGATCCCGAGTGACTTTTTGTCGGTAGAATGTTTTCGACGGAAAGCCATATCGTCTTCGACTCTCATGTAAGACAGAGTTCTAGCTCGTACGTCCTCGAAATTCTCTGGCGGGTATTTCGTAAGATCGACGTACAATCCTGTAGTGTTGTCGTCTAGACCACGTTTATAGGCTTCGATGGCGATCTTGACATCACAATTGCGGATGTTGATCATTTTTGCATTGAAGCGATTGAAATATCCGCGGATGGATTCTCCAGATGTTTGGATGACGTAGTATAGGCCGCTGGTCTACTTCTCCATCTTGCGACTACTGGCGAATTGTTGTGAAAACTGATTGACCAACTCCGTGAAGTTGTTGATGGACTTAGGTTTGAGATTGATCAACCATTGGAGAGCAACACCTGTAAGAGTCGCGCCAAAACTCTTGCACATGCACACCTCTTGATATTGATGTGGGATTGACGCCGTCCACATCAACTGTTTGTATTGCGCGATGTGATCCATTGGATCGGTTATCCCCGAATACTTGGGCGTAAAAGCAGGAATGTTGTACTTCTTCGGAACGTCGACATTCGCTATCATGTCGACGAAAGGTGATGCTTGGAATCCTGTGAGGGGTTCGACGTCGACGGGGACGGCGACACCGGGTAACTTTGAGAGTAGTGACAACATTTTTTCGTTCTGATCCTCTAACAGTCCAAGTCGTTGGGCGACGGGGTCGTTAGGATCGGGGATTGCACCTGTCGGGGGAATGACCCCTGAGTTTTGAGCCGTCATTCCGACTGTCGGATGGGAGCCATTTCCGTGCGACGAACCGTTGGCTTCTCCATTAAAGGGGAAGTTCATTGGGATCTGATGTGGTATGGCTCCATTATACAGTGGTGGCGGCCTCAAATGCTGCAGAGGAAATTGTCCAAAGGGAGGATTGTTGACAAATGGCCTTGGACCTGCTTAGATTGGTGGCCTTACGAAAGGTGCACCTGTAGGTCGGGGACCGTTCTGAGGTCCAAAGAAATTGCCAATCGTTGGATTCCTTAAGGAAGCAATTTCAGCAGCTCCCTTCTGGTTCTGCTCGTTCAGGGCTTGAATCTGACTTCGAGCTGCATTTAATTCTGCATGAAGTTGAGCCATAGGATCTTGCTAATTTGACATTTTCTTGAAAACAACAAAAACTTCACAGGAACGTTAGAGCGATGTATGTTTGGCTTGAGATTTTCTCTAGATGGGGTTCCACGGATGGCACCAAACTGTTTATGCCAAAAATCACCCAAAGGATAACTTAAGGTTGATGTGGAACTTTTAACAACTAAAGAAAGGGATCTCAAGACAAACAACACAATCACGATAAAAGTAAATAAGATAGGAGAATTGGTGACGCAAAAAACCCAAATGAAAGAAAAAATTGCGATCGACTTGTGAGAGTCGACGGTGCACTATGATCGCCAAATAGGGGCGAAAGTCCTTTTGTAACAAGTGTTTTGTGTACAACAAATTACAATAAGAGTAAACACAAACTTAATCGTAAGATAAAGTTATGCGTCGTGCGTAAATCGTGCTAAGTTGTTGTCGTGCGATTCGAACTGCTGTCGTGCCAAACTTGCGCTAGCGATGTGTGTTCGAATGCTCAGATTGTTCACAGTTATATTGCGTAGAAAGTGTAGGAAAGTTGAGTTCAGATATTGGATGTTGCAATGTTCAACTTGATTCGGTGTGTGTAGCTATGTGATAGTTGTCCTTTCCGAATACGGAGCGAGTCTTTATATAGCTTTCGCCGGCCATTAATGTGTCTTGATGGCTTGTTTTGTAACCACTGATGGGTCCTTAATGTCATTAAATGCTCATTTGTTATTGGCCGTTGCGCAATGATTACTTATGGACCAACATTAATGAACAAAAGAAACGGATGTTGACTGTCAACGATTAGTGTAATCGTACGACCGTCTTGAGTCTTGGACGTCGGTCATACGGAACATACAACCAACGTGGAAATGTACGACCAAATGTTCGTCTGTAAATAACCTGCAAGACCTTATCTTAACACAAGAGTGGTCTTATATAAATGTCATTTGAGTTATCTATCGTCAGTCGTAAGGTGTGATTTTTTGCCCAAACACCCATCTCCACAGAAGAATTCAGATTTTGACGCTCAAGTTTGTACTATTGTATGCATTTAAAAGAAAATAAGTTTTCTCAACTAATTCGAAATAAAAGCAAAGCTTGATTTTACACATAATTAATATTGTCTTTGCATATAATAAGGAGCAGCCCCGGTTGCCCGAGCAACCGCACAATCGAGTCATCGCAGATGAAATTTTATAAGGGTATTGTTTGGGTAAAAAATCACACATCGCGATCGACGGTAGAAAACTCAAAATAACATTTACATAAGACCACTCTTGTATAAAGTTAAGGTCTTGCAGGTTATTTACAGACGAGTATTTGGTCGTTGATAACGCCACTTGTTGGCGTTATTTTCGGTTCTCAAACCAACGAGATTGGCTTGTACTCAAGTAAAAAGGCGGGTATTTTACGGTTTATTGAGTGATTTATGCAGGTTAGCTAAAAGGCGGCATTTCTCGAGAAAGAAGCTAAAAAGTGCCCAAAACGAGTCAAAACGAAGCCTAACGGGAGCCCAAAAGCCAAGCCCAAGACTCGCGACCGAACCAGGACCCGACCCGCGAACCAGATAACGACCCGTGCCCTAAAAAGGACACGCGCGACTTGCCACGCGACTTGCAAGTCGCGCAGCAAGTCGCGTAAGTCACTGTTTGTCGATTTTCAGCTATATTGTTCGGGTTTTAGGTCATTCGGTAGTACGCAACACACGGCAGACGATCAAGAGCAGTTCCCGGACGATTTTGGGCGACTTTTCGGAGTCCTCGAAGCCACGTTAGAGAGCCGATCACGAGTACATTCAAGACGGAACGTAGAGACGAACACGAGAGGGAGTTTTCATCACTTGTTATCACGATTTCATCCTCCACATTTTGATCATGTTTACATTCACTTTTGAATACTTTTCTCTTATGTTTGAATCCACCACCGACATGAACTAACCGGTTCGTGTTGGGGGTTGGAATGAATGTGGTTTAACTTGTAAACAGATGACGTGAACCATTTGTCAGTTTTCCTCGTTAATGAATGAATGCAATTTTGTGTTTAATGCTTTTGTGAGATTAGCTACCTTACAACTGTTTTATTGTTTTCAATTAACGTTCGAGAGAAGTAATTGCGAAATAGAATTAGAAATTGTATATCTAAGGTAAGAAAGGATAGAGAGATACCGAGTAAATCTTAGTCCCGTTTAAATCTTAAACTTAATGCGTTTTGAACCCTATTTGTTGAGATCGAAAGATAAAACTTAGGATTTCGAAATAGAAATCACGGTCGCTTGAAAAAGGGACCGTGTTTTGCAAATAAAATCGGTGTTACTTGAGAGAGAACAACGATTGGATAAAGATTGGGCATTCGTTGATAGGAATAACTGATAATTGAATTGAGTCAGACGTTTGCAGGTGAAAAACCATTGGATTTCCAACCCTCAACTTTTCTCTCTATCGAAGTCTTTAAAGCTGTTCTATTTGTCTTGTGTTTGTTTTGATTTTGTCTGTTGCAATTAATTAGTTTATAAAACCACACCTCCAATTTCGACTGTCCAATTAATAGTTCTTATAGTAATTGTGATATTTAGTTCCTAGTTCCTTTGGTTCGATACTCGTACTTCCGTACGTTATTACTTGATTCGACACCGTACACTTGCGGTTAGATCCTCGGGGTGTGAAAACCCCGTATCAAGTTTTTGGCGCCGTTGCCGGGGAACTAGTTGCAACTAATAGCACTACTATTTATACTCGCTATTAGATTGGGCATTTTCTTTTCTTGTTATTTTATTCCATCACTTTCAGTTTTTAGATCATTGACGTTGCTTTCCTTCTTTTCAGGTACCACTTGGTTTATGCCAAGGACGACCCGAGGGAAAGAGATTGAAGAATTTGATCCGGAGATCGAAAGAACCGCTCGTCGTTTACGAAAAGAAGCAAAAGCGAAAAGGAATCTTAAATTCGAAATGTCAGACGACGAGAGACCACCTCGCCGCAATAATCCACCACCACCACCTCCGGAAAGGGTGCCTATGCGGTCATTTGCCAATCCGAACGTGGAAACCGCACGGATAGGCATCCAACCGCCCGCCACCGCAGCAAACTACTTCGAGCTCAAACCGAGTACCATTGTCATGGTACAACAGAATCAATATGGAGGAGCGCCGAATGAAGATCCTCATGCACACCTCCGTGCATTCGAGAGGATCTGTAACACATTCAAGATCAATGGCATGAACGAGGATGCCATCAAGCTGAGGTTATTCGGGTTCTCTCTCAAAGGCCGAGCCGAGACATGGACCGAGAGCATCCAACAAGACTCGATCACCACTTGGGCGCAACTGAAGGCAGCCTTCCTTCAGAAATTCTTTCCACCGGGAAGAACCGCGCAGCTAATGGTGGAGATCACCCATTTTTCTTAATGGGATCAGGAAACATTATATGAGGCTTTGGGGGCGCTACAAGGACATGATAAAGAAGTGTCCTCATCACGGGCTACAAGGCTGGGTCATCATCCAGACCTTCTTCAGTGGACTCCACCCGCAATTCAAGAACGACATCACAGCTGCGGCGGGTGGAGCATTAATGGATAAATCTTATGAGGAAGCATGTGAGCTGATCGAGAATCTGGCCGAACACAGTTTCTCCACTCCGAGATCAGCAGTAAGACGAGTTGCAAATGTCCAAGAGAGTAACGAGCTGAACGAACTGAAAGCTCAACTGGCTGTCATCACGAATCGGCTGAATGGAGGAAACCCTCAAGAACCTGATCAGGTTCAATTTGTGTCAAACCGGAACCAACCGAGAAACGATCCTTTCTCGAATACTTATAACGAGGGGTGGAAAAGGCATCCCAATCTTTCATGGAATCAGCCCGGTCAACCACAGTCAGGTAATTTTTCTAACTCGTCTAATTCCGCTCAAACTAATAATGTGTACCGTCCTCCAAGTTTTCAGCAAAGAAACGAAGGACCATCCGGGGAGAAGAAGTCGGGCCTAGAAGAGATGATGATGAAGTTCATGACGAAGATGGACAGCACAGTCGAGGGATTAGCAAGCACTATCAACACAGTCAAAGCCGCAACTGATCAAAATACGGCTGCAATAAAGATCCTCGAAAGGCAAGTAGGGCAGATCTCCGAGGCCCTACAAAACCGACCTTCCGGTACTTTTCCGAGCCAACCCAAAAAGACTAACCGGGAACATTGCAATGCCATCTATCTGAGAAATGGCAAAGAACTGAATGGGGAACCGGCAAGGGAAGTCGAGCCTAAGGACAAAGAAGCTGAAGAAAGCGAGGAAAGTGAACCGAAGAAGAAAGAAGTGACACCACCGATCAAGCCGGCAGCACCGAGAGTACCTTACCCGAGCAGGCTGAAAGCAAATAAGGATGAGGTCCATTTTTCAAAATTTATAGATGTGTTTAAAAAGCTAACGATCAATATTCCTTTCGCAGATGCTCTCACCCAAATGCCTTCTTACATGAAATTCATGAAAGAGATCCTCTCCAAAAAGAGGGCAATTGATCACCAATCCACCATTGCACTCACTGAAGAGTGCAGCGCCATCTTTCAGAATAAGCTTCCCCAGAAGCTCAATGATCCAAGAAGTTTTTCTATCCCTATCCAAATCGGGGAGTTTTCTTTCAATAAAGTTTTGTGTGATTTAGGGGCTAGTATTAATTTAATGCCTCTTTCTATTTTCAGGAAACTCGGATTGGGAGAGGTGAGTCCAACTTACATGACACTCAAGCTCGCGGACAGATCGATAAGGTATCCATACGGGGTGATTGAAGACGTGCTGATTAAGGTTGGTAAATTCTACTTCCCGGTAGACTTTGTGGTGATAGATATAGATGAGGATGAGGAGGTCCCGATGATCTTGAGACGATCATTCCTAGCCACCGGGAGAGCGTTAATTGATATGGAAGAGGGCGAGATCACGTTCCGAGTTGGCGGTGAGAACGTGAGATTCAAGCTACTGGAAAGAAGAAGTGGTGAAAGAGAGAAAAGAAGCAGAGAAGTCCGCGAAGAACCGTAAGTGTGGACGGTACAATCCCGCGGACATTAAGCCGAGTTGAAACCGCATAGTCGTGCCACGACTTTAAATAAGGCGCTGGGTGGGAGGCAACCCACCAAGGTTAGTTTCCGTTTATTATTTTTCTTCTTGTGTGTGTTTTAATTCCAGAAAAACCATAAAAATCGAAAAATTGAAAAAACCAAAAATAGCTGGAACAGGGACATACGCGACTTTCCACGCGGTTTGCATACCGCGTGGTAAGCCGCGGGACCCTCTGTTTGGTTTTCTGAAACAGTGAGTTACGCGGGATGTTACGCGGCTTGCAAGCCGCGCAGCAAACCGCGGGTGTCCCATGTTCATTTTTTTCGTGCAGTTTTTGTTTCCTTTCTTGCTTTGTGTGCTTCTTGTTTTTGTTTTGTGTCTTTCCCTTGTTTTTCTTGTTCTCTCCGTCTCCCCTCCGTCTCCAAATGCTCAATCTTTCAAGAATCTCCTCTGGCCGGGCAAAACAGGTATGTTCTAATCATTTCTCTGCTAAAAGAGTGATGTTTGATGTGTTGTTCTATTTTAATTGCACGAGATGCAACAAACCTAAGTTTCACTTAGGTTTGGGGTGCCTCGTTTTTGAACCATCTACACACTCACATTAGACCCTATGCAAACCTCGGTTTTACCGAGGTTTGGGGTTGGCTTTTATTTGGCAAACCTAGGCCATGGCCTAGGTTTGGGGTGCCCATTTTAGAAATTTTGGGTTTTATTTTGCTTGCTATGTAATGCCTTGCCCGTCCTTTTAATAACTGCACAATGATTGAGTCGCATCACCTACGACTTTGCTTGCACATTGGGGACAATGTGTGGGTAAGGTTTGGGGTTGCCCAATCGGGCCCAAGTTATGCACGTAGATTTCCTGCACTTCTGAGTGTCTAGATCACAATAGCTAAATTTTTTGTTTTGAATGATTGAGACCAACCATTGTGGGAAGAATCTTATGATAGTGACGTGACCGTTAGGGGAGGACCGGGAAAGGACATGACTAGGGACATTAGTGGAGACCACCCGATAGTGAGATTTTGAGCCTAAAGGACGTCTTTCATTTCGAGGGATTTATACACGTAATTCTTATACACCTTTCAAATTCCTTGTCGTGAATGTAGAATGATCTCACTACAATATTGCATTGAGTAGCAAAGACGAACATCGGGATATTAGGTAAGGGTATAGTAGACCATACCGTGTGGACCTTAAGAAATGATTCCAGGCATTGTGTGTTTTGTTTTAACCCGTTTCAGCTATCGTTTTCCCTTTTACCCTTAGTGTGTACACATAGCCTATTTGAAGCCAAACACTCACCGTATTTCTTTCTAAACCTATCATTTACCCTTTAGCCAAAAGCCTTAGCCAACCCTTATCCGAAAGTGTGTCAATCGGAAGCAGTAATGAACTACTAGAGATAAAGCAGAAAATAAAGAATTCCGGCCATCCATGAGAATAAAACGGGTCAATGTAACCCGAGAAGTAGAAAAGAGGACCAATGAAGTCCCAAAAAAAGTATTTAGATAATAGTTAGAGCTGCAAAATAAGAGAGTCAAAGCGACTCCAATAGTGACGAAAAGGGCCAAGTAAGCGAATGTAAAGCAACGAGAGTTCAGGAATTGCCAATGATTGACACATAGAGGATTGTTGATCCTTTTTACCCGTCGTTTCTTAGCCTTAACCTTAGCCCCATTACAACCCGTGTAAAGACCTGGATTATCTTTTGGAAAATGTGATTACGGTTTACGACTACCTTTACTGATATTCCCTGTCTTGCCACTTGATTCCGTCTGAGATCAAACTTTTGGACATTTGTGCGTCTTTCTTTAGAGTTGTCATGAAATTTGAGTATTCTTGCACATAACCTCCTTAAACATGACAACACGAGCGATAACCTAGGTTCGAGTGCAAAGAGAGTATCCCGTGAGGTAGGGTCGAGGCGAAATATTTTCCCTAGCATGTCTGGACTTAGTTTAACCCGAACGTAATCGGAACAGTCACGAGTTCAACTCCCATTAGAAGGTCATAGATCGGACAAAATAAATAATGAGGCGAGAGTGAGATAGACATTCACGGGTATGGGAAATCACCGATGCATCACTTGGTACCTATTGGGAATTGTGCAGTCATTACTAATTTCACTTTGTGCTTTTATTCTATTTTTATCGCTAATTTGCTTGGGGACAAGCAACGCTCGGTTTGGGGTTGTTGATAACGCCACTTGTTGGCGTTATTTTGGGTTCTCAAACCAACGAGATTGGCTTGTACTCAAGTAAAAAGGCGGGTATTTTACGGTTTATTGAGTGATTTATGCAGGTTAGCTAAAAGGCGGCATTTCTAGAGAAAGAAGCTAAAAAGAGCCCAAAACGAGTCAAAACGAAGCCTAACGGGAGCCCAAAAGCCAAGCCCAAGACCCGCGACCGAACCAGGACCCGACCCGCGAACCAGATAACGACCCGTGCCCTAAAAAGGACACGCGCGACTTGCAAGTCGCGCAGCAAGTCGCGTAAGTCACTGTTTGTCGATTTTCAGCTATATTGTTCGGGTTTTAGGTCATTCGGTAGTACGCAACACACGGCAGACGATCCAGAGCAGGTCCCGGGCGATTTTGGGCGACTTTTCGGAGTCCTCGAAGCCACGTTAGAGAGCCGATCACGAGTACATTCAAGACGGAACATAGAGACGAACACGAGAGGGAGTTTTCATCACTTGTTATCACGATTTCATCCTCCACATTTTGATCATGTTTACATTCACTTTTGAATACTTTTCTCTTATGTTTGAATCCACCACCGACATGAACTAACCGGTTCGTGTTGGGGGTTGGAATGAATGTGGTTTAACTTGTAAACAGATGACGTGAACCATTTGTCAGTTTTCCTCGTTAATGAATGAATGCAATTTTGTGTTTAATGCTTTTGTGAGATTAGCTACCTTACAACTGTTTTATTGTTTTCAATTAACGTTCGAGAGAAGTAATTGAGAAATAGAATTAGAAATTTAATATCTAAGGTAAGAAAGGATAGAGAGATACCGAGTAACTCTTAGTCCCGTTTAAATCTTAAACTTAATGCGTTTTGAACCCTATTTGTTGAGATCGAAAGATAAAACTTAGGTTTTCGAAATAGAAATCACGGTCGCTTGAAAAAGGGACCGTGTTTTGCAAATAAAATCGGTGTTACTTGAGAGAGAACAACGATTGGATAAAGATTGGGCATTCGTTGATAGGAATAACTGATAATTGAATTGAGTCAGACGTTTGCAGGTGAAAAACCATTGGATTTCCAACCCTCAACTTTTCGCTCTATCGAAGTCTTTAAAGCTGTTCTATTTGTCTTGTGTTTGTTTTGATTTGTCGTACACTTTCCTGATGGTCGTATGTTTCATACGACCGACGTCCGAGACTTAAGACGGTCGTACGATTACGCTAACCGTTAACAGTCAAATATCCGTTTCTTTTGTTCATTAATGCGGGTCTACGAGCATTAATGGTACAACGGCCAGTAACGGACAAACTTTTAATGGCATTAAAGACCCGACAGCGGTTACAAAACAAGACATCAAGACACATTTATTGCCGGCGAAAGCTATATAAAGGCCTCTTCCACAACCGAAAAGGACATTAGTGATCAATCCATTATAGACCGATTACATTCTGAAACAACCAACAATCTCCATAATACAACAGTGATCAACGAAGCATTCAAACACACATCGCTAACGCAACCTTCGCACGACAGCAGTTCGAACCGCACGACAATAGCTTATTTCGCACGATTTACGTACGACGCACGATTTTTCCCTACGATTAAGTTTACTTTTTCTCATATTGTAATCTATTGTACACAAAACACTTGTTTCAAAAGGACTTTTGCTTCTGTTTGGCGACTATAATGCACCGTCGACTCTCACAAGTCGACCGCGATTTTTTCCCTCGTTTGGGTTTTCCGCGTCACCAATTTTCCTGTCTTATTTATCTTTTTGCGATTGTGTTGATTGGTCTTGAGATCCCTTTATTTAGTTGTTAAATTCTACATCAACCTTAAGTTGTCCTTTTAGGTATTTTTGGCATTAACAGTTTGGCGTCATCCGTGGGACCCCATCTAGAGAAAATCTCAAGCCAACGCATATTATCGGTCTAACGATCTTGTGAAGTTTTTGTTACTTTCAGGTAAATGGCAAATTACCAAGATCCCATGGTTCAACTTCAATCAGGATTGAATGTGGCTCGAAGTCAGATTCAAGCCCTGCATGAACAGAACCAGAAGGCAGTCGCGGAGATCGCCTCTCTGAGGATCCGGCGATTGGTAATTACTTTGGACCCCATAACGGTCCCCGACCTTCGGGTGCACCTTTCGTAAGGCCACCATTCCAAGCAGGTCCAGGGCCCTTTGTCAACAATCCTCCATTCGGACAATTCCCTCCGCAGCATCAGAGGCCTCCGCCACTATACAATGGAGTAATACCCCAGCAGATCCCGATAAACTTCCCCTTTACAGGAAAAGCCAACGGATCGTCGCACGGAAATGGTTCCCACCTGACAGTCGGTGCAACAGCCCAGAACTCAGGAGTCGTTCCCCCGACAGACACACTCCCTGATCCTAACGACCCCGTCGCTCAGCGACTCAGGTTATTGGAAGATCAGAACGAAAAGATGTTGTCGCTACTTTCGAAATTACCTGGCGCCGCAGTCCCTGTCGACGTCGAACCTCTCACAGGATTCCAGGCGTCGCCTTTCATCGAAACGATAGCAAGTGTCGACGTTCCGAAGAAGTACAACATTCCTACTTTTACGCCTAAATATTCAGGAATAACCGATCCAACGGAGCATATTGCACAATATACACAGTTGATGTGGACAATATCAATCCCACATCAATATCAAGAGGTGTGCAAGAGATTTAGCGCGACACTTACAGGTCCTACCCTCCAGTGGTTGATCAATCTCAAACCCAAGTCCATCAGCAACTTCGTGGAGTTGGTCAACCAGTTTTCACAACAATTCGCCAGCAGTCGCAAGATGGAGAAACAGACCAGCGACCTGTATTATGTCGTCCAAAAACCCGAATGTGACGTCAATCGTTTTAACGCAGAAATGATCAGCATTCGTAATTGTGACGTCAAAACTGCCATCGAGGCCTACCAACGTGGTCTTGACGACAACACTACAGGTTTGTACCTCGATCTTACGAAGTACCCACCAGAGAATTTTGAAGACGTCCGAGCTAGGACTTTGGCTTAGATGAGGGTCGAAGATGACCTAGCCTTTCACCGTAACCATTCCACCGACAAAAAGTCACTCGGGATCAAGAAACCAGATTTCAAGTCCAAGTCGAGCGTCAAGACGGAACCAGCATGTCAGATATCGAACGTTCGGTTCGATAAGAAAAAGAGCAATCCTACCCCCCGATTCCCTCAATATCCTAAGATCTCCTCTTACGGATTCAAGGGGACATCGAAAGAATTGGTCGAAGCTCTTAAAAACATTCAGTCGTCTGTCCGATGGCCCAAGAAAAGTGATAAAGATGACGACAAGAAGGACAAGACCAAATGGTGCGACTTCCATAGCGACCATGGTCATATGACCGATAACCGCCTTGCTTTACAGAAGGAGTTAGCCTGGATCGTCCCCAAGGGTCATCTCCAAGGTTTGATTGATAAAGAATCTACGCCAGTTGGTAACATAAGACCAGAATCCCCCGTCCATGAAAAAGTCGTCAACTGTGTGACGGGCGGATCAGACGTCTGTGGTCTAACCTATTTGGCAGCCAAGCGGCATGCCAGTCAATCGTCGGGAGAATACCCCATTCCTCGGTCGTCCCGACCAAACAAGAATTGGAACTGGAGGCGATGCCAATAACGTTCGATCAGGACGACCTCCAGGACAGCTGTCAGAAACATCACGACGGATTGATTATCCAGCTCACTATCGGCAACTGCTCGACCAAAAGAGTATTGGTCGATGGAGGCAGTTCGGCCAACATTATTTTTCTGAGCACTATCAAAGCTATGGGAATTGATAAGTCAGAGATCACACGTCGATCGACGACTCTAATAGGATTCAATGGCGATTCTACAAACACTCTGGGAGAGATCATCATCCCAGTGTATGCTAAAGGGGTCAATAAGCAAACAAAATTTAACGTTATCGACTATTCGTCAGCCTACAACGTTATACTTGGAAGACCGTGGATCCACGACATGAAGAGGGTCCCCTCGACCTATCATCAGACGATCAAATTCCCGACGCCATGGAGAGTACATGAAATCAAAAGTGAACAGAAGACTGCCTGGGATTGCTACAAGGCGACATTAAAGCCTCAGAAAAATGATATCTAGCAATGACACAAGCCCTGCACGGCAGACGCATCGCAGGAATGAATATGCCACGACTTGGGGGCAGTCGGACTTTATGTCAGAAGTGATTCTCTACCGTCATTAAATGCCACCAGGTATATAACGCACGTCAACGACACTCAGGTATAATATACCAACCTTCTGAATCTTTACATACGTCCTTAATCCCATGACCCTTTGTAAGGTAAGGAATGGACGTCGTTAGTAAAATTACCTCCTGCCCTAGGGGAATTTTTTTTTCCTGTTAGTCTTTACAAATCATTCCTCTAAACGGACAAAAATAGATGCCTAATCCCAGATTCGGGACAGAGAGGTCATCTCTTTTACATAGACTAACATTCCACTCAGGTTAGGAATCCCTTCTGAAATCACGTACGACAATGGTCCACATGTGATCGTACGCCTAGGATCGTAGTATCAAACCTATGACCTCAACCCCACGTAGCTGGGCTGCAATACACTTCAAGAAATATTTCTTTTGAATTTTACTTTCGATTTATTTTCGACAACGATTACTGACTTAAGCATCGGAAGGTCGGGTCGTTGGTCAAACCAACGACCACCCTTGAATCTTACATTGTAGGCTCGCAGGATCGCACGAACGCCAGACTTACGATCTATATCGTGAGAAATAAAGTCTCTAAAACTACAAGGTCACGACTGATATGTCACGGCCAATAAGTCATGACCATTAACTCATGACTCATATGACAGAATCTCATGGATCTTATGATCACAAGAAGGTGATTTTTTTGTAATTCACCGGGTAAGTTCGTTAGTTAAAATCCTTTTCCGTTAAATAAAGTTAACTTTAAAGTTTGATTTTAGGGTAGGTTTGGATTAATTAATAAGTTAAAAGGTATTGTGGTCATTAGTGAGTAGTGTGGGGTCTAACTGGTAAAATGGTTAGATATTATCCCTTTTGATATCCAGATATTTTCATAAAAATCAGAAAAACATCCAGATCAGTGTGTGTGTGTGTTGAGAGCAAAAGAAGAAGAAAAAGAAAGGAAAAGGTTAGGGCTTCAAATTGGAAGTGTTGGAAGTGTTATTAAGGTATGTTCCTTTACATTTTATGTATGTAATTGTATTTAGAAGGTTTCTATCGGAGTAGAATAGTCAAATTCATATCTGGTAATGAATCAGTCGATTTCTGGGTAGAAAAAGGGTAAACAGACAGTGGTTTCCGGATAGAAAGAATGTGTCCGGGTAGTTTTGTTGATGGTGTCCGGACGATAGTCTAAAGGTGTCCGGACGGGTTCTTTATCCGGGTAAGTTCCTCTTTTCCTTTGGTTTCCGGATAATATTAGTTACCGGATGGTGTCCGGATTTCTTTGGTTTCCGGGTATCGTCCGGATTGTTTATGCCGTCCGAAAACTTATGCTGTCCGGATTGGTCTTGTTGTCCGGATAGTTTTAGCTGTTTGGTCACTTTTGAGGATTTGAGTTATCTAGAGTCCTTAGCCTACTAGTAAGTCTTATGTGTTCATTTAGTAAGGGGATATTTGTATTTAATCTGTTTCAAATTCTGTGAATTTCGGGTGAAAGACTAATCTTTTGGAAAAGGCTTGGAAGTGTTATTGGATAAGCGATCAAGTTGAGTTTTACTTTAAAAACGTTTTCAAACCGGGATACATATATATAAATATATATATGAGATGGATATGTGGTAGGAACGTGATGACGTGTTTATAAATGACAATATGATATATTGAGATATATATTGTATTTATATGTATATTGCACTACACGAGTATACGTTAGCCGAACTAATAGTCGGTGGAGTTTTGGCTGTAATTGTCGTACGGCGGTGTTGGCTGTAATTGTCGTACGGTGGAGTAATTGATTAGTTGGCTTGCAACCAACTAATTTGGCCATGTGAAGGATGAGTGGTACACGATGCACGAGTCTTGTTTGGTATATAAGTATTTGTGATATATGTGTGTTTTTACAAAAAGGATTACTAAACTGACAGGGATTATCTCACTAGACCGTTTGGTCTAACCCTCATTTTGTTTTCAAAAATATGTATTCCAGGTTCAAGAACGTATAAAGGAAAGGATAAAGTGTAGGATGCGGTTGATAGCTGACGAAGATTAGGAAAGACTTATGTTTTGTATTGTATAGTTTTGAGACTATGGGACCGTATGTGAATTATTAAGTATCTTTTGTTATGAATGTAACGATGTTATGCAATATATGTTAACTGTTGTATGTTTGGGAAATCGGGACGTTACATTTTTAATCCGAGTTTCAGAGTCAAAGTCTTATGACTTGAATTCCATACTTACAATATTACTTCGGCCCAGTCGCCAGACTACTCCAGGAAATTACTTGTACCTATGTCGTACAGTTTTACATCCGTCTTACTTCTTTATACACACGTTTTTATCACTTTGTTATGTCTCGTTTATTTTTTTCACAAAGTAACACGATGATATATCAAAAATTTACTTGTATTCACATTATCAAAAAATTACAAGTAAAAGGGCACGGCCGATTATGGTCACCCCACACCAAAAATAAACCAAAGCCAAAAACTCAAGGCAGAGGAGGGTCCTGCTCCTTAGCGACCTCCTCGTCTCCAGTCCCATCGACCTCAGCGTCTGTCGGGTCCTCTTCTTCGAGCTTGTCCTCCTGGTCGAGTTCTTCCTCGTCCCCGACTTGCTCCAAGAAAGTAGTGACCTCATCTTCAGCTCCGACCATAGGGTTTAACCCCCATAAATGGCGACGCATGATCGCCGCTCGAACCCTCAGACGGGTCAGAGCTTCAAACGACTGGAGTCGCTCCTCTAAGGACACGATCTCCCCCTCTTTCGCCTCGACGAGCGACTTAAGATCCTTTACTTGTTTTTCGCTCTCGGCCAAGGAGCCCTTAGTCACTCCTAACTCCGCTTCAGTCGCAGAGGAGTTCTCAAGGGTCTCCCTTAAATGGCGCTGAAGGTCCTCCTTCACATTCATCGACGCAATGTAGAGGTCCTAAGCCTCGTCGAGCTCGCCGAAAGGCACTCGGCCCTTTCCATCACCAGCTTCTCCCGTTCTCGTGCCAAGAGAGTTTCCTCTTGTACCTTGCGCATTTTCTCCAAGGCAATGGGAGCAACCCTACGAATCTTATCCATATAGGCATACAAACAAAGAGAAGTCTGGAACGCCTGTAGCGCACGAATACACAAACGTCAGAAAACAATCGACAGAATAACAAAAATACTTTAAATAGACGGATCGTACGTACCTTGAAGGTTAACCGTGCGACGTACGACCCCATGTTGTCGATCGTGACGTCCTCCAATCTCTCCTTAAAGGACGACAAGAGGAATTTCTCCAAGTCAGGGAAGAGCTTGTCGCTATCCATCTCCTCCCGGCCATGAAATTTGACGGCAGCGTGAAGTTCACCGTCATTGTACCGGAGGATTCCTCCGTCATCTTCCCTTTTCCCTTGTCGGCCGACGAGGGAGAAGGAACGACCTCCTCAGTCAAAGGAGAGGTCACACTCACTAGAGTCGCATCGATAACTCTCGGTGGTATCTTCGTCTTCTTGGAAGTGGCAACCTTAGACGGGTCACCACCCTTCTACGACGGTTCACTCCGGAGAACCGTCTTGGGCTTTTTTACCCCCGATGACGGGGGTGGGGGAGATTTTTGCTTCAACTCCTTGACCTTACGAGCCAAAAGGAGTTGAGCCTTCTTATTCTGCATATCAGGGGTAGGCACATCGCACGACCCACCTGCAAAACGATAGAAATACGATAAAAAAGGACGTATAAGCAGAACGTACGACGTACGATAATTACCTGCGGTCTCCTCTTCTCCTTTTCTCTCTCTGCCTCTTCTTTGGTAGAGGACTCCGTCTCCCCAAGTATCTGGACCTCGTCGTCCGAACCCCCGTCCCTGAGGCCACGCTGGACAGAGAAGGATCTATAATCCGGATTATACATCCGGATTTTTTCGATCTTTGCCAGCGTCTCCTTGGAAACGCCAGCATCGGGGAACGTGATGGCTGAAACAGAAACACACGATTAGCTAAAATGCACGATTCAAAACATAATGTACGACAAACGAAAAGCGAAAACTTACTGTTGGTGTTTCATCCAGCCACGACCTACGTCGTGTCCTCCTTCAGGAGATCCAACGAATGCGTCTTGCAAAAGACATATCGGGCCTTCCACCCTCGATCGTTCACCTGGGTATTCAACACCAGGACCTGAGCTCCCCTATACTTGGAGAACATGCTATATCGGTGGTAGTTGTCCACCTTAACCATGTGGGAGGCTGAAAGATCCTCCACCGTGAACGGGACCACCCACTCGTCGGTGATCCTATCGATCACGCGGATTATTCGCCAGAAATGTGGCATCATTTGAGCAGGAGAGAGATGAAACTTTTCTAGAAACTCCCTAACTAATGGGGAGAAGGGCCACTTGAAACCTACCTTAAAGGGGTATTCGTACAAAACGAAGTGCCCATTCGGGCACTCAGACGGCCGAAACTGGTCCGGCGAGTACAACTGTACAACATCAAGGACGCCTGATAACGTCCGAAAGGCCGATAAACCCTCTTGGCCAATAATGGTGCTTGCAGGTTCTATCGACAATGTGAAAGCAATGAAGAGATTAGCAAATTTCTCTCTCGATTTATATCCAACACACGAAAAGGCAACTAAATATTTCGAAAATCTCTCTCTAAAAATACCACGAACGTAAAAAGGAAGTGATATCGATGATCGTGATATTTATGGCAACATCATGTCAGGTCGACACGGTAGATGGTCGACATCTGTCCACCACCTTTTCGCATGCATCATGCCGATGGGCGACACCTGTCCTCTAACGGCTCCACGCCTCTGACACGTCGTCATGACGTCACGACCATTTCGTCTCCTCTAGTCCGAATCGGACCAGAGTCTCTCCCCATGAGACACGTGTCGAATCACTTCGTCGGATTTAAAATTCGAATTTCACGCCTAAATTCAAATTTTGGTGGCAAATTGTTTGGGTAAAAAATCACACCTCGCGACCGAGGGTAGAAAACTCAAAATAACATTTACATAAGACCACTCTTGTATAAAGATAAGGTCTTGCAGGTTATTTACATATGAGTATTTGGTCGTACACTTTCATGATGGTCGTTGTTAATGCCAAAAATCGCACCAAAGGGACAACTTAAGGTCGATGTGGACTTAAACAACTAAAGAAAGAATCTTTCGACGAGACGTGCGATGAGGATAAAAATAAAGAAACAAGGGATTTGATGACGCAGGAAAAACCTCAAACGAGGAAAAAATCTGCAGACGACAGTGGATGCTGTCGCTATACTATGGTCGCCAATCAGGGGCGATGTCCTTGGATACTGGTGTCGATCGTACAAAGATTACAATACAGATGAAGGAGATGCTTCAAAATGTAAAGTACAAGTGTTTGAATGTAAAAACAGGTGTTTGTCGTGTGCGAAACAAAGTATGAACTGCTGGTCGAGGGTTGTTGTCGTGCGTCGAGAGCGATACTTAGAACAATGGTTCTTCACTTCAGGTGTTCTTAAATATTGCTTCGGTTGTTAATCGCCGGATCTTCGATGTGTATCGGATGTTAACTGATGTCCTTTGGTGTGAAGACTTAGCTTGGTATTTATAGTCTTCGCGTCATTAATTAGCTTCATTAATGCTTTGATCAACGGCTACAACGGCTGGAAACGGTTGCCGGAGTGAATATCCATAATGATCTTCATTCGTTACGGTCGCTTGCTGTTTAATGACTGCGTCGGTTATAGTCGTTGCTCCTTAATGACTTTTACTCATGCATTAAACACTTTAACAAACGGTCATGGTGAACGTTAGCTTTGGTCGAAGTCGCACGTCCTTATATAATAGTCGTGCGGATCGGGCGCTATGATCAAGCGTCGTAAGGAACTCTTGACTTACCTTTTATGAGGGACGACGATGGATGTTTTCTGGTTTCTTGTCGATACCTTATCTCAATGCAAGATTTGGATTATAACGTGCGTCTTACCTGTTTTGGTTGTAGTCGTACGTCGTGATTTTTTTGCCCAAACAGTTTGCCCCCAAATTTTGAAAATTGAATGTCAAATTTAAGTTTTAAATTTTGCTTGTCCAACGTTTGGATTTGTGACCTGGGTTAAGGGACTTACCTAGTTGTCGTGGAACTAGACCGGTTCGCCTTTAACTGAACGAGAAGGTGAAAAGTTATGACGTCATGCTGACGTACGATGATGCTTACCAGCTGTCGAGGACAGGTGTCGAAGATCCGGGCGGGCATGCGAGAGGACGGGGATGCGCGGCGGTCATCCAGGGATTCGACCTGACATGATCGACTGCATAAATAAAGATTATGATGGATATTTTCTTGGCGATTTCCGTTCGATTAAAAGTTACAAGAATCTTTGACCTAATTTACGTTTTTCTGAGATCATATAAGATACGACTCTCCAGTTTGCGTATGCGGCGCAAGTTTATCGCTAGAAAGCCTAGAGAAAACTGGGATATCTGGGGCCTTTCAGAAGTGCAAATCAATTTAACGGGGCTGGCAATGTCGACAGAGCCTATAAGCACCATTAAAAACGAAGAAGATATCGACGACTTTAGAAGTCTAGCGAGGATTCCCATGGGGATTACCGTGAGCAAGGTTGGCAAGGTTCGATCGGAAATGTGCCCCGAGGGGTACGTTGTTATATACGAATACCCGTTCAAAATAGGCTTTCACTGGCCATATTCGCCTTTAGTCAAAGAGTTCATGTGTGAATTTGATCTTTCGCCGGGGCAATTGATGCCCCAGTTCTGGCAAGTTATCTTGATCATCGAACGACTTACCTCCAATTGGAACCCACCGATGAATTTGAGGGACCTTCTGACGGAGTATAAGGTCAAGAATGACCGGTACCGTCGTTATAGTTTGTTTTCAAGGTTCAAGGGTGATCGTACCCTGGTTTTAAATACTGCGGTCAACGACCGTGGATGAAAGAAGAGGTACGTATTCGTACGGGTGTCGACGCTGGACACTGATAGTGACTGGATTAGGGAGGGTTGGAATATGACGGGTGAGCCTTTGACTGTACGTTTTCATGTTATTCTGTTGCTCGATTGTTTTTTCGACTGTTTTTCTTTTTTATGCGTAGATATTGATTTCGATAAGTTAGAGCCGGATGATGCTTCTCGGGCTAAGATCGAAAAGTTCTTGGAATTTAGTACTGAAAACCGGTCGTACGTCACGCGTCATTTGATAGACGAGGATGATGACACCGTTTTCTTGAGCGACAGAGTGAGGCTGGGTCGAGAGGATAAAGAAGAAGAGGAGGACTCTGAGAAGACTGAGGAGGAAGAGAGGAGTGAAGAACCAGAGGTAGAGATAATTGGTAAGTATTTTTTTGTCTTCTTTTCGCTTGACCTGGTCTTTCTCTGTTCTGAATCGTCTAATTTCTCTCTTTTACCGTACAGGTGAATCTCAAGCGCAGGCGACATCTTCTGTTGCTAGGAAGATGGCCCAAGTCGAAGTAGCTCGCGAGGCGAGTGAGAAGGACGTTTCGACAACTGGGTCGGGAGTCCTGAAGAGAAAAGAGGTCCCGATAGCCGGGTCGGGCCTCTTAAAGAGGACAAAGGTGTCCGTTCTGAGGGAACCGTCTTTGAAGATGGGTAACCCATCGAGGGTTTCCTTGTCCAGGAAGGCGAAGGCGTCAGTTGCGTTTGACACGACCGGCGCAAAATCTGTGGATACTGCGCAACTGGCGACGATGTCTCCCGTCGTCCTATCCGGCCCTTCATCGACCGACAGGGGCAAAGGCGCGCAGAAGGGACCTGTGGGGGAAACGACGGTCAACTTTACGTTGTCGTCTGGTTTTCTGGACGACAATGTCTTGGACGAGACGAAGTTGTTCCTCCATTTGGAAAAATATTTGCTTCCGTCTTTCAGGGAGCGTTTTGACGGGTTCTCTTTCGAGAAGAAAGAGTTCCATGCAGCTGGACTCTTATTCTTGGTAAGTCTTTCTTTCAAGACTTGTCGTTTGTCGTTGTCGTTGTTTACTAATGTCGCTCATATTATGATTCTTCAGGCGTTCCAAGCTTCCCTGGCATTGCAGGCCGAAACGACGAATATAGAGGTTTCAACGGCTTCTGTTACCAAAGATGAAGATGCAACGTTAGCTAAAGAGAAAACTGCTTTGGAGCATGAAAAAGCGATGTCGGTGCGCCTTGACCATGCTCTGGACGAATTGGATGCCCTCGGTCATACAAGAGACGAGATAAACTCGCGTTTGAAGGAGTCCCTAACTTTGATGCGCGACCTGAGAGAGAAGCTGGAGGGGATGAAGGAGTCCGTAACCGCGAAGAGGAAGGAAGTCGAGGGAATCAAGGCTAAGGTGATAAATTTGAAGAAGGAGTCTGATGAGTTGAAGGACGAAAATAAGTCTTTCTTTTCTTATGCTCAACTTACTGCACATGCGGCAGTTATGCGTCGTCACCTGCAGGGCAAGGATCCTTTGGCTTCAGCGTCAGATGAGCTGCGTCTCTTTTATGAGAGAGTCGTGACCGAGAGAGATCTCGACTTGGATGACGAGAAGGAGGTCGAAGAGGAGGTGGCTAGCGAGGGTTTTCAGGATGAGGTATCGGACACGGTTGTGATCGATGCTCCTCCACAACCTTATAAAAAATGTATTTGTTTGTTTGTGCTGCTCGACCGTTAGTGGTTGATTATGTACTCGATGGTTTATATAATGAACGCAACTTTTGTTTGAACTTTATGCTTTATCCAAACCATGTTTAATTATGAATTTGAACATAGGACACATAGGAAATCATGCGACCGAGGCATACATTGTAATACGATGAGTAAAACAAATATGTGAACACGCGATTAAAGCATTTTCTAAGTTAAGAGACTTAGGGGTAAAATCGTTTAGACTCTGCGA
Organism: Saussurea involucrata; assembly: GCA_033807775.1. Lineage (NCBI taxonomy): Eukaryota > Viridiplantae > Streptophyta > Magnoliopsida > Asterales > Asteraceae > Saussurea > Saussurea involucrata. Next base: position 122,929,876 of record CM066315.1, read on the forward strand.
TCGTACGATTAGATCGTATAATGAGTTTGTATCGTATGCCCCTATGGAGGGATGATCAAGTTACAGACCTGATCATGTATGTCGTGCGACCCTGCGAATTAGACTTAGTGATTATTGCCGTGCGATTCTGCGATAAAACGATGTCGGGGGTTGGTCGTTGGCTAGCCAACGACCCTCCGATGCTTAAGTCAGTAAACGTTTTGTGAGAAAAAAACGTATGAAAAAGAGTTTGAGAACGTACCATTTAGAGAACGTACAATTTCAGACTCTCTCTATTTGCCCCATGTCATTTATTACCGTATCCTTTTTGGAAGGAAAAGATAGGTTTTAAATGACAGAATGACACGGAGAATTATTGTCCTGCGTTGACTATGTTGTCGTGCGACCGGGCACCATAGTAGACTTATCTCTGTGAAAAAGATATTAATTTAGGGATAGAGGAACGAACCTGTCGAGAGCCTGATCTTGTGACTTTGGTTTATTTTCGCGGCTTCAAGGTAGATTTGTAGCACTCACGAGCAACTTATGGCTCACTCTTAATCTCTTGGATTCCCCATGGCGTAGGGAATTTCAACATTTGATGATACGTCTAGGGAACGGCTTTCATATCATGGATCCATGGTCGTCCTAAGATGATGTTATAGTCCGACGCACAATCGAATTTCAACATTTAAAGACGAGTATTTGGTCGTACACTTTCCTGATGGTCGTATGTTTCATACGACCGACGTCCGAGACTCAAGACGGTCATACGATTACGCTAACCGTTAACAGTGAAATATCCGTTTCTTTTGTTCATTAATGCAGGTCTACGAGCATTCATGGTACAACGGCCAGTAACGGGCAAACTTTTAATGGCATTAAAGACCCGACATCGGTTACAAAACAAGACATCAAGACACATAAATTGCCGACGAAAGCTATATAAAGGTCTCTTCCACAACCGAAAAGGACATCAGTGATCAATCCATTACAGACCGATTACATTCTGAAACAACCAACAATCTCCATAATACAACAGTGATCAACGAAGCATTCGAGCACACATCGCTAATGCAACCTTCGCACGACAGCAGTTCGAACCGCACGACAATAGCTTATTTCGCACGATTTACGCACGACGCACGATTTTTCCCTACGATTAAGTTTACTTTTTCTCACATTGTAATCTGTTGTACACAAAACACTTGCTACAAAAGGACTTTCGCCCCTGTTTGGCGACTATAGTGCACCGTCGACTCTCACAAGTCGACCGGGGGTTTTTCCCTCGTTTGGGTTTTCCGCGTCACCAATTCTCCTGTCTTATTTATCTTTTTGCGATTGTGTTGATTGGTATTGAGATCCATTTCTTTAGTTGTTAAAGTCCACATCAACCTTAAGTTGTCCTTTTGGGTGATTTTTGGCATTAACAGGTATCAATGGTGCACTCTCTTTAAATCGACTCGTGATCCTTTAGTGTAAAATCGTATGTGATTTAGCTGTTCTCTTGTTCTTTTATTTGATCATCTCATTTAAATCTCAATATATACAAACTCCTTAAAATACAAACCAACGTAAACCACTCCCAACCATAGATGATTATGATCAACGGCTCCAGTTTGAACGGTGGCATAAAGGGTGATTTTTTATGAACATGGATCACTGTTTCTTGTTTGACAGGACTTTTTTGTGGAACAGGCCTGTCCTATCTCTTCCCCATGGAACAAGCTGGAGCAGACTTGTGTTTTACCAATATAACCTTAAAATAAAATCCAATTCTCTTCTAAAACATCAAATACACGTTCTATTTTATATTTTATTCATCATTTAAATTTTATTTATTGTATTTTATCTAATGTTATTTGTTCTGTTCTGTCCAGTTCTGTCTACCAAACGTTGAACAGTTGTTCTGTCCTGTTCTGTTCTATCTTGTCTCATCTTGTCCTATTCTATCTTGTCTACGTACCAAACGCACCCATATGGAACAAGAACTAATTAACTTGAGTTCATATTTTACGCAGTTGACCAAAAAAGAATCATTGCAAAAGGAAATCCTCAAGGTGAATAGGAAAAAAGGTATGTTTTAGTAACAATTTCATACTAGTAGACCTTCATATTTTATTTATGATTCAAATAAAAATACCAATATACTAATTTCGTATGAACATCTGAAAAGCACATGAAGAAGATAGTGTTCTATAAACGAAAGTATTTGCAGATGTTATTTTCGTATGATTTTAATTTTCATGAATGAAATGTGAAGTACATGCCAACAAAAAATTGGGTTAGACCATCTGCATTCATGTAAGACCAAACTATTTTTTAAAGTGTCATATTAGCTTTGCAATAACACATTTCATATCAATAAAAGACCAAACTCATTTCTAAAGTGGTCTCTATTACCATATCATCAACTACTTTATGTTTTATTTACTTATTTTAATAATTTAAGATGCCAAAAATACTAAATATAATTTGTTTATAATATAAATAAATGATTAATTATAATATAAATAATACAGATAAAAAAAACATTCCATAAAATAGGTTATAATTTATTTATAATATAAACAATTGATTAATTACTTATGTAATTTTTTTGATGATTTTGTAAGTTTATCTATTATTATTTGTATTTTCGTAATTTTTTATATTAATGTATTTTTATTTTAGTAGTTTAAATAAACAAAACATTCCATAAAAATATCATTTATTTAAAATAAAATGTGGATAGAAATTTTAATAAAAATAATAAAAACATAACGTTCAAATAAATTAATAAATGAATTAAGTTTAATAAATATATTAATAATTAATGTTTAAGAAAATTAAATTAAACAAAAATATATTTATTTTATCCATGTGGCATCTTGAAAGATCTTTCTAATTTAGTAAGACCTTTCTAATTAGCAAGACCTTGCTATCTACATGACATTGTCATGTTATCTTGCAAGACCTTGTACAAGATGGACGTAGATGGATTTAGTTCATATAAGTTACATATCATATGTAATATATGAATAACTTCATATATGATTAAAACCGTAAGGTGCATAATCCTATAACATATAGTTTATCATATTGTAACCAACTTGTTAATAACAAAAATAAATAAAAATAAGTTAGCAGCAATTGGTATTATTTTCGGTAAAATTACTTTTGTAACCAACATTCTTCACCGACTCCAGAAAACACGCCAACACGATGAACATCGTCTACAAAAGATTCGGAATTAACAAAGTTTTCAACATCCGAAATATACTCGTTGTTGCAACCGTCCACCATGATAAAATCGGAGAAAACTTCACTTACAAGGGTCTCATTCTCCATACCCAAACCTATGAATACTTCATCCATTTCATAAAAGAAAATAATACGATGAATCCAGGGCCGGCCCTAGCCCATGGACATGATGGCGACGACCATGGGCATCAAGGCCATATGAAAGTCAAAAGGGCATCAAATGAGAAAAATTATAGGCAATCGGTTAGGCTTGAGAGGGCATAAGAATATGGGGGAGGAAGAGGCATAAATCTACAACTTAATTTATTAATATTTACCTATTTAATTTTATGTCATTAATTAGAGTTTTAATAGATTTGTTATTTTCAATTATATATTTTTTCAAATTATTTCTTGTTTTTAGTAATGTTAATTATATTACTTGGTAATTGGTATTTATCCATGTCATTAAAATGCCTTAAGCATTAATTTTTAACAAAAATGTGGTTGACATCGTTTTAGGTGATGCAATTTTCTTGGGGCAATCATGGGTTTTCGAGTCAACTTATACATACCGACTAAGGCTTGGCACCGCATGGATTCGAACCCCAGGAAGATGAGATTTTCACTACATCTCCCCGAACGTTGCCGGCACGTCACAGTCCAAGTGGTTGTGTACTTTATGTTTTGTTATTTGAGTTTTTGGTTTATGACCTATATTATGATTTTTTTTATACTTAATAAAATCACTGTTCTAAAAAACTCGCCACACAGCCGCCGTGGCGCGCCATGGCACCAAGGCTTGTGTCTCACGCCATGTTATGCCCGTGGCACGCCATGGCCTAAACCGCAGTTTTTGTAATGTGATATTTGGTTTTTCTTTATGTTTTTAATGTCTAATTTGCAAGTTTTTAATATATATAACCTAATATGACTTGCTAATTACTATTGACTTGTGGAGTAACACTACAAAACATATATTTATATATATATAATCATATATGAATTAGAAATTTGACGGCATAACTCACGCTTTGAAAACGTCATGGCTTCGCCGTGGCTCCTAAGACTTGAGGCTTGGCCTCGCCACCATGCCACGCCTCACGTCATTTAGAACATTGATAAAAATTGGCGAGGGAAAGAGCCACATAGCTTTAGTAGGTTCCAGCCCCTTTTAATAGTTTATCCGTTTGAACCCGACTCTCTCTCTCTCTCTCTCTCTCTCTCTCTCTCTCTCTCTCTATATATATATATATATATATATATATATATATATATATATATATATATAGATCTCCTGGTAATTTTATAAAATATTTATTGCATAGATCATCATCCATGGCTAATCCTGTTTGAGATAATAATCTTGAGAAATCTATTGTGAATTCATTTATATATTTCATGTCTGCTATACTTTTTTTTTGGTATGGGATATACTATGAAGATCTAAAAGGAGTGTAAGAAAAAACTAGATTAACATTAAGGAGATAGAGAGAGAGTTTAGAAGGCCATATGAGAGAATGCTTCTAATATTTCTCAAAGGTTTTCTCGGTGTATTTATGATTTGTCAAAAACCATCTGTTCGAATTCTGGGAAGTTTTCGAAAAGTGGTTGCATCGTTTGTTTCAGTGGCATATCTAGGATCCTTGCCTTGAAACTATCGAGGTTTCTGTGTATAACTGTGTTTGTTTCCTTTTTCTCAAGCTTTTGTATAAGATGTGTATCTTTTCCAGTTTTTAGGAGTTGTTCTTGTAACTGGGCAATCACATTTTCTTGAGCAATAATGAATTGCTCAGGATTAGTTTTTGCTATTTCTGCAAAGGTTTTTACCTCTTCTGGTTCAATGAAGAAGGTTTCAACTCCAAAAGTTTCCCTGGCTACTTTCATAGCTTCTGAAAAACTGTGATATCCTTTATAAAGTGGACCATCACATTTTATATGTTGTGTAACTGTTTCCCATTTATTGAAAATTCCAGTTTTTGTTCCCCTAAAAATGATGTAATGAGAAAAACGTTTGTGTTGTTTTTCGGGAACTTTCTGGCTCTGTTCTGAGAAATAAATGCTCAGGGCATTTAGAATTTGTACTTTGAAAGAGGTTGCTTGTGGCATGGTTTGAATATGCCAGACATTATCAAGCAAACATTGTTGTTTTTCTGTTAAAATTGTTCCAATTAAGGGCCTGAATTTTTTCTTTGTATCAAAACATTTTTGTAACACATGGTTACCAAATGCTATCATAGCATCTGTCTGTATATCCTTTGTTTTGCTAGACTGTGTATAACCCCTGGTTGGGGTTTTTGTAGGTGTGTAAGGTGCAATACCAATATTTGGTATGCTTTTTGACGATCTTGGAATCTGTGGAGAACTGTAAAACTCTTCTGTTTGTAACATTTGTGAGCTTATCGCATCTTGTAACATTTTCTGTGTATCAACTTTCTGTGTATTGCTTTTCTCCTCATCGGATGAGATACTCATAGCAGATGAATATCGGAGAGGCTGTATAACTTTTCGCTTTCCTTTATCTTTTTTCTCCATCTGTAAGGAATAACTTGTTAAGATTCCTGGATAACATATCTGCTATTCCATTATCTTTTCCTTTAATATGTTCAAAATTTATTTTGTACCCGCATCCTTGTATGATGTTTTGTAAATTTATCCATCGTGTCTTATTTACCTTTTTGCTTTGATCGTTTTTTATAAAGCGGACAATGGCTTCACAATCTGTTCTGACTGTGAATTCTTTTTGTAAAAATATTCTGAATTTTTCTAAAGCGTTTATTAATGCTTGTATTTCATCCGATGAGGAGAAAAGCAAGCATTAATAAACGCTTTAGAAAAATTCAGAATATTTTTACAAAAAGAATTCACAGTTAGAACAGATTATGAAGCCATTGTTCGAGTTATAAAAAACGATCAAAGCAAAAAGGTAAATAAGACACGATGGATAAATTTACAAAACATCATACAAGGATGCGGGTACAAAATAAATTTTGAACATATTAAAGGAAAAGATAATGGAATAGCAGATATGTTATCCAGGAATCTTAACAAGTTATTCCTTACAGATGGAGAAAAAAGATAAAGGAAAGCGAAAAGTTATACAGCCTCTTCGATATTCATCTGCTATGAGTATCTCATCCGATGAGGAGAAAAGCAATACACAGAAAGTTGATACACAGAAAATGTTACAAGATGCGATAAGCTCACAAATGTTACAAACAGAAGAGTTTTACAGTTCTCCACAGATTCCAAGATCGTCAAAAAGCATACCAAATATTGGTATTGCACCTTACACACCTACAAAAACCCCAACCAGGGGTTATACACAGTCTAGCAAAACAAAGGATATACAGACAGATGCTATGATAGCATTTGGTAACCATGTGTTACAAAAATGTTTTGATACAAAGAAAAAATTCAGGCCCTTAATTGGAACAATTTTAACAGAAAAACAACAATGTTTGCTTGATAATGTCTGGCATATTCAAACCATGCCGCAAGCAACCTCTTTCAAAGTACAAATTCTAAATGCCCTGAGCATTTATTTCTCAGAACAGAGCCAGAAAATTCTCGAAAAACAACACAAACGTTTTTCTCATTACATCATTTTTAGGGGAACAAAAACTGGAATTTTCAATAAATGGGAAACAGTTACACAGCATATAAAATGTGATGGTCCACTTTATAAAGGATATCACAGTTTTTCAGAAGCTATGAAAGTAGCCAGGGAAACTTTTGGAGTTGAAACCTTCTTCATTGAACCAGAAGAGGTAAAAACCTTTGCAGAAATAGCAAAAACTAATCCTGAGTAATTCATTATTGCTCAAGAAAATGTGATTGCCCAGTTACAAGAACAACTCCTAAAAACTGGAAAAGATACACAGCTTATACAAACCCAGATTGAAAACAGTTTTCTCAAACAAAAGATTTCCCTTCTCGAAGCAAAAAATACACAGCTTATACAAAAGCTTGAGAAAAAGGAAACAAACACAGTTATACACAGAAACATCGATAGTTTCAAGGCAAGGATCCTAGATATGCCACTGAAACAAACGATGCAACCACTTTTCGAAAACTTCCCAGAATTCGAACAGATGGTTTCTGACAAAGTTTGCACAGAATTTCCATTGGTGTTATACAAGTTACAGCAAGATATCATCGACATGGACTTTGAAGAGAAAAAATACAAAGGCGTTACAGTGGTTCAAAGAACACCTCATTATGCAGCACAGATTCCGACCAACATATTTCTATTACAGGTCAACCTGAAGATCACAGACATGCCTGACGATCAAATCCTAAGTTTCTACCACAATGGAATGATCGATTACATAGAATTCGGCTTGAACCCAAAGACAGAAGCAATCCTCAACAAATTCGGGGAAAAATTTATTCTTATAGCCGGCAATATGGCATCTCATTCAAATGATCAAATGATAGGTTGCAAGATTTTTGCATCCTTTCCTGAAGCCAACAGTTATACATACAGACCTGCCAGAAAACGTAGCCATCACGAAGAAGAACAAATGATGTTGATAAAATATGCATGCAGCCGCGAATACACATGGTGGGACAATATCAACAGCAAAGAAACTCTGCAGTTACAGGTGGAAAAAATGATCATACAGGGGCAAAGGACACCAACACTACCTGCAGGTTTTTTCAATCGACCTTGGGGAAAACAGTACAGGCTTATTGCAGAAGGTCACTATACACAGATTTTCGTACAAGACAATTGGATCATGATCCTCCCATTCATCGGAGAAGAAGATTCCAGTCCAATTATAATTGAAAACTCAGACGAAAGAGATGACTATGACGGAAACGGAATACACAGATTTTCGTACAAGACAATTGGATCATGATCCTCCCATTCATCGGAGAAGATGATTCCAGTCCAATTATAATTGAAAACACAGACGAAAGAGATGACTATGACGGAAACGGAACAGATCCAGATTCGCCACCGTCAATCGACAGCACACACAGGGACTTCTAGAAGGGCTCTTTTCATCTAGAAGAAGAAACGTCAGCCTGACGTCACTACAAATTATTTTCAGAATATTGGCCGACACTTTCTTTTTTGCTTTTAGACTTTTGTATAAAGTAAGTTGTCGTTATTTCTTTTAAGATTCGTTAGTTGCCGACATAGATTTAATAATTTAGCTTAGACTTTATACGTGTCCTAGTCTAGTCTAGATTCGTTCCTTTAATCAGTCTATATAATGCAATTTCTATTTCATTGTAAGACACACCGAGAAAACCTTTGAGAAATATTAGAAGCATTCTCTCATATGGCCTTCTAAACTCTCTCTATCTCCTTAATGTTAATCTAGTTTTTTCTTACACTCCTTTTAGATCTTCATAGTATATCCCACACCAAAAAAAAAGGACCACCGCTGTCCATATACCATCCCGGTGCTTCCGCTCGTCACCTCCCAAGTTCTTCGACTAGTTCGTCCATCTCCACTGTAAGTATTTATGATTTTTCAAAAATTATTGTCATAGTGGTTTAACGGAAACCCAAAAAATCCGCCATACCCCCTTATTGGTATCAGAGCATGGTACGATTCTTTGGTTTAAAAGACTTAGTCAGGCTCGATGGTGGCAGTTGAAGTCCACAATTTACGAGAACCCGCTAAGGTGAAAATCCAGGGATCATATTATGCAAGGATATAAATATAAAGGATATGATGAATTTAAGGGTCAAGATAAACCCTAGTAAGATTGTTCATATTGTTTATTTAAAATTTTTATTACTTATCTAAAGTTTTTATGGGATATATGAATATATTAAGATAAGGAGTGAGAAATCTAGATTGATATTAAGGGATAGATTTTCTCAAAATTATTGATCCAAATACTGTTAAACTTTTTACTAAAATAACGGAAAATTTAAGCTATATTAAAGAACAAAATAACCAGATTATAGAAGAAGTAAAAGAAATTAAAAAGGGACTTCCTACTAAACAGGAAATCCAACAGTTAAGCTTTTTGCTAGAAAGTAATAAATCCAAACAGATAGAGACTGAAAACAAAAATTTATTAGAAAAGGTAAATAAAGTTATAAATATATTAGAAAATAAAACAGAAACTAATACAACCGTAGAAGGTGATATAGATAAAATTACCGAAGCTATAAACAAACTAAATTTAGGAGATATCAAACTAAAGAAAAAACCAACACCATACACACACTGGTTACCAAGAAAATGAGTAATCAAAATAGAAGTTTCTTAGGAAGAAGTCGAACTATACAGGAAGCTAGAAGTTCAACATGTAATATACAGGATACAATATCATCAGAATCGTTCTTAAACAAGGTTATTAGAAGAGGATCAGGTTCAAACTCCACACAACAGAATATGCAATTAGAACAAGAGATAGATTTAGACAGAAATATAAATCTATACAATCAACACCAATTAGATATTTTAAATCCAAGAGTATTATATCAGACAGGACGGCTAAATATAAACACAGTGTTAATACAAAGCAGTAGAGAAGAAAGTCTAAGAATAGTAGATAGATCTGTAACTTTAGATCTATTCTCACCCGAAACTATACAGAAAATAAAACAGTCAGGAAAACACTTTGCACACGTCGGATTAGTAATAATAGGAATTAAAGCCTTAGGAAGAAAAAATCTAGGAACAAAATTATTAGCCTTATTACTAGACAAAAGTTGGAAGACAGAATTAAAAAAGGCAATAATTTCAGGAATGGAAATTGACCTAAGTCAAAATACATCGTTATTTTATTGCACACCCGGAATCTTAAAAGATATAAATGATCTTCAAAATATTAAAATAGCTTTACAAACCAAGGGATATGAAAATTATGAAGGAAATAACATAGTAATAAGCATAGGAGTGCTAGGAAAAGCTAGCAACAGGTCAGGAATGAAATACAAAGTAAATATTGAAGGAATTGTAAATACAATAGCTTCAAAATCAATACAAATGATTGATCCAGTAAAAATAGATCCTGAAGAATTAGCCGGATTGGAATGGAAATTAAATGACATAACAAGTTAAGAAGACGAAATACTAGTGCCAAAAAGAAGTTATATATATGAAGATTGTGATGGAACACAAAGCTTAAGATTTGTAAATTTTACAAAGAAATCATCCGACAAGAAAGAAGATGATGAAGAAACAACAGAATATAACTTTATGAATATAGAATATGATACAGACACAGAACCAAAATATGATACAGAAAACGAAGATGGTGAAACAATAATAGGATTTGATCAATTCGAAGAAGAAGAGTTTGATTATAGTTTATTAGAAGATCTAGAAGAAGAAGAAAATACAGGATTCAAAATAGAAGAAACTAATAAAACTATAGAACAAATCATTGATAGAAAGTTCACAGAATTAAATATACAGGATGAATCGGATGACATGATCATGGAATGCATGACAGAATTAGGAATGACATACGAAGAAAGTTACAAAAATCTACAGAATTATTATAATTTACCCCTGGTGGAAGACATACTTAAAGGTAAAACAATGATATCAGATTTCTACAAACAAGAACAAAATTATATGGATGAACATATGCATGGTACATATCCATATAGACGAATAAAACCAGAATGGCAAGAACCAGGAACTGGTACACAAGAAACATCAGGAAGAGAAAATTGGACAAAACCCTCCACAAGTTATCAACAAGAATCCAATTATGTAGGAAAAGGTAATAGGTTACCTATAGGATACATATTTAGTAGTAATATGTTACTACTAGAACAACAAAAACCACAGTTATGGGTAGATGAAGTATTAATGTGGGAACAGACAGTAGTAAGAATGTGGGAGACAAATAAAAAAGATAGCATGGACATGTTTTCTTATTTAGAAACCACATTAGGCCCAACCTCCCTAGGTATCTGGCAAAGTAAAAAAGCCCAAGACCCAGACGGAATAAATAGGCTAAAAGCCCTAGGAGACAATCCTTATAATTTTACATCACAAATAAGGACTCTAATTCTAGGAGTCGATCCAGCTAAAAACAATAGTCTTATACAAGATACGGCAATCAGAAATTTGGAACAATTAAGTATAGCAGATATGAAATATATAAATGAATTCACAATAGATTTCTCAAGATTATTATCTCAAACAGGATTAGCCATGGATGATGATCTATGCAATAAATATTTTATAAAATTACCAGGAGATCTAGGAAGAAATATACACGAAACATGGAAACAAACATGCGGTGAACAAAAGAATCTAGGCATAGGACCTAGAATAACATATACATTCGGAATATTAGAAGAAAGATGTAAAGAAGTGGCTTTACAAGAACAGTTAAAAAAGAATGCTTATGCGTTTTGTAAAACAGCCATCTATACACCACAAGCTTATGGTCACTACGACTATAAAAAGAAATTAAGGAAAAGCACGACATATCAGAAAGGATATAAATCCAATTATAAAAATAAATATGTCAAAAAACCGCAAACCCGGAAATGTAAATGTTTCATATGCGGAGATGAAAAACACTTAGCCAATAAATGCCCAAACAAAGGTAAAAATATAGAAAAAAGCAATTTAATAGAACAAATAGGGGATTACGAAATAGAATCCTTAACAGATAACTCAGATAACGAGTCAGTATACAACATATATAGCGATAAGGATGAAAAAGATTTAACAAAAATAACATATACATATGTTAATACAGAAATAATAGAATGTGAACATGATTGGATAGACAGAAGGGGTAACAATTATATAAAATGTTATAATTGCGGATATTACCCTAGCATAGATAAAAGGTCACAATGTAACATTTGTTTCAAAGAAATATGCTATTTGTGTCTTAAAGGGTTATTTAATCAAGAAATAACAATAAAAGAAACAAATAAAAAGAATAAAACTATAGACACAGATATATATTATGAGAAAATAGAAAAATTAGAAATATCAATAGAATTACATAAACTAAAAATTGATAATATAGAAAGAAAATTAAAACATATAGAAGACCTAGTTGAAAAGAAAAGGGAAATGGAAATAGTCAACATGTCTAAAGAACATGAGCAAACTTATATCCAAACAAAAGGATTTACAGATATGATTCACGTACATTGTAGATTATGGTTAGATAATAATAAATTTGTGCATTTAACAGCATTAGTAGATACAGGAGCAACAAAAAGTGTTGTATCCTATAGTCTAATCCCTAAACAATATCATAAATCATTATCTTACAAGGTAGTTACTAGAACAATTGAAAGTAGACTTATAACAATTACACATTATATACAACCAACTGGAATACAGTTCCTAGACTTTGCAGGAAACTACACAATTAAATATGAAATACCACAGGTAAATATTAATCCAGAATACATAAAATCCTCAGACTTTATTTTAGGATTAAACTTTTTATTCGGATTAAATGGTGCTATTACTCTTACAAGAAACTTTGTAACATTAAGTAAACATATTTACAGTTTTCCTACAATGAGATATACAAATACATCAGAGTTCGCTCGAAAGCGTGGTGGACAAGGCAATTTAGAATTTCTAAAGAATGACCAAAAGAAAAACTTCGTCGAAAATGAATCCAGAAAATTGCTAACAAGTTTTCTAACACATGAATTAGAAAAAGGTATAGAAATTACAAAAAGTATAAATCACCCTATGATTTTACATCTAGAAAAGATAAGACTCATAGGAGAAGATATAAAAAGTTCAAAGGTTAAACATATATGCAAATTTAAAATAAAAAACCCAGATATAACAATTCGAACTACTAATATAGCATATAGCCCTTTAGACAAAGAAGAATTTAAAAAACAGATACCAGAAATGCTAGAACAAAAATTAATCAGAAAATCGGAAAGTCCTCATAGAACCGCAGCATTTATGGTAAGAAATCATGGCGAAATAAAAAGAGGAAAAGTCCGAATAGTTTATAACTATAAACGACTCAATGATAATACAGAAGATGACAGATACAATATTCCTAACAAAGACAGCTTATTAAACCTTATACAAAAGAAAAGAATATTCTCAAAATTCGACTTAAAGTCAGGATATAATCAATTACAGCTTGAGGAAACCTTCAAACCATGGACAGCTTTCACATGTTCAGAAGGACAATATGAATGGAATGTTCTTAGTTTTGGACTCAAGAACGCACCATCCATTTTTCAAAGATTTATGGATAGTATATTTCTTAAATATAATTTTTGTTTAGTTTACATTGACGATATATTGGTTGCCAGTGAGACAATACAGGAACATGAAAAGCATCTACAGCAGATATTTGAAGAAATAAAAAAGAATGGTATTGTAGTATCCAAAAGAAAAATGGACTTATTCAAAAGAAAGATATATTTTCTTGGCCTAGAAATCGGCAATGGAAAGATAGAATTACAATCCCATATTTCTACAAAAATATTAGTCTTCCCAGAAAAAATCGAAGGACTTAAACAAATACATGCCTTTTTAGGATTGATAAATTATGCTAGAAAATTTATTCCAAATCTTTCAAAACTAGTAGGACCTTTATATAGTAAAACAACGAAAAATGGTCAAAGACATTTTAACCTAGAGGACATAAAACTTGTCAAAATGATTAAAGAAAAAGTAAAGGATATTAAACCTTTGGAATTACCATTAGTTACAGATTATATAGTGATAGAGGTTGATGGTTGTAAAGAAGGATGGGGAGCCGTTCTTCTTTCTAAAACCAATAAGAACAATCCAAAAGAAACATAATTTTTTTTTTCATATGCCAGTGGAAATTTTAACAAAATTGGTATGAACTGGACAAGCCTAGATTTTGAAATACAAGCATTAATAAACGCTTTAGAAAAATTCAGAATATTTTTACAAAAAGAATTCACAGTCAGAACAGATTGTGAAGCCATTGTTCGCTTTATAAAAAACGATCAAAGCAAATAGGTAAATAAGACACGATGGATAAATTTACAAAACATCATACAAGGATGCGGGTACAAAATAAATTTTGAACATATTAAAGGAAAAGATAATGGAATAGCAGATATGTTATCCAGGAATCTTAACAAGTTATTCCTTACAGATGGAGAAAAAAGATAAAGGAAAGCGAAAAGTTATACAGCCTCTCCGATATTCATCTGCTATGAGTATCTCATCCGATGAGGAGAAAAGCAATACACAGAAAGTTGATACACAGAAAATGTTACAAGATGCGATAAGCTCACAAATGTTACAAACAGAAGAGTTTTACAGTTCTCCACAGATTCCAAGATCGTTAAAAAGCATACCAAATATTGGTATTGCACCTTACACACCTACAAAAACCCCAACCAGGGGTTATACACAGTCTAGCAAAACAAAGGATATACAGACAGATGCTATGATAGCATTTGGTAACCATGTGTTACAAAAATGTTTTGATACAAAGAAAAAATTCAGGCCCTTAATTGGAACAATTTTAACAGAAAAACAACAATGTTTGCTTGATAATGTCTGGCATATTCAAACCATGCCACAAGCAACCTCTTTCAAAGTACAAATTCTAAATGCCCTGAGCATTTATTTCTCAGAACAGAGCCAGAAAATTCCCGAAAAACAACACAAACGTTTTTCTCATTACATCATTTTTAGGGGAACAAAAACTGGAATTTTCAATAAATGGGAAACAGTTACACAGCATATAAAATATGATGGTCCACTTTATAAAGGATATCACAGTTTTTCAGAAGCTATGAAAGTAGCCAGGGAAACTTTTGGAGTTGAAACCTTCTTCATTGAACCAGAAGAGGTAAAAACCTTTGTAGAAATAGCAAAAACTAATCCTGAGCAATTCATTATTGCTCAAGAAAATGTGATTGCCCAGTTACAAGAACAACTCCTAAAAACTGGAAAAGATTCACAGCTTATACAAACCCAGATTGAAAACAGTTTTCTCAAACAAAAGATTTCCCTTCTCGAAGCAAAAAATACACAGCTTATAAAAAAGCTTGAGAAAAAGGAAACAAACACAGTTATACACAGAAACCTCGATAGTTTCAAGGCAAGGATCCTAGATATGCCACTGAAACAAACGATGCAACCACTTTTCGAAAACTTCCCAGAATTCGAACAGATGGTTTCTGACAAAGTTTGCACAGAATTTCCATTGGTGTTATACAAGTTACAGCAAGATATCATCGACATGGCCTTTGAAGAGAAAAAATACAAAGGCGTTACAGTGGTTCAAAGAACACATCATTATGCAGCACAGATTCCGACCAACATATTTCTATTACAGGTCAACCTGAAGATCACAGACATGCCTGACGATCAAATCCTAAGTTTCTACCACAATGGAATGATCGATTACATAGAATTCAGCTTGAACCCAAAGACAGAAGCAATCCTCAACAAATTCGGGGAAAAATTTATTCTTATAGCCGGCAATATGGCATCTCATTCAAATGATCAAATGATAGGTTGCAAGATTTTTGCATTCTTTCCTGAAGCCAACAGTTATACATACAGACCTGCCAGAAAACGTAGCCATCACGAAGAAGAACAAATGATGTTGATAAAATATGCATGCAGCCGCGAATACACATGGTGGGACAATATCAACAGCAAGGAAACTCTGCAGTTACAGGTGGAAAAAATGATCATACAGGGGCAAAGGACACCAACACTACCTGCAGGTTTTTTCAATCGACCTTGGGGAAAACAGTACAGACTTATTGCAGAAGGTCACTATACACAGATTTTCGTACAAGACAATTGGATCATGATCCTTCCATTCATCGGAGAAGATGATTCCAGTCCAATTATAATTGAAAACACAAACGAAAGAGATGACTATGACGGAAACGGAACAGATCCAGATTCGCCACCGTCAATCGACAGCACACACAGGGACTTCTAGAAGGACTCTTTTCATCTAGAAGAAGAAACGTCAGCCTGACGTCACTACAAATTATTTTCAGAATATTGGCCGACACTTTCTTTTTTGCTTTTAGACTTTTGTATAAAGTAAGTTGTCGTTATTTCTTTTAAGATTCGTTAGTTGCCGACATAGCTTTAATAATTTAGCTTAGACTTTATACGTGTCCTAGTCTAGTCTAGATTCATTCCTTTAATCTGTCTATATAATGCAATTTCTATTTCATTGTAAGACACACCGAGAAAACCTTTGAGAAATATTAGAAGCATTCTCTCATATGGCCTTCTAAACTCTCTCTCTATCTCCTTAATGTTAATCTAGTTTTTTCTTACACTCTCCTTTTAGATCTTCATAGTATATCCCATACCAAAAAAAAAGGACCACCGCTGTCCATATACCATCCCGGTGCTTCCGCTCGTCACCTCCCAAGTTCTTCGACTAGTTTGTCCATCTCCACTGTAAGTATTTATGATTTTTCATAAATTATTGTCATAGTGGTTTAACGGAAACCCAAAAAATCCGCCATACCCCCTTATTGGTATCAGAGCATGGTACGATTCTTTGGTTTAAAAGACTTAGTCAGGCTCGATGGTGGCAGTTGAAGTCCACAATTTACGAGAACCCACTAAGGTGAAAATCCAGGGATCATATTATGCAAGGATATAAATATAAAGGATATGATGAATTTAAGGGTCAAGATAAACCCTAGTAAGATTGTTCATATTGTTTATTTAAAATTTTTTGTTTCCATGTTTCGTGTATATTTCTTCCTAGATCTCCTGGTAATTTTATAAAATATTTATTGCATAGATCATCATCCATGGCTAATCCTGTTTGAGATAATAATCTAGAGAAATCTATTGTGAATTCATTTATATATTTCATGTCTGCTATACGATTATAGTTTATTAGAAGATCTAGAAGAAGAAGAAAATACAGGATTCAAATGTAAAGCCCGTGTCCCGGTATGATTTTAAAATTCCTAATGTATTTATTTTATTGTTGTTTAAAGCGAGTCTTGGTAACGGAAGTTGTCAAAGGGGACCTTGAATGTTATGTGTGGCAAACCTTACTCTCTTTTGCAATATTATAGAAATTCAGGGACCAAAAGTGTCAAAGTGTTGAGCCTAGGGACCAAATGTGGACAATGGAGGTTGTTGGAGTGTTGAACGGTCAAGGAAAGGGGGACCGACCCCCCCCCCCCCTTCCTCTTCTCGTCGGTTTCCATATGGCACCAACAAACAGCCCATTTTGTTGTTTGTTTGCTTTTCTCCATTGTTTTCATTTTGCCGTGAGTGTGTTCGTGAGTGTGAGAAGCCGAGAGAGGAAGAAAAGTGAGAGAGAGAGGTCGCCGGAGAAACGCCGCCACGGTCGCCGGAGAACCATCGGTGTCAACGTCCCTCGTCGGAGAGGTCGAGAAGAAGGGGTTGCAGGCACGGTTGCGGGTCGTCGTTGTAAGGTATGGTTCTCGTTACTTTCTGTTTCCGTTTTTGGTTTCCGGCGAAAGGGCAGCGGCAGCGCCGCCGCCGTGCGCCGCCACTGTGGTGGCTGGGTGTCGGGTGGTGGTGGTGGTGGTGTGAATAAGATATGTGCATGCGGTAAGGTGATCGAGAGAGTAGGAGTTCACGGTGGTTTGCGGCTCGTTGTAGTTGTTTTGTCGAAGTACCGCCACCGGCGACCACCACTGCCGGAGGTGGCAGTGGGTGGTGCGTGGCTGTGTCCTGTTAATGCCCATAGAGCCCTTTAAGTCGTGACTTAATCGATTAAGCCGATTCGATAAAACCGTCGTTTTCTTTATAATCGTCATTTCATGTGAATAATTGTTCAGTCACTGTTTTTGCGACGGCCATAACCTTCCCGTCATAACTCCGATTGAGCCGAAATTGGTACCCACGGTTCCAGTACGGGGTCGGTCACGTTTTCCGTGTTTTAGCGGGAAACTGGTTCAGCCTCTAGCTAGGTGAAAAAGTGGTCGCAAGTTTGGTGATTTGTCATTTTATGTGAATGTCGATTTTCTGCCACTGTTTTGTCGTGGCCGTAACTTTTTACTCGTAGCTCGGATTGAAATGAAATCGGTGGCCGAAGTTCACTAATCGAGTCAGGAAAGTTTTTCGTGTTTTGCCGAAAGTCTGTTTAGGCCTGTAGCTGGGCCGTATGGGGCTGTTTATACAGCCTGGTCCGAAAAACTTCCAGCTTTCTGTCCCTGTTTTGTTTTACGCATAACTTTTGCTTGGAATGTCGGTTTGGGATGGGACTGGTGCCAAAAGTTTCGTTTCGGAGTCTATTAAGTTTCCTCTGTTTTGCGGAAAGACCAATTCGGACCATAGCTAGGGCGAAGTTGCCATGTTGTACTGAAAGGTCCGGGTGTTCGCTGTTCTGCGAATCATTTTTGTAAAATCTATAGTAAATTATAGAAAAATCGTTAGAACGCATGCGATACGTCCCTGAAATCGTAAGACTTAGAACTTCGTAATTATGGATTTTAATTTCTGTATTTATCAGTTTTAAGGGGGTAAAACAGGTCCCGAATAGACCCGTAACGTTTAATAAAAAGCTGGAATATTTAGTCTTTTGGAAGCTAGTAAACGTGTTATGGGTCGGGACTTTCCTTTGACTTTTTATACGTATTTAGGTGGGAGAAAGTGAAGAAGATTGCCGTGTTGGTGTTGCGATTCGTGAGCACATTGCTTAGCCTTGAGGTGAGTTCTCTCACCGCGTAGTTAGGAATTTCATGTATGTCGTTCTTTTGTGTTACGTGTTATTACGTGTATTTATGTGCTTACATGAACTAGTTGGGATGTGATAACTGGTTGTGATTTGTTAAATTCGTATGTGGAATATTTATGCATGCGTACACCTCGGTGGGACTGAGGGGCTCGGTGGGACCGAGGGCTTGGTGGGACTAAGCTAGTACATCAATCTTTACTCGGTGGGACCGAGGGCTCGGTGGGACTGAGCTTGTATTAATGTATTTTGTGTACTCGGTGGGACCGAGGTTCGTACTTATATATTAATCATTATGTGGTTTGATATTCGTGGTAATGGTGATGTTGCCTACTTGCGAGTAGGGGTGATATGCGTGGGGTTGCTACCTACGTGTGTGGTTGGATTCACTAAGCGTTTAGCTTACCCTTTCCCAATATGTTGTTATCTCAGGTGCGGGCGGCAGTCGGGCGTGACCGTACACACATCAAGCGCAGAGTATCAGAGATTGTTAAACTTTCACTTTCGAACCCTTTGAATTTAATTATGTAAATTTCCGCTGTATAAACTTTGTTGACGGTTTGAGTCAACGACGTTAATTTTAATTAAGACGTGAATTACTAAATTATGGTTGTTTTATAATGAAATGTATGTTTTAAAAATTTTAAATTTCCTTGTAATTTTTGGGACGTTACAACTTGGTATCAGAGCACAGCTTGAGTGAATCAAGCACATCTCGGTGTGTTTGGTCTCAAGTTGCGGCTAAGAGATCTTTAAATTCTTTTACTAATTTTTTTAAAATTAAATGAAAAGAGAAAACCCGTTTGGGAAACGGTGATCGTGGGCGCAGTGTGTACAGTCAGCCGACGCCAACTGGGAAGGTAAGGAACTTAGTGTATTTATCGCTTTATAGGCATAGTGTATGCATGCTAGATTGCTTATGTGGACTGTATGGTACTGTATGCTTGTTACTTGCTTATAGGAACTCATGCTAGATGTGATAGGTTGTTAAGCGAATGCACTTTAGGTTGTATGCAGTAGGAACTGAATAGCCTTAGAATATTGGATTTAGTTCTATTGCGCAGCTCTTGTTTGAGTCCAACCGTTCTAGGATAGAATCTCTTATTCGAACGTCTATCTGGTTTTACACTGTATACGACTGTGCATTCACGAGGCAACTCGTCAGGGTTAGTGGGGTTTCCGTCCTAGCAAGGGTAGTGGGGTGATATGACTTTTCTAGGGAGCTAGGAAAAGTTTTAGCATTTACTGGATTGGGCATATGTGTTTATTTGTGGGTAAGAAACTACTTGGACACTCCTGGACAGGACTTGAAACGAGTAAGGATAGGTGTGAAGGGTAGTAGTAGAGCTCCTACTATCTGAAGCACAGGATCCGTGCTCGAGTCGGGGAAAGTCACGGGGAACCCGAGGAGTTGAGCGGGAGCATAGATAGCAGGATTTGTTGTCCTGAGAACTTGAAGGTTCGCTTCGCGGTGAATCTGTTTCGAGACGGAGCGAAATATTGGTGTGCTACCGCTTTGACTCTTAGTGAGTGCACTACGTTGACCTGGGAGGCGTTCGTTGTGCGGTTCCGTGCAGAGTATGTATCTCCAGTGGAGATGGAGAGGATTGCTAAGGAGTTCCTGGAGCTCACTCAGTCTACAAAGACTACAAAGAAGATGAACCGAGGGTTCATGGAAATGGCATTATTCTGTTCTTAGCATGATGCTTCTGAGGACATGAAGATGACGCGGTACAAGGATATGTTACGTACCGAGATCAGGGAGTTCGTGAGTACTGCGCAGTACGTTTCACTTGCTGCGGTGATGGAGGCGGCTCGAGGTAGAGTTCATCAACTGGGAGTGGAGGAGGCACAAACTACGCCCAAAGTAGTGACAGGTACGTTCTTAGTAAACTCGGTGCCTGCTGTGCTGATGTTTGATAGCGGGGCTACTTATTCATTGTGTCTCGCGCTCTTAGCGAGGGGTTGGGCCGAGTTGTAGAACGGTTAGGCTGTCCACTGGTGGTCGAGGTGGCTGATGACAGGACCTTGACGGTTACTGACGTGTATCGGGGATGCACATTGGAAATCTCTAGTGTGAGATTTTCCTATTGTTTTGTTTCCGATCGTTGTGCGGGATTGTGAGCATGGAGTGGTAGGATGCTTTTGATGCTGAGATTGGTTGTCGTCGCAAGCAAGTGCGAGTTAGAACCCCAAGCGGGGGAGAATTGCTGGTTCAGGGCGACTCGCCCAGACGGACCTCAGCGGTACGTTCGGCCGCGAGGGCTCGAAGGTGCCTGCAGCACAGTGGTTAGGGATTTTTGGCGTATGTGGTCGACACGCGCGTCGACGAGGAGAAGAAGACTGCGGAAGATGTGCCAGTTGTACGGGAGTTACTGACGTATTTCCCGAGGAGTTACCGGGGATACCTCCCGAGCGACAGGTGGAGTTCCACATTGACTTGATTCCGGGAGTTGCTCCGGGGGCTAAGGCACCGTATCGCCTGGCTCCACCGGAAATGAATGAGTCGTACGACTCAGTTGCGGGAACTTCTCGAAAAGGAGTTTATTAAACCGAGTTGCTCACCGTTGGGAGTCTCGAGTTTGTTTGTGAAAAAGAAGGGCGGGTTCTAACGGACGTGTATAGACTACCGAGAGTTGAATAAGCTTAAGGTGAAGAATCGTATTCCTCTGCCAAGGATCGATGGCTTGTTCGATCAGCTTCAGGGAGCATCGTGGTTCTCTGAGATTGATTTGAGATCGGGGTATCACCAGATGCGGGTGAGGAGTGAGGGTTCGGAGAAGACGGCATTTCGTACACGTTATAGCCGTTTCGAGTTTGTGGTGATGCTTTTCGGACTCACCAATGCACCATCAACGTTCATGGACTTTATGAACAGGGTGTGTAGCTCGATGCTGGACTGGTCGGTGATTGCGTTCATCGAAGATATTCCTGTGTGTTTGAAGTCGAAGGAAGAGCACGAGATGCAATTGCGAGTAATTTTGGAAGTTTCGAGGCGGGAGAAACTTTATGCTAAGTTCTCCTAGTGCGAGTTCTGGTTACGAGAGGTCCAATTCCTAGGACATGTCGTGAACCAGAATGGTATTATGGTCGATCCGGCCGAGATTACAGCAGTGATGCGGTGGGAAGTGCCGAAGACTCCCACTGAAGTACGGAGTTTTCTGGGGTTAGCAGGGTACTACCGAAGATTGATTCAGGATTTCTCCAAGATTGCCTTACCTATGACCCGTTTGACGAAGAAATCTGCAGCTTTTAGCTGGGGTGAGGAGCGGAAAAGGGTTTTCGAGGAGTTGCGCAGACGTTTATGCGAGGCTCCGGTGTTGACTTTGCCCGAGGGTAAGGAAGATCTGGTGGTGTATTGTGACGCTTCTCACCAGGGTTTGGGAGCCGTGCTCATGCAGCGCGGTAAGGTCATAGCTTATGCTTCGAGGCAGCTGAAACCTCATGAGGCGAACTACCCGACTCACGACCTGGAGTTGGGAGCGGTAGTGTTTGCCCTTAAAATTTGGAGGCACTGTCTCTATGGTGTCGAGTGTACGATCTACACTGACCATAAGAGCCTCAAGTACTTGATGGATCAGCAGAACCTTAATATGCGTCAGCGAAGGTGGCTCGATGTGGTTAAGGATTATGACTGCGAGATACTTTACCACCCGGGTAAAGCGAACGTGGTCGCGGACGCACTCAGCCGACATTCGGTCGGTGAGTCATTGAGGGGTCTATGTCAGCGTTTGACAGTGGTTACACCTATCCTGGAGTCGATAGGAAGCGCTCAGGAGGTGGCTGTCTTGGAGGAACATGCAAAGCGGGAAAGAGTGTCGGGGGAAATCCCGAATTTTGTTCGTGATAGTCGGGGGTTGTTAACTCGACATGGTAGGGTTTGGGTTCCATCCATCGGTGGGAACCGGCAGGTACTAATGGATGAGGCGCATAAGTCCAAGTTCTCGATTCACCCGAGGGCTACAAAGATGTACAGGGACTTGCGCGAAGGTTACTGGTGGCCCGGCATGAAGCGGGATGTTGCTAGATGTGTTGAGGTATGTATGACCTGTCGGAAGGTCAAAGCGGAACATCAACGACCTCATGGGAAATTGCAACCGTTGGAGGTCCCGGTTTGGAAATGGGAAGAGATTACCATGGACTTCATAACGAAACTCCCAAGGACTCCCCGTGGGAACGATACCATTTGGGTGATCGTTGACCGTCTGACCAAGAGTGCACATTTCTTGGCCATCAGGGAGAGCTCCTCGGCGGAGAAGCTTGCGGAGGTATTTGTGCGTGAGATCGTGGCCAGGCACGGGGTGCCAGTTTCGATTGTCTCCGACAGGGATACTCGTTTTACCTCTCGGTTTTGGGAGAAGTTCCAGTCGGAGATGGGTACACGGTTACACTTTAGCACGGCCTTTCATCCACAGACGGACGGACAGAGCGAGCGAACCATTCAGACCCTCGAGGATATGCTTCGAGCTTGTGTCATCGATTTTGGAGGTAGTTGGGATCAGTACCTACCTTTGGCGGAATTTTCCTACAACAACAGCTACCACTCTAGTATTGGCATGCCGCCATACGAATTGTTGTACGGTAGGAAATGCAGGACGCCCGTTTGTTGGGGCGAGGTTGGGCATCGGGTATTAGGGAGTACTGACATCGTGTTGAAGACGACCGAGACAATTCAGATGGTGCGGGATCGTTTGGTTACTGCACAGAGTCGGCAGAAGAGCTACGCCGACAAAAGGCGATCCGACTTGGAGTTTCAGGTGGGTGATTATGTATTGTTGAAGGTTTCACCCTGGAAAGGGGTGATCCGGTTTCGTAAGCGGGGGAAGCTAGGGCCTCGTTATATTGGGCCTTACCGGATCATCGCCCGTGTGGGGAAAGTGGCTTACCGGTTGGAGCTACCGGAGGAACCGAACTTGATTCACAACACCTTCCACGTTTCGCAATTGCGGAAGTGTGTGATGGATGAGTCTGCAGTAGTACCGCTCGAAGATATTCAGATCGATGAGCGGCTTAATTACGTGGAAAAGCCAGTTGCTATTCTTGACAGGAGGACGAGAACCTCGCGGAACAAGGTTGTTGGTTTGGTGAAGGTTCAATGGAGACACCGAAAGGGTTCCGAGTGGACTTGGGAACCTGAAGCGGAGATGCGGGAGAATTATCCGGAGCTGTTTGCGGGTGTAGACTTCGGGGACGAAGTCTAATTCAAGCGGGGGAGAGTTGTAAAGCCCGTGTCCCGGTATGATTTTAAAATTCCTAATGTATTTATTTTATTGTTGTTTAAAGCGAGTCTTGGTAACGGAAGTTGTCAAAGGGGACCTTGAATGTTATGTGTGGCAAACCTTACTCTCTTTTGCAATATTATAGAAATTCAGGGACCAAAAGTGTCAAAGTGTTGAGCCTAGGGACCAAATGTGGACAATGGAGGTTGTTGGAGTGTTGAACGGTCAAGGAAAGGGGGACCGAC
This sequence comes from Saussurea involucrata, assembly GCA_033807775.1. Taxonomy (NCBI): domain Eukaryota; kingdom Viridiplantae; phylum Streptophyta; class Magnoliopsida; order Asterales; family Asteraceae; genus Saussurea; species Saussurea involucrata. Next base: position 122,954,171 of record CM066315.1, read on the forward strand.
CCCCCCCCCCCTTCCTCTTCTCGTCGGTTTCCATGTGGCACCAACAAACAGCCCATTTTGTTGTTTGTTTGCTTTTCTCCATTGTTTTCATTTTGCCGTGAGTGTGTTCGTGAGTGTGAGAAGCCGAGAGAGGAAGAAAAGTGAGAGAGAGAGGTCGCCGGAGAAACGCCGCCACGGTCGCCGGAGAACCATCGGTGTCAACGTCCCTCGTCGGAGAGGTCGAGAAGAAGGGGTTGCAGGCACGGTTGCGGGTCGTCGTTGTAAGGTATGGTTCTCGTTACTTTCTGTTTCCGTTTTTGGTTTCCGGCGAAAGGGCAGCGGCAGCGCCGCCGCCGTGCGCCGCCACTGTGGTGGCTGGGTGTCGGGTGGTGGTGGTGGTGGTGTGAATAAGATATGTGCATGCGGTAAGGTGATCGAGAGAGTAGGAGTTCACGGTGGTTTGCGGCTCGTTGTAGTTGTTTTGTCGAAGTACCGCCGCCGGCCGCCACCGGCGACCACCACTGCCGGAGGTGGCAGTGGGTGGTGCGTGGCTGTGTCCTGTTAATGCCCATAGAGCCCTTTAAGTCGTGACTTAATCGATTAAGCCGATTCGATAAAACCGTCGTTTTCTTTATAATCGTCATTTCATGTGAATAATTGTTCAGTCACTGTTTTTGCGACGGCCATAACTTTCCCGTCATAACTCCGATTGAGCCGAAATTGGTACCCACGGTTCCAGTACGGGGTCGGTCACGTTTTCCGTGTTTTAGCGGGAAACTGGTTCAGCCTCTAGCTAGGTGAAAAAGTGGTCGCAAGTTTGGTGATTTGTCATTTTATGTGAATGTCGATTTTCTGCCACTGTTTTGTCGTGGCCGTAACTTTTTACTCGTAGCTCGGATTGAAATGAAATCGGTGGCCGAAGTTCACTAATCGAGTCAGGAAAGTTTTTCGTGTTTTGCCGAAAGTCTGTTTAGGCCTGTAGCTGGGCCGTATGGGGCTGTTTATACAGCCTGGTCCGAAAAACTTCCAGCTTTCTGTCCCTGTTTTGTTTTACGCATAACTTTTGCTTGGAATGTCGGTTTGGGATGGGACTGGTGCCAAAAGTTTCGTTTCGGAGTCTATTAAGTTTCCTCTGTTTTGCGGAAAGACCAATTCGGACCATAGCTAGGGCGAAGTTGCCATGTTGTACTGAAAGGTCCGGGTGTTCGCTGTTCTGCGAATCATTTTTGTAAAATCTATAGTAAATTATAGAAAAATCGTTAGAACGCATGCGATACGTCCCTGAAATCGTAAGACTTAGAACTTCGTAATTATGGATTTTAATTTCTGTATTTATCAGTTTTAAGGGGGTAAAACAGGTCCCGAATAGACCCGTAACGTTTAATAAAAAGCTGGAATATTTAGTCTTTTGGAAGCTAGTAAACGTGTTATGGGTCGGGACTTTCCTTTGACTTTTTATACGTATTTAGGTGGGAGAAAGTGAAGAAGATTGCCGTGTTGGTGTTGCGATTCGTGAGCACATTGCTTAGCCTTGAGGTGAGTTCTCTCACCGCGTAGTTAGGAATTTCATGTATGTCGTTCTTTTGTGTTACGTGTTATTACGTGTATTTATGTGCTTACATGAACTAGTTGGGATGTGATAACTGGTTGTGATTTGTTAAATTCGTATGTGGAATATTTATGCATGCGTACACCTCGGTGGGACTGAGGGGCTCGGTGGGACCGAGGGCTTGGTGGGACTAAGCTAGTACATCAATCTTTACTCGGTGGGACCGAGGGCTCGGTGGGACTGAGCTTGTATTAATGTATTTTGTGTACTCGGTGGGACCGAGGTTCGTACTTATATATTAATCATTATGTGGTTTGATATTCGTGGTAATGGTGATGTTGCCTACTTGCGAGTAGGGGTGATATGCGTGGGGTTGCTACCTACGTGTGTGGTTGGATTCACTAAGCGTTTAGCTTACCCTTTCCCAATATGTTGTTATCTCAGGTGCGGGCGGCAGTCGGGCGTGACCGTACACACATCAAGCGCAGAGTATCAGAGATTGTTAAACTTTCACTTTCGAACCCTTTGAATTTAATTATGTAAATTTCCGCTGTATAAACTTTGTTGACGGTTTGAGTCAACGACGTTAATTTTAATTAAGACGTGAATTACTAAATTATGGTTGTTTTATAATGAAATGTATGTTTTAAAAATTTTAAATTTCCTTGTAATTTTTGGGACGTTACATCAAAATAGAAGAAACTAATAAAACTATAGAACAAATCATTGATAGAAAGTTCACAGAATTAAATATACAGGATGAAACGGATGACATGATCATGGAATGCATGACAGAATTAGGAATGACATACGAAGAAAGTTACAAAAATCTACAGAATTATTATAATTTACCCCTGGTGGAAGACATACTTAAAGGTAAAACAATGAAATCAGATTTCTACAAACAAGAACAAAATTATATGGATGAGTATATGCATGGTACATATCCATATAGACGAATAAAACCAGAATGGAAAGAACTCCAAAAGTTTCCCTGGCTACTTTCATAGCTTCTGAAAAACTGTGATATCCTTTATAAAGTGGACCATCACATTTTATATGCTGTGTAACTGTTTCCCATTTATTGAAAATTCCAGTTTTTGTTCCCCTAAAAATGATGTAATGAGAAAAACGTTTGTGTTGTTTTTCGGGAATTTTTTGGCTCTGTTCTGAGAAATAAATGCTCAGGGCATTTAGAATTTGTACTTTGAAAGAGGTTGCTTGTGGCATGGTTTGAATATGCCAGACATTATCAAGCAAACATTGTTGTTTTTCTGTTAAAATTGTTCCAATTAAGGGCCTGAATTTTTTCTTTGTATCAAAACATTTTTGTAACACATGGTTACCAAATGCTATCATAGCATCTGTCTGTATATCCTTTGTTTTGCTAGACTGTGTATAACCCCTGGTTGGGGTTTTTGTAGGTGTGTAAGGTGCAATACCAATATTTGGTATGCTTTTTGACGATCTTGGAATCTGTGGAGAACTGTAAAACTCTTCTGTTTGTAACATTTGTGAGCTTATCGCATCTTGTAACATTTTCTGTGTATCAACTTTCTGTGTATTGCTTTTCTCCTCATCGGATGAGATACTCATAGCAGATGAATATCGGAGAGGCTGTATAACTTTTCGCTTTCCTTTATCTTTTTTCTCCATCTGTAAGGAATAACTTGTTAAGATTCCTGGATAACATATCTGCTATTCCATTATCTTTTCCTTTAATATGTTTTACTATATAAAGGTCCTACTAGTTTTGAAAGATTTGGAATAAATTTTCTAGCATAATTTATCAATCCTAAAAAGGCCTGTATTTGTTTAAGTCCTTCGATTTTTTCTGGGAAGACTAATATTTTTGTAGAAATATGGGATTGTAATTCTATCTTTCCATTGCCGATTTCTAGGCCAAGAAAAGATATCTTTCTTTTGAATAAGTCCATTTTTCTTTTGGATACCCGAGAAAACCTTTGAGAAATATTAGAAGCATTCTCTCATATGGCCTTCTAAACTCTCTCTCTATCTCCTTAATGTTAATCTAGTTTTTTCTTACACTCCTTTTAGATCTTCATAGTATATCCCATACCAAAAAAAAGGACCACCGCTGTCCATATACCATCCCGGTGCTTCCGCTCGTCACCTCCCAAGTTCTTCGACTAGTTCGTCCATCTCCACTGTAAGTATTTATGATTTTTCATAAATTATTGTCATAGTGGTTATATATATATATATATATATATATATATATATATATATATATATATATATATATGGGCCTTTTAACCTGAAACCCCAAAAAAGGTAGCAACCCTTGCAACCACCTTCATCACCATTGATTTCCAATCCTACGGACCATATGAATGACTAATTTTAATAATTGTTTTTTAATTTCTAATTAAATTTTTAATGAGTTAATTATGCACCAAAGGGTAATTTGGGAAGGAAAAAATCTGATAATCATGGTAACAAACACATTCCTAAAAATCCTCCACATTAAGATTAATTAGTTTCCCATTAATCTTTCAAAAACATTCAAACCAGTTTCTGATTAATCTCTCAACGACTTCATTGTCTTCTATGAACATCGTGTTCATCATCGTCTTCTCCGACCATATTCATCGTCTTCTCCGGCCATATTCATCGTCTTCTTCATCATATTCATCGTCTTCTCCGGCCATATTCATCGTCGTCTTCATCATATTCATCGTCTTCTCTTGCCATATTCATCGTCGTCTTCATCATATTCATCGTCTTCTCCGGCCATATTCATCCGTCTTCTTCATGATATTCATCGTCTTCTCTAGCCATATTCATACGTCTTCTTCATCATATTCATTGTCGTCTTTATCATATTCAACGACACGGCGCACAACGATAACACGTATTCATCCATTTGTTCATCACGATCTGCATCACTACAGACTACGTTTAATGAACCAAGCCGACTGTCTTTCCTTAAACCGTCATCATCGACTTGCTTATTCACTAGACTGTCCATATCGAATCGATGTGTATTATGAGCTATCACCATCGGATTCTCTCCCGATACCGAATCGATGAAACCAAGAAGATCAATGTAAAAAATATTGAGATGATGAACAATCAATGCAATCAGATAACTGTCAAAAAATAACTACCTATTATTAAATGATTATAACCTACAAATCCGGGATTCTAATTGATTTACGGATGTTTAAAAAACATTAATTATCCTCTAATTACAAAAAGACGAGACCGCCCTCATCTTAATGAAAAAAAGAAATTAGTGTCTAAGATATGATCCAACTGTGATCAGGTGGGTTGCAAGGGTTGCCACCTTTTCATGGGTTATATATATGAAATTTGTTTTGTCTTTTCGTCATAGGCATCCAAAACCTCAGGACCGACGTTGAATGAGTCAATATATATTGGAAACAAAGTAGGTTATGAATACCAGACAAATAAATCAATTTTATATATAGCAATCATTACCTAAATTTTATGAAAAAGAAAGAGTGAATTGCATTTTTGGTCCCTAAAGTTATATGATTTCTTTGAAAGAGGAACATGTACTTTAATATCTCAAGTTGTGGTCCCTCATATTTGGATTTTGCGTTGAAAGAAGGACCTGGTCATTAACTTCGTTAAAAAACTCCATCAGAGTCGGGGGTATTTTCGTCCAACCATATTTTCCATCCCTATTTGCAACTTTTTTTGTTTTTCCTTGTATTTGTAAAATCCATCAAAGTTACGGGACCAAATATGTAAATGACTATAAATATATATATATATATATATATATATATATATATATATATATATATATATATATATATTATATACATATATTATATATAGGGAATCACACCACCTCCGGCATACCTACGAGCAAACCTCCGGCATACCTCCGAGCAAACCTCCCCACCTCCCACGTTGCCATCACCGCCTCTCAATTGGGATTTCACCATCCATCAAGCCCATCGAACATTATAAAGGAACCAAATCACAGGAAAGAAGGGGGGCGATGGTTTATGTTTTCCATTTTCCATTTTGTTTTCTTGCAGCGGTGAGATCTTGGTAAGGAAGATGGGGGACGAAGGGATTTCGCCGGAGAAGATGTGGGATGGCGGTGTTGGTAACCAGATGAGTTCTGAAATGAGTGGAGATGGCTACCTGCGTAACGTCCCTGTGATTTGGTGATGGTGAAAAAGGAAGGTCAACTTGGTCCACCGTTTTGGCCGGAGATGGAGATCTCATCCCTGTGAGAGATATATATATATATATACAATTAAGTTAATTACGTTTTTGGTCCATGTAATTTTATGGTTTTAACAAAAATATAGAAAGACAAAACGAATTGCGAAAGGGGTTCAAAATATTGTTGGACGAAAATACCCCTGGCTCTAACGCATAACGAAGTTAGTGGTCAGGTCCCACTTTCAAAACAAAATCCAAACCTGAGGGACCACAACTTGAGATATGAAGTACATGTCCCTCTTTCAAAGAAATCATATAACCTTAGGGACCAAAAATGCAATTCACTCAAAAAGAAAACTAAATGAATCAAGGGTCTAGATAGGTTTATATCGGTTGTAACCTCGAGGAGGTTTGTAAAATATATATATGAGTAAACTCTACTTTTGGTCCCTGAGGTATAGTGATTTTTTTGAAAGCAATCCCTGTGGTTTCATAAGTCGAGTTGTTGTCCTCATGGTTTTGATTTTACGCTAGATTTGGGACCTGGTCACTAACAGGGTTAAAAACAACCGTTAGTTTCAGTGGCATTTTCGTCATTTCACCATTTTGTCCTATTTTTGTAATTGTATTTGTTTCTTCTTAATTCTATCAAAAGTAGCAAACTTTAGGGACCAAATTGTAACACTTCTAATATATATATATTACAACCACCATCCACAACCACCATCCACCACTACCACCCACCATCCACAACCACCACCCACCATTACAACCACCATCCACCACTACCACCCACCATTACAACTACCACCCACCATCCACAACCACCACTACCACCCACCATTACAACCACCAACCACCATCCCAATCCACCCACCATTACAACCACCATCCACCCACCATTACAACCACCATCCACCATCCCAATCCACCCACCATTACAATCTTTAGCGATTTATTTGTTATACAATTGTTGATTTAGGTATGGAACAAACTATTTGGATGATATCAATGGATTTAGGAATATATGTTTTGAGTATATGTGTATATATATATATATATATGAATATATATATATATGTGTGTGTGTGTGTGTCAGTGTGTGTGTGTGTGTGTGTGTGTGAGTGTGAGTGTTCGTTTGAAAAACAGAGACATCCAAATCGCTAAAGATTGTAATGGTGGGTGGATTGGGATGGTGGATGGTGGTTGTAATGGTGGGTGGATTGGGATGGTGGATGGTGGTTGTAATGGTGGGTGGTAGTGGTGGTTGTGGATGGTGGGTGGTAGTTGTAATGGTGGGTGGTAGTGGTGGATGGTGGTTGTAATGGTGGGTGGTGGTTGTGGATGGTGGGTGGTAGTGGTGGATGGTGGTTGTGGATGGTGGTTGTAATATATATATATATATATTAGAAGTGTTGCAATTTGGTCCCTAAAGTTTGCTACTTTTGATAGAATTAAGAAGAAACAAATACAATTACAAAAATAGGACAAAATGGTGAAATGACGAAAATGCCCCTGAAACTAACGGTTGTTTTTAACCCTGTTAGTGACCAGGTCCCAAATCTAGCGTAAAATCAAAACCATGAGGACAACAACTCGACTTATGAAACCACAGGGATTGCTTTCAAAAAAATCACTATACCTCAGGGACCAAAAGTAGAGTTTACTCTATATATATATATATATATATATTCAACCTTGCCATGCATGCACCTGAAAGAATCTCATCACTTTGGAGTCTAAACTAATTAAAGGCTGAAATTAAATGATGATTCATTTGCAAGCATATGGTAGTGAGATAGTATCTCCAATTTTTGCTTGCATGTGAAACATATCCTAGCTATCTAGCTAGGTTTTGGAATATATATATATATATATATAAATATATATATATATATATGAGTTAAATCATGTGAGAACCACAAATATGTTATAAACCATAAGAATCGATATAAAAAATATTTTTTTACATGATATTTTTTCATAAAATGCTAGGATTTATTATATTTTACTTCAAATATATGTGTTTCATAATATGATAGTTTCACATGGATTTGTTTCACCATTTGAATATTTTTTACGAGTATTTTTCATTTCACTAGGTGAAACAAAATTCGTTTTTCACATGTAAACTTTTCATAAGGTGAACACGAACATATGTGTAACAATATTTTAAATCATAGGTTTTGATGAAAAAAAATCATGTAAACAAAAATTTTTACATTGGTTCTCACGGGTTTGTAACCTATTTGTGGTTTGCATTTGATTATCGTCCTATATATATAGATAGATAGAGAGAGAGAAGAAAGTTCAAATGAAAACTCATTTTTCATTATACACATGAGGACAGATCTCAGCCCTTCCATTTCAATTGATCCAATGACTTATATTAAATAGAGTTTTGAATTGAAAATATTAATTATGGTGATTAGGGTAAAAAAGAAGAAGATAATTTCAATCTCATGCCTACCATATTTGACTTTTTATTTTCTTTTTTAATTAAAAACTTTTACCCCCTTAAATTTTAAAATAAATTATCTTAAAAATTACTAATATTTTAATCAAACAAATTACATAAAAAAACGAGAATTTCATGCTCTTCGATATGACATCCATATCGATATAGTTTTTTTGTTTTAACCGTATTTTACATAAAATGTTATATACGTTCCATATTTATTATGAATATTAATGGATGTTCAAATGTGTGCCACACTTCGACATCGTGAGTCCGTAACTCAACATCACCCTTTTCAACACTTTCTTGAATGTCGTAAGGCATTATTTATCACCGTAACCCAACACCCATCGAGTTTCGGTTGTGAAACGGGGAACAAAAGAGGGTGCGTCACGTGTCCACACTTTCACGCGTCATTCATGTATTATTCATCATGAATGTATCATTCAGGATGAATAGTACAACAATCAAGGTGAATAATACACGATTCATGAATTCGTGTTTTACTCATCCCGAATGTTGTATTATTCATTCCGAATACTGTATTATTCATCATGAATATTGAATGAACGTTCACCTTTGTTATTCATACTGAATGTGGACACCCGAGAATGTTCATACATATTCATAATGAATAAAACCCAATTTCGGCTATGAATCGGGAAACAAAAAGAGTGCGCCATGTGCCCAGGCCTTCACGGTCATTCATTTATTGCTCATCAAGAATAATGTATCATTTAGGATGAATAATACAACATTCATAGTGAATAATACACGATTCATGATGAATAATACATGAATCATGAATTCGTGTATTATTCATCCTGAATGTTGTATTATTCACCCTGAATACTTTATTATTCATACTGAATATTGTATTATTCATCATGTAGTGAATGAGTGTTCACCTTTGTTATTCATACTGAATATGGACACCTGGGGACGTACATACATATTCATAATTAATATAACACATATATGACATTTCACGTAAAAACGGTTAAAAAAAACTATATCATGATGGATGTCATATCGAAAAGCATGAAATTCTTGTTTTTTTGATGTTATTTGTTTGATAAATTATTAGTAATTTTTAAGATAATTTATTTTAAAATTTAAAGAGGTAAAAGTTTTTGATTAAAAAAGAAAATAAAAAGTCAAATAAGGTAGACGCATAATCAAATTTCCAATTTTGTCCCTAATAACTTCTTAATTAATCTTATTTTGTTTTAATCATTGATTAGTTTTTCAAATTTTGATCAATGACTGTGACTTTTTCTCATGTGCACAATGAAAAATGAGTTTTCATTTGAACCCATATATATATATATATATATATATATATATACTATATAGGGTTGGGTTCACGTGAGACCAACCTGTTTTATGAGACCAAGAAATTAACATTAAACCTTCATAGTGATTCATTGTGAATGTAAGAAAAATGGCAAACCTTCACAGCAAAACACTGTGAAGGTTTACCATCACAGTACCTTCACAGTGTTTTGCTGTGAAGGTTTAATGTTAATTTTTTGATCTCACGGTCTCACGAAAAAGCCTGATCTCACATGATCTTAAAAATCTATATATATATATATATATATATATATATCCTATAACAAACAAGTTTCAAGATTTTCACATGGAGTGTTAGTTTAATATTTCTCCATTTCTAGACAGATTCAATACTATTACTACTCGTGTAATAGTTATAGGAGGTTCAAATAAAAACATTTTTATTTTATATATAGAAACATGAGAACATATTTATTACATCTGATCAGTGTTCTAAAAAAATCGTCGTATAGTCGTCATGGCACGCCATGGCATCAAGGCTTGTGTCTCACGCCATGTTAAGCCTGTGACACGCCCATGGACGGACCTTTATAAGGGCACACGGTGGCACGTGCTACCGTATCATTTCTTCGGCGAAGGGTAAATGTTTTTGGTTTCGTGAAAGGTGCAACCGTATCGTTTTAGGAGGTGCTACCGTATTCTTTTGTAAGTGCAACCGTATCTCGTAATCAACCAAAAAACCAAAAAGAACCCTTGAAATCAACCAAAAAACCGAAAAACTCCTGAAATCAACCAAAAATACCGAAAAAGTCTTCCGAAATCAACCAAAAATATTGAAAAAGTCTCAAAATCGTTAAAAAAACTTGAAATCAAGCCAAAAACTTTAAAAATCCCTCGAAACACCGAAATTTGGCTAAAAACATATCGGTCGATATTGAACGTTGGTAAAAAATTACACATGTCGATAAAAACCGTTTGAAAAAAATTTGGCGCCACCGTATGAAAAAATTTCTAAGTCCGTCCCTGGACACGCCATGGCCTAATGTCCAGTTTTCCTAATGCGATATTTTTTTACGTTTTTAATATCCTGTTTGCAAGTTTTTTAATATTTAACATAATTTAACTTGCTTATTACTATTGACTCATTTTTCTTTACGTTTTAATATCCTATTTGCAAGTTATTAATTATGGTTTTGTATATAATATTCTATATAATTATAAATTTGACGCCATAAGTCACGCCTTGAAAACGCCATGGCCTCGCCGTGACTCCTAAGGCTTGACCTCGCGTGGCTCCTAAGGCTTGAGGCTTGGCTTCGCTGCCATGCCATGCCTCACGCCATTTAGAACCTTGCATCTGATAATATACGTGTTGGGGATCAGGTGGGTGTAGGCGACTTGGCTCGTGAATTAGGCCGCACTAAAGGTTGTTGGCCTGCATTTATGAGTTAATATCACATATGACGGACTACAATATCATGTGGTTGACTATAGTAAAAACATGTTACCACGTTTTTGTAATACGAAGGTATTCTCGTTTGAACCATTATATATATATATATATATATATATATATATATATATATATATATATATATATATATATATATATATATATATATATATATATATATATATATATATATATATATATATATATATATATATATATATATATATATGTAGAGAGAGAGAGAGTGAACGTCACTTCTTATACAAACTAAATAATTCGTATGTGAAACATTCAGTACTGTTATTTAATTATTTTTCATACACAAAACGTTTTGAACGTTTCACTTATAAAACAACATAATGTTATTCTCACAGAAACACAACCTTTTACACACACACACACACACACACACACACACACATATATATATATATATATATATATATATATATAATAAATAAGTAACTAGCATGCCACGTGTCGTTTTTTGGTGAGCCGACTTTAGTATTTTTCCGCCTAAACATGTACTGGACGCAGTTTACATTATAAGTTCAATTAGCACACCCACATTCACTCCTCCTTAAATCTCTCCTTAATTCAATTTTTTTATTTTATACATTACATTTACTACCCTTATAATTAGATATGTAGTTACTTTTAGTTCCTTACTTTTTTATTTTTCATTTTAGACTCTTATCATATTAACATAAATAATGTATATGAACTAAAATGCATTAAAAAAATATTTTCTATTTTTTACAAATTATACCATTGCAATCGCTTCGTCAATACCTTCGAAATGAGCCCAATATTGAATATTTTTGAATTTAATTATATTATTAAATATCATAAATATATACGAATTAATGTGTCGTGATTAGTATGAGATTTGTTGAATTATCATAAGAGATTTAATTACTTGGAAAAAAAATATATCACTTATCAACTGACTTTTGGATTATGAGTTCGAACCTTTTTCAAAAATATAAATATGCAAATATTTTAGTATAGTATATTTAATTATTTATACTTTCTTAATCATGATTATATTATTTCCTCTAATTTTAATTGAACTACATAATATCCGTTATCAACAGATGGTTAGTGAATGATATTTTCAAAGTCAAATTGTTATGCTTCCCGTTAATTCACTTTAAATTAGTCTTTCATAATAGTTGATAAGTTTTCTGGCATGATTTAATTTTTTTTAAATTACCCCGTGTAATATACGGTTCGAACCTAGTATATATATATATATATATTGTTAATGCTAAAAATTGACCAAATGAAGATTTAAAGTCGGTGTGGAGCTTTAACAACTAAAGAAAGGTATTTCGCGACAAAATCGTACGACAGATAGCAAAAAGTAAATAAGACTACAAAATTTGGTGACACAGATATCCCCGTCGAGGGTAAAACCACGGTCGATAATAGGAGTCGACGGTGCACTATGATCGTCAAACAGGGACGCCGTCCTTTAGGACAAGTGTCGTAAGTACAAATGATTATAATAAAATAAAAATAAACTAAGTCGTGCGATGCGTCGTGCGCGTATGCCGGTTGTCGTGAGTTTCTTCAAGAAAGTAAGGCTTTTTTGTTGTCGAAGGCTTCTGAAATCATTGTGTTCTGCGAATGAGGATTCATCTTGGTTTATATAATCTTTGGTGCCCATAAACAGGGGCGGAGCAAACAGGGACGGACCTAGACACATTTTCCCACGGTGGCACCATATAATAATATAATATAATATAAACCCAAAAATAATTACAAAAAATATGTTTTTAATAGGATCGAGAATCAACTCCTAAATTTGTACCCGACCCGTCTTCATCCTTTGAAAACGGTCAATATATACCCAAAAATGAACACAAAAATTATGTTTTTTACGATTGAGAACCAACTCCTAAATTTGTCCTCGACGTGTCTTCATCTTTTGGAACCGATCGACGACATCTTCATTCTTAACTTTATCATGATATTCCTTTTCTATGTCACAAATTAGAGCGGCATTCAAAAAGTCATCGGCAATTCGATTACGTAGATCTGTCTTGATAAGCTTCATCGTTGAAAAACATCTTTCAACCGTAGCAGTTGCAACGGGCAAAACCAATGTTAGCTTCAATAATCGGTAGACTAAAGGATGAGAAAGATGCTTTCTTGTTGCCACCATCAATCTAGCAAGTCCGGCAATGCCGTTTAAATTGGCAAATCTGACATCATTATAAACAGAATGATAGTAAATGTCAAGTTCGTACTCAAGACCGATCCTTTCTTTCTCATCAAAATCACGTGGATACATCTGACTCAACTTCAATAGGCTTGATTTGTTAAACTGAGAAAAAGAATTGCATGGATGCAAAGCTGCCATATTTTGAAGCAAGTCGGTGCTTATCTCACAAAAACGATCACCAAACTCTCGAATCTGCATATCCAAAACAGTGTTGAATAGATCATAATTATAATAATGTCGATTCCTTATGCTCATCTTTTTCCTTGGATTTCTTGTATTAACATAACCTTCCGCCATATCCAACTTGACAATGTTATGTTTATCACAAAAATTGTAGCATTTCTCCAAAACTTGATCAAACCCATTTTCTCGTTGCATTTGCAATTGCTCTTTGGTTGTTCTTATCAAATCAACCGCTTCCAAAATGTCTTGATCTTTTCTTTGAAGAGCTTGAGACAATGAATTTGTTAGCCCTAAAATGGTTAACATTAAGTGCAAGTAAAACACAAATTCAAATGTCTTTAAGTATGATAAAAGACCACTAGCTTGAAGTCGATTAGCTCCATTATCACATTCATCTACGACATATTCAAGCACCTTTATAACCTCCGGAAACAAACAAATCAAACTCATAATTGTTTTAAGATGAGAATTCCATCGTGTATCCCCAGCTCGTACAAGCGAAGTCTCTTGGTTTAACCCTGTGCCGGTCTCAATTTCGCCATTTCCAATTTCTTCTTGAATTCTCTGTCTGTGACTTTCTCGTAACATGTCTTTCCGTTTGCAAGAAGAGTTTAACACGGTAACAACCAAGCCTAGCAAATCAAAGAAGTCCTTAACACCTTCGTGTTTTTTTGCAACCGCGACAACTACTAACTGAAGTTGATGTGCAAAACAATGCACATAAAAGGCCGAGTCATTCTCACTCAATATTAGAGCTTTCAACCCATTAAACTTGCCACTCATGTTGCTAGCACCATCATAACCTTGCCCTCTCACCTATTTCCAAGATAGATAAATAATAAATTATAAAAAAGTTAATAATAATAATAACGTAAATAAAATATTAAAAACCCTTTTTACCTTTGTGAAACTTAATCCGTGCTTTGCAAATAAAGCATCAAGTGCGGATTTAAGGCTTAAAGCAGATGTATCCATCACATGAACAACACCAACAAATCTCTCTTGAACAACTCCGTATTTGTCAACAAACCTCAAAACTACGGCCATCTGTTCTTTTCTAGAGACATCGCAAGATTCATCCACCAACAAAGAAAAAACATCATCACCAATGTCCCCCATGATGGATTTCAACACTTCTTCTGCAAAGCAAGTGATAATATCCTTTTGAATCTTTGGAGATGTCATTTGATTGTTCTTCGGCGCATTTTGTAATATAACCTTTTCAAGATCTTCATTTGTCCTTCCGATTAACTTTAAAGTCCCCAAGAAAAGCCCTTTATACCGAGAACTTTCAGACTCATCGTTGCCACGAAATGGTAAACCATTCTCCAACAAGTGTCTACAAACTTCAATCGAAGCAATCAACCGCATTTGATACTCGGTCTTCATGCGTTCTGTTTGCTTATGAAGGGCAACAACAATTGATTGGTTTTGGTTAAGCAAATCTTCACATTTTTAAGTGCTTTATGGTGAAAACTATTAACCTCGCCCTCATGAAGCGTAAGTCTTTCTTTTTTACTCCAACTGTTGAATCCATCCGTCACAAATGCCTCCGTGCCTGCGTGATTCCCACTTTGCTCGCTAAACAAGTAACAAGGCAAACAATATGCTCTATCTACTTTAACACTATATTCCAACCACTGAAATTGATCAAACCAATTAACAACAAAACGTCTTGCTTTAGCCCCTATAAATTTGGTTGGAAACTCGTGACCTCGTGGTTGACAAGGCCCCCTAACCAAGTATTTCCGTCTAACTTTGTCTCTTTGATTTGGGTTATAGGTTGTAATTTTGGGTCTCTCTGAAGGATCCCAAGGAAGATCGTTAATATCAATTGTAATGTTGGATGCACTACCGGTTGATGTAGCTTTTCTTTTCAAATATTTTTCCATATGGAATAGTTACTGTTAACAAATACCAATCAAATTTACCAATCAACAACTAGAACAGACTTACCAATTACCAATTACCAATCAACAAATAGAACAAATTGTTCAATTTTATTTTTGTAGATTTGTTCAATTTTAACATTCACCATTAATGAATATTGAATAATGAACAAAATTGAACTTCCAAAATTTCATCAGACAAAGTCACAAAATTCAAACATTCACGGTTCACCATTAATGAACAAAATTGAACTTCCAAAATTTCGAAATTGATATTTGATAATGAACAAAATTACAAAATAAAACTTTAGACTACTGAGTGACTTACCTACTGACTAGAGTATTCAGAAATTGAGAAATCATAATTCAGAAATCAGAATTCCAAAATCCAAAATCCAAAATCCAAATAAAAAAGCTGAGAAAATAGTGAGTTACTGAGTTACCTACTGAGTTAGGGTCATAGGGAGTGAGTTATGAGTTGATTCAGCTGCTGAGTGAGTGAAATCGCCATTCGATTTTGTGATGGGCGTTGAGTGCAATCGCCATTCGAGTCAATGTCATCGAGATCACTGGAAAGTGGAAATCTGGATTATGGGTTCTGGAACCGTTCTTACTTCTTAGTTAGGGCTTAGGGTAAATCACATGGGCTGTTTGTTATTGTTAGATTAAATCTGGGATGGGTGATGGGTCATGGCCTCATGGGCTTAATTAAATAATTAATCAATATGGGCTTAATAATAGGGATCAAGTGATGGGCTTCATTTAGGGTAGCACACTGCAGTGCACACCTTATTTCTTACGGTAGCACACCTTCAGCACTTTCAGCTCGCCGGAAAAATTTACAGCTCGCCGGAAAATTCTAACGGTGGCACGTGCCACCACGTGCCCCAAGCAAGGTCCGTCCCTGGGAGCAAGGGATTGACACTAGAGTATGCATCAACTAGAATATAAATAGTAATAAGTATTTTTTTAAATAACAAAACAATTATAGATATTGATGAAACACTGACATTTAGAGATTCAAATGACAGGATTGATTTACATACAACATATATTTACAACTATTAGAATTATTTTACCCGACATATATAAATGACAAGTCATCGATTTTTCTCTTTATTAGTTCTTTATCCATAAATGTTTATTGATCTAGTAAAAATAAAACAAATCAAATTCAACACTTAACAAATAATAATTATGAATTAAAAATCTATAAATGGGCGGTTCTAAAATTTAATTAGTAAAATTATGGACTGAAATCATTCAGCAACTTAAGAACAAAATAAAATCAATATATCAAATATTTCAATTTATGTCATTAAGTTAGACGAATATATTTTATTTTTCTGATTTTTGCAATAAAATTAACAAGTTGTAGATTCAAATCCATCAATAATAATGTCAATCTAGCAATAACCATTAGATAATAGAACGAGATGAAGTAATATTCTAAGAATTAAAGGTCATTTTTTAAAATTGACCAAAATATCCGCACTTAATGTAAATTTTACTTATTATCTCTTATTATCATCACTTGTCCACAGCTACTCCCTCTCGCTATAACGTGGCTCCGCCACTGCCCATAAATGGTCTTCATAAATGTGAAAAACGACATTCGTCATTTAGTGCGTTTGAAACTTTGAATGTGGTCTTCGGTTATGACCGTTGTCCTTAAATGCGCTTGACCTGCATTAATTAGACAAAAAGAAACGCTTGTCGAGAGTTAGTTAATTGTGGTCGCAAGGAATCTTACGACGGTCGCGAGATTTTACCGAGGGTCTTGGTCGTATGTCGTAAATACCTTACGACCAACATGTCAAGTGACGACTATGGTCATGTTCATCCAAACCCTCAGTGATTTGATAATGACCCTCTCTTAAACACTTAGTGAAAATTGTAAGTAAACAATATGTATTAGAGTTTCACTATCGCTGATAAGTACTAAGATTGTTTCAGTACCGCTGATAGGAACTCTCGTTCTTTAGATTAAACATTCAGCGAACACTGTTCACCATAATGTTCTGAGCCTGTTCAGTCCTTATGGTGATCGCTGATAAGTTAGTTGTTTACTTATGATCCCTGAAGACAAGTTTCACGTTAACATAGGTTCTACGTTGAAGTCGAAGATCAAGCTCAAGAACCAGCGACAAGTCTCCTAATGAACTGATGCGGATCAGCGAAGACTCAGATTTGTCCACTCAACGTGAAGTATCAAGTACAAGACTTCAGCTATCGCTGAACTTTTCCATTCGCTGATATAGAATGATAAAGCACTGAATCAACGAAAGCTGATCATGAAGTCCTCCGTACAAAGTACTTTTGTCTTAACCACCCTTGCACGACTTCGTACGAAATGTCAGAAAAGAACCTCCTTATTGTCTGAAATCGTACAACCACTCTGATCTACACTGTGCACCATGCGGCTACAAAGGTTGTCTACTAAAGTCAGAATCAAACAACCAATCAGCTGCTGCCACGTGTAAAGTATAAACTGCCATGAATTAAATGCTTGCAGTATATAAGAAGAAGACCTCACTTCATTTTGAAGCACTTGTTAACTCTGGTCAAGTCGTCTTTCTTATCTTGAGATAGGTTATTATTAGTAATTTCCTTCTCTTTCTTAGTGCAAGAAACTTAGTGTTCCAACTTGTTTAGATTTAGGTTTATCCTTAATCTTGTTCCGCAACAAGCTGTAAATTGTTAATAATTTATCAATAAACAATTTAGAAAAGTAAAAACGTGTGTTTGTATTCAACCCCCCCCCCCCCCCCTTCTACAAACTTGTATAGCCCTTCGGGACCAACAGGTCATGGTCATGCCTTAAACACAGGAACTTATCTTAATACAAGACTTGTCGTATACTAAGTGTCGTTCGATTTATTGCGTCGGTTGCGAGGTGTGGTTTTCTACCCAAACAGTTTGCCCCCAAAATTTGAATTTGGTGCGCAAATTTAAACTTAAAATCTGAATGGACACGTGTCGACCATAGAAATCGTTTTGGTTCCAAGGTAACTGAATCAGTTCCTTTGAAACTGAAGAGTCGCTAAGATCGATGACGTCATGCTGACGCACGACACGTGGATGACAACTTCGGACAGATGTCGTCCATCCGACGGTGGCATGCAAAGGGTCAGGTGACAGATGTCGATTATCGAGCGATCCTATCTGACATGATGGACCGTATAAATAGGAACTGGAACTCGATCCTTTCCTTTTTTACGCCTTCGGTTGATTTAGAGAGAGGATTTTCATGATCTTTGCCAAAAACCGCAAAAACCAACTTCTTTCCTTCCTTCACTTGAGGTTTTAGAGCCTATATAAGGTACGATCCTTCTCCTTATTCCTTTATGCGCATAAAAACTCTTGCCAAGAAACCTGCAGAACATTGGGATATTAGGGAGTTATACCTTCTCCAAGTAACGTCCCCAGACTTTAGTATTTCTATCGAACCCCCCCAGCTCGATCGATAATGGCGAGGAGCTCGATGCTTTTAGAGCTCTGCCCAAATACCGACTGTGATTAAGTTAAACTTGCCTAATAATCTTGGTTCTGAGGAGTACCCGAAGGGGTATTTTGCCATGTACGAATATCCTCTCAAAATAGGGTTTAGATGGCCATGTTCTTCTTTATCTAGGGCGTTCTTGAACAAGTTTAACTTGTCTCCATGTCAGCAATGCCTCAATTTTGGCGCATTGTCAACGTGATCGAAAAGGTCACGGTCGACTGGAGTCGCCGTTCACCGTCAATGATCTCCTAGTGGCCTATATGGTGAAGGTGGACGGAAACCACAGGTACAACCTCGTTTTGAGGTTTAGAGGGGATCGTGTCCTGGCCTAAAACACCGTGGTTAACGACCGTAAGTGGAAGACCAGGTACACCTTCGATCGAGTGCAATCTCTCGACCTCGTTGACGAGGATACTTATTGGGTCGTGGCCGCCTGGAACGACAAGGGTATTTATTTTATTTGTCGCATGTTTCTTGTGTTTTTGCTTTAACTGTTGTATTAACTGTTTGTCTTTTCGTGTTTCAGCCGTGAATTTCAACGAAGTCCAACCTCTTCCCGATACCCAAGGGAAGATTGATAAGTTCCTCCGATGATATCGAAGTCGAAGTCGAAGTACCTGAAGCTTCGACCGTGAGGAGGGAAGAAGAGAGTGGAGTAGAGGAAGAGGGAAAAGAGGAGGGGGATATGGCGGGTAAGTCGCGCATTTCCATTTTTCTTTTCTTTGGTCAAACGACTCTTGATCGTACGACTGTTAATGCCAAAAATCGCACAAAAGTACAACTTAAGCTCGATGTGGACATTTAACAACTAAAGAAACGTATCTCGAGCCAAATAACACATTCGCGAGGAAAAAGTAAAAGAGACAAGAGATTTGGTGACGCGGAAAACCCCAAAACGAGGGAAAAACCCACGGTCGACTCTGTGAGAGTCGATAGTGCACTATAGTCGCCAAACAGGGGCGAAAGTCCTTGTGTTACAGGTGATTTGTATACAACAGATTACAAATAAATGTAAATATAAACTTAGTCGTGTGCAAACGACGTGGGTCGTGCGTAAATCGTGCGAAATAACTTGTCGTCGTGTGGTCTGAACTGTCGTCGTCAGGTGGTTCGAACTGTCGTCGTGCGATACTTGCGTGTTCGAATGCCTCGTTGTATTGAGAGAAAATTATAGAAGTGAGTATAAGTAGCTCTGTCTGTTCTCCCTTTGCTCAAAGGCGGAGCAGTCTTTATATAGCTTTGGTCGGTACTGAATGTGCTTTAATTGTTGGTCTTGTAACCGCTGTCGACATTAAATGCGCTTTGATGATTGTCTTTGTAACTGTTGTCGGGCTCTAAATGGCATTGATGATTCGTCCGTTACTGGTCGTTGTGCCATAAATGCATGTAGACCTGCATTAATGAACAAAAGAAACGGCTGTTGACCATGAATGCTTAGTGTAATCGTAAGACCATCTTAAGTTCTAGACGTCGGTCTTATGAAGCATACGACCGTTGTCGAAATACAAGACCATGTATATGACTGTAAATGTCTTGTAAGACCTTGTCTTAATATATGAATGGTCTTATAAAAATGTCGTGAGACTAGGATAAAAATTTCGTAAGACCAGAGCGATATAAGACCGACGACAGGAGACTGTCGACGTAAGACCAACGAGTCGTAACTGGCGACACGTAACAGGCGACATAAGACTAGTGACGTAAGACTAATAACTTAAGACTAGTGACGGGTGACTGGCGACGGGTGACTGGCGACATGTCGCTAACGATGTATGTCGTGCGACGTGTAACATGCGACACGTGACGTTCGATCATGAGATGTAAAGACACTATCTTGAATGACTATTGACATAAGATGTCTTTTAATAATCAACTATCGTATGTCAGGAATAAGACAATAATGGGTATTGTTAATGCCAAAAATCGCACCAAAGGGACAACTTAAGGTCGATGTGGACTTAAACAACTAAAGAAAGAATCTTTCGACGAGACGTGCGACAATAAATAAAATAAGGAAACAAGGGATTTAATGACGCATGAAAAACCTCAATCGAGGAAAAAACCTGCGGACGACAGTGGGTGTCGTTGCTGCATTATGGTCGCCAATCAGGGGCGATGTCCTTGGATACTGGTGTCGATCGTACATAGATTACAATACAAATGAAGGAAATGCTTCGAAATGTAAAGAACAAGTGTTTTGAATGTAAAAACAGGTGTTTGTCGTGTGTGAATACAAAGTGTAAACTGTTGGACGAGGGCTGATGTCGTGCGTCGAGACTGATTCTTCGAGAGAAAGCTCTTCACCGCTGTTATTCTTGAATGCGCTTTAGTATTCTGGAATTCAGGGCTATATGATAACTTTCAGTATATGTTTCTCGAGTTCTGCTTCGGATGTTTGTTGCTAGATGATCGATGTACCAAAGTGAAGCTGTGATCTTCATATTTATAGTCTTTGTGGCTTTAAATATGCTTTAATGTTTGGTCTTGTAACCGCTGGGGAGCTTTAATGTCATTGATGAACGGTTTTCGTAACCACTGTCGGGTCATTAATGCTCTTGATGACTCGTCCGTTACTGGTCGTTGTCCATTAATGACGTTGACTCCTGCATTAAACACTTTAATAAACATAACAGTTATATTATGTGTTAGCTTGGTTGAGGTCGCATGGTCTTTATGTGACGGTCGTGCAGAGCTGGCAACGTCGAAGTCGAGTGTCGCGATGAACTCTCGACTTACCTTTCGGGAGGGACGACGGATGTTTTCTGGGTCTTTGTCGGGACCTTATCTTAATATAAGATATGGTTCATAACGAGTATCTTAACTTTTCTGTTCGTGGTCAAGACTGCATTAATAAACAAAAGAAACAGATGTTTGACTGTTAACGGTTAGTATAATCGTACGACCGTCTTAAGTCTCGGATGTTGGTCTTATGGAACATATGACTATCGCCAAAATATAAGACCATTTGGTCGTATGACCAGGATGTCAGGACGACGTTGTCGTAGGACCAGAGCGATATAACACCGATGACAGGAGACTATCGACGTAAGACCGACGAGTCGTAACTGGTGACGCATAACTGGCGAGATAAGACTAGTGACGTGTGACTAGCGACACATGACGTGCGATCATTAGATGTAAGATGACTATCTTGAATAACTATTGACACAAGATGTCTTTCAATAACCAATTTGCTCCCATCTTTCAGGGAACGCTTTCCTATCGAGGAGACAGGGGTCCATGTCGCCGAGTTGGCGTTCTCGGTCGACGTGGTCCTGTGGTCTGGCGTTCACAGCCGATACGGTCGTTTAGAGACATATGTTCTGGCGCTCGAGCCGATTTGGTCGTTAAAGACCTTTGATCTGGCGTTTACAGCCGATACGATCGCTAGAGACCTAAGATACGTTGTGTCTAGCATTTTTAGCTAGTTGTAAGTTTCGTTTTAGCGATAGTCGGAAAAAAAGTTTACCTTTCTATTAAACCTGATTCGTACATGTCATGGACAGATGTAATGTCGACTGTAAAAATTCATTAAGTACAAAAATGAACAAGAAGTCGTGCGACTTAGGCATCCATTGTAATACAACGACTAGAACGTAAGTCATAAGACTTTTATATTCCTGAATCGTATAAGCAAACATAAGCGCATGCGATTACAGCATTCATTCAGAACATGAAGTTTTTCTAAGTTGAAGAACTTAGATTGTGGGGTCGCTAGACCTTATGATCGTGTGATTTGATCATGCGATGAACTTTGAATCATGTGTTCCTGTGATGGAATGATCAAGTCATAGACCTGATTACTTATGTCGTGCGACCTTGCGAGGTTAAGATCGTACGATAGACTTATATATCGTTCGATCCTGCGAGACTTAAGTCATATAATAGACTTTAGTAACTAATGTCGTGCGATCCTGTGGTAAAACAATGTCAGAGGTTGGTCGTTGGCTAGCCAACGACCCTCCGAGGCTTAAGTCAGTAGTCGCTATGATGGATAAAAATTATGTGAAAGAAGGAAAAAAGGGTTAGGGGAAATACCTTTTCAGGTGCGTTGCATTCCCACTATGTGGGATATCCTGATTGCCGAGGGTTGAAAGCCGATAGGCCTTTTTATCCATGACTTCTGAGATATGACAAGGACCTTCTCATTTGGTGGAAAGCTTACCTGCATTGAGCTTTTGAGTGCTTTGGAACACTCGACGGGGAACGTAGTCTCCTTCTTGAAAGACTTTAGCTTTGATGTTCTTGCTGAAGTGTCGCTTGACCGCTTTCCCGTGGGTGTCGAGGTTGTCAGCTTGATGTCGCGGTCTTCACAGAACTGTCGAGTCCTGTTGCTTACGAACTAGGATCTATTGTCGCGGACAATTTCGGATATCGCACGACCAATTTATTTCGGATTTCTTATTGGCGACTTTTGTGTTTTGACATGCATCTTACCATGACTGGTGATTATGAGGTTCAGTATACGAGTCGTCTTTATTGAAGACATATGCCATGACTAGCGATGCGATTCCAATATGCAAGTCGCTTTTATTGGCGACCGAGAATTTTTACCTGTATCTGTCGTGACTGGTGATCACAAAAAATGTGAGACGACTAAAAGTTGCAGTATGTGTTTGCCATGACTGGCGATCATAAGAAAAAATGAGACGACTATAAATTACGATATGCGTTTTAAGTCATAGAGACTTTGCTTCTCACGATATAAATCGTAAGACCTGTATTTATATGATCTTGCGAAACTAAAATGTAAAAATCGGGGGTGGTCGCTGGTTTTGACCAATGATCTTTTGATGCTTGAATCAACGATCATATATTAGATGAAAATAATACGAGGAAAATATACTTAGAGTATATGTATATAGTCGTTTTGAGTAAGATGTCACAGTTACCGTAACATGGAGTCAATAAGCGCCTTTTACCGAGGATTTTCAAAATCAAACGTGGTGTTTTTTCAGTTTGTGAAGGGTATTCCGAGCCCCCGAGTCCCTTGGATGATGCGACACATCCGATACTTTTGACGGAGCATTTTTTTCTTTTTTCAGGGCTTGAATCTGGCTTCGAGCCGCATTCAATTCCGATTGGAGTTGAATCATGGGATCTTGATAATTTGCCATTTACCTGAAAAATAATAAAAGTTGCACAGAAGAAACTCCAAGAATCCGTTAGTAAGGTGCACGTTCATCGAGGATTTTCTCTAGATGATGTCCCACGGATGGCGCCAAACTGTTAATGCCAAAAATCGCACCAAAGGGACAACTTAAGGTCGATGTGGACTTAAACAACTAAAGAAAGAATCTTTCGACGAGACGTGCGACGATAAATAAAATAAGGAAACAAGGGATTTGATGACGCAGGAAAAACCTCAATCGAGGAAAAAACCTGCGGACGACAGTGGGTGTCGTCGCTGCACTATGGTCGCCAATCAAGGGCGATGTCCTTGGATACTGGTGTCGATCGTACAGAGATTACAATACAAATGAAGGAAATGCTTCGAAATGTAAAGCACAAGTGTTTTGAATGTAAAAACAGGTGTTTGTCGTGTGTGAATACAAAGTGTAAACTGTTGGTCGAGGGCTGATGTCGTGCGTCGAGACCGATTCTTCGAGAGAAATCTCTTCACCGCTGTTTTTCTTGAATGCGGTATAGTATTCTGGAATTCACTGCTAGATGATAACTTTCAGTATGTGTTTCTCGAGTTCTGCTTCGGATGTTTGTTGCTAGATGATCGATGTCCCAAAGTGAAGCTGTAATCTTCATATTTATAGTCTTCGTGGCTTTACATATGCTTTAATGTTTGGTCTTGTAACCGCTGGGGAGCTTTAATGTCATTGATGAACGGTTTTCGTAACCACTGTCGGGTCATTAATGCTCTTGATGACTCGTCCGTTACTGGTCGTTGTCCATTAATGACGTTGACTCCTGCATTAAACACTTTAATAAACATAACAGTTATATTATGTGTTAGCTTGGTTGAGGTCGCATGGTCTTTATGCGACGGTCGTGCGGAGCTGGCAACGTCGAAGTCGAGTGTCGCGATGAACTCTCGACTTACCTTTCGGGAGGGACGACAGATGTTTTCTGGGTCTTTGTCGGGACCTTATCTTAATATAAGATATGGTTCATAACGAGTATCTTACCTTTTCTGTTCGTGGTCAAGACCTGCATTAATAAACCAAAGAAACAGATGTTTGACTGTTAACGGTTAGTATAATCGTACGACCGTCTTAAGTCTCGGATGTTGGTCTTATGGAACATATGACTATCGCCAAAATATAAGACCATTTGGTCGTAGGACCAGGATGTCAGGACGACGTTGTCGTAGGACCAGAGCGATATAACACCGATGACAGGAGACTATCGACGTAAGACCGACGAGTCATAACTGGCGACGCATAACTGGCGAGATAAGACTAGTGACGTGTGACTAGCGATGTATGACGTGCGACGTGTAACATGCGACACGTGACGTGCGATCATTAGATGTAAGATGACTATCTTGAATAACTATTGACATAAGATGTCTTTCAATAACCAATTTGCTCCCATCTTTCAGGGAACGCTTTCCTATCGAGGAGACAGGGGTCCATGTCGCCGAGTTGGCGTTCTCGGTCGACGTGGTCCTGTGGTCTGGCGTTCACAGCCGATACGGTCGTTTAGAGACATATGTTCTGGCGCTCGAGCCGATTTGGTCGTTAAAGACCTTTGATCTGGCGTTTACAGCCGATACGGTCGCTAGAGACCTATGATACGTTGTGTCTAGCATTTTTAGCTAGTTGTAAGTTTCGTTTTAGCGATAGTCGGAAAAAAAGTTTACCTTTCTATTGAACCTGATTCGTACATGTCATGGACAGATGTAATGTCGACTGTAAAAATT
Organism: Saussurea involucrata; assembly: GCA_033807775.1. NCBI lineage: Eukaryota > Viridiplantae > Streptophyta > Magnoliopsida > Asterales > Asteraceae > Saussurea > Saussurea involucrata. The sequence continues at coordinate 122,979,760 of CM066315.1, forward strand.
CATTAAGTACAAAAATGAACAAGAAGTCGTGCGACTTAGGCATCCATTGTAATACAACGACTAGAACGTAAGTCATAAGACTTTTATATTCCTGAATCGTATAAGCAAACATAAGCGCATGCGATTACAGCATTCATTCAGAACATGAAGTTTTTCTAAGTTGAAGAACTTAGATTGTGGGGTCGCTACACCTTATGATCGTGTGATTTGATCATGCGATGAAATTTGAATCATGTGTTCCTGTGATGGAATGATTAAGTCATAGACCTGATTACTTATGTCGTGTGACCTTGCGAGGTTAAGATCGTACGATAGACTTATATATCGTTCGATCCTGCGAGACTTAAGTCATATAATAGACTTTAGTAACTAATGTCGTGCGATCCTGTGGTAAAACAATGTCAGAGGTTGGTCGTTGGATAGCCAACGACCCTCCGATGCTTAAGTCAGTAGTCGCTATGATGGATAAAAATTATGTGAAAGAAGGAAAAAAAGGGTTAGGGGAAATACCTTTTCAGGTGTTCTTGCATTCCCACTACGTGGGATATCTTGATTGCCGAGGGTTGAAAGCTGATAGGCCTTTTTATCCATGACTTCTGAGATATGACAAGGACCTTCTCATTTGGTGGAAAGCTTACCTGCATTGAGCTTTTGAGTGCTTTGGAACACTCGACGGGGAACGTAGTCTCCTTCTTGAAAAACTTTAGCTTTGATGTTCTTGCTGAAGTGTCGCTTGACCGCTTGCCCGTGGGTGTCGAGGTTGTCAGCTTGATGTTGCGGTCTTCACAGAACTGTCGAGTCCTGTTGCTTACGAACTAGGATCTATTGTCGCGGACAATTTCGGATATCGCACGACCAATTTATTTCAGATTTCTTATTGGCGACTTTTGTGTTTTGACATGCATCTTACCATGACTGGTGATTATGAGGTTCAGTATACGAGTCGTCTTTATTGAAGACATATGCCATGACTAGCGATGCGATTCCAATATGCAAGTCGCTTTTATTGGCGACCGATAATTTTTACCTGTATCTGTCGTGACTGGTGATCACAAAAAATGTGAGACGACTAAAAGTTGCAGTATGTGTTTGCCATGACTGGCGATCATAAGAAAAAATGAGACGACTATAAATTGCGATATGCGTTTTAAGTCGTAGAGACTTTGCTTCTCACGATATAAATCGTAAGACATGTATTTATATGATCTTGCGAAACTGAAATGTAAAAATCGGGGGTGGTCGCTGGTTTTGACCAATGATCTTTTGACGCTTGAATCAACGATCATATATTAGATGAAAATAATACGAGGAAAATATACTTAGAGTATATGTATATAGTCGTTTTGAGTAAGATGTCACAGTTACCGTAACATGGAGTCAATAAGCGCCTTTTACCGAGGATTTTCAAAATCAAACGTGGTGTTTTTTCAGTTTGTAAAGGGTATTCCGAGCCCCCGAGTCCCTTGGATGATGCGACACATGCGATACTTTTGACGGAGCATTTTTTTCTTTTTTCAGGGCTTGAATCTGGCTTCGAGCCACATTCAATTCCGATTGGAGTTGAATCATGGGATCTTGATAACTTGCCATTTACCTGAAAAATAATAAAAGTTGCACAGAAGAAACTCCAAGAATCCGTTAGTAAGGTGCACGTTCATCGAGGATTTTCTCTAGATGATGTCCCACGGATGGCGCCAAACTGTTAATGCCAAAAATCGCACCAAAGGGACAACTTAAGGTCGATGTGGACTTAAACAACTAAAGAAAGAATCTTTCGACGAGACGTGCGACGATAAATAAAATAAGGAAACAAGGGATTTGATGACGCAGGAAAAACCTCAATCGAGGAAAAAACCTGCGGACGACAGTGGGTGTCGTCGCTGCACTATGGTCGCCAATCAGGGGCGATGTCCTTGGATACTGGTGTCGATCGTACAGAGATTACAATACAAATGAAGGAAATGCTTCGAAATGTAAAGCACAAGTGTTTTGAATGTAAAAACAGGTGTTTGTCGTGTGTGAATACAAAGTGTAAACTGTTGGTCGAGGGCTGATGTCGTGCGTCGAGACTGATTATTCGAGAGAAATCTCTTCACCGCTGTTATTCTTGAATGCGCTATAGTATTCTGGAATTCAGTGCTAGATGATAACTTTCAGTATGTGTTTCTCGAGTTCTGCTTCGGATGTTTGTTGCTAGATGATCGATGTCCCAAAGTGAAGCTGTGATCTTCATATTTATAGTCTTCGTGGCTTTATATATGCTTTAATGTTTGGTCTTGTAACCGCTGGGGAGCTTTAATGTCATTGATGAACGGTTTTCGTAACCACTGTCGGGTCATTAATGCTCTTGATGACTCGTCCGTTACTGGTCGTTGTCCATTAATGACGTTGACTCCTGCATTAAACACTTTAATAAACATAACAGTTATATTATGTGTTAGCTTGGTTGAGGTCGCATGGTCTTTATGCGACGGTCGTGCGGAGCTGGCGACGTCGAAGTCGAGTGTCGCGATGAACTCTCGACTTACCTTTCGGGAGGGACGACGGATGTTTTATGGGTCTTTGTCGGGACCTTATCTTAATATAAGATATGGTTCATAACGAGTATCTTACCTTTTCTGTTCGTGGTCAAGACCTGCATTAATAAACAAAAGAAACAGATGTTTGACTGTTAACGGTTAGTATAATCGTACGACCGTCTTAAGTCTCGGATGTCAGTCTTATGGAACATATGACTATCGCCAAAATATAAGACCATTTGGTCGTAGGACCAGGATGTCAGGACGACGTTGTCGTAGGACCAGAGCGATATAACACCGATGACAGGAGACTATCGACGTAAGACCGACGAGTCGTAACTGGCGACGCATAACTGGCGAGATAAGACTAGTGACGTGTGACTAGTGATGCATGACGTGCGACGTGTAACATGCGACACGTGACGTGCGATCATTAGATGTAAGATGACTATCTTGAATAACTATTGACACAAGATGTCTTTCAATAACCAATTATCGCGGTTATTAACGTATGCCGGGGACATGATAATAATGGGTATTATCTTTGTCGGCCGGGGGTAGGGTAATCAATGTCCATGGGTCGTGTCGAGGGGATTTCCCAAGTCGGTCGAGGGTGTGATTTTTTACCCAAACAGTTAGCCCCCCGAGATCTGAATTTCAAAGCCAGTGGAATTTCAGATCTCGCACTAAAGTAAAATGCGTTGCTACGGAGACGTGTTACTTTTGCTAAGATCATCAGAGGAAAACTGACTTGGTCAGCCAAAGAAGGAGACGCAAGTTGTGCTTGCCCTTCAAGGCCGGGAAAGGAGAAAGAATGCCCCGACAGCTAGGTCGGGAATCTTGAAGAAGACAAGGACGGTAGTCCTGAAGGAACCGTCTTCGCGGGCTGACGTTTCGTCGAGAGTTGTCACGCCTAAAGAGGCAAGGGCGTCATCCAGCCGTTCTGGCGCGATGGACGCGACACCAGCAAGTTCGGCGCTTCCGGCGACAGTGACGAAGCTAGTGTCTAAGGTGTTTTCCCCAGCGTCTGCCGACAAGGGGGACGGGTCATCGGCCGATGGTGTCCTAGACGGGACGACATTGTTGGTGTCCTAGACGGGACGACGTTGTTTCCTCATCTGAGGAAATATTTGCTCCCATCTTTCAGGGAACGCTTTCCTATCGAGGAGACAGGGGTCCATGTCGCCGGGTTCGCGTTCTCGGTCGACGTGGTCCTGTGGTCTGGCGTTCACAGCCGATACGGTCATTTAGAGACATATGTTCTTGCGCTCGAGCCGATTTGGTCGTTAAAGACCTTTGATCTGGCGTTTACAGCCCATACGGTCGCTAGAGACCTATGATACGTTGTGTCTAGCATTTTTAGCTAGTTGTAAGTTTCGTTTTAGCGATAGTCGGAAAAAAAGTTTACCTTTCTATTGAACCTGATTCGTATATGTCATGGACAGATGTAATGTCGACTGTAAAAATTCAGTAAGTACAAAAATGAACAAGAAGTCGTGCGACTTAGGCATCCATTGTAATACAACGACTAGAACGTAAGTCATAAGACTTTTATATTCCTGAATCGTATAAGCAAACATAAGCGCATGCGATTACAGCATTCATTCAGAACATGAAGTTTTTCTAAGTTGAAGAACTTAGATTGTGGGGTCGCTAGACCTTATGATCGTGTGATTTGATCATGCGATGAACTTTGAATCATGTGTTCCTGTGATGGAATGATCAAGTCATAGACCTGATTACTTATGTCGTGCGACCTTGCGAGGTTAAGATCGTACGATAGACTTATATATCGTTCGATCCTACGAGACTTAAGTCATATAATAGACTTTAGTAGCTAATGTCGTGCGATCCTGTGGTAAAACAATGTCAGAGGTTGGTCGTTGGCTAGCCAACGACCCTCCGATGCTTAAGTCAGTAGTCGCTATGATGGATAAAAATTATGTGAAAGAAGGAAAAAAGGGTTAGGGGAAATACCTTTTCAGGTGCGTTGCATTCCCACTACGTGGGATATCTTGATTGCCGAGGGTTGAAAACCGATAGGCCTTTTTATCCATGACTTCTGAGATATGACAAGGACCTTCTCATTTGGTGGAAAGCTTACCTGCATTGAGCTTTTGAGTGCTTTGGAACATTCGACGGGGAACGTATTCGCCTTCTTGAAAGACTTTAGCTTTGATGTTCTTGCTGAAGTGTCGCTTGACCGCTTGCCCCTGGGTGTCGAGGTTGTCAGCTTGATGTCGCGGTCTTCACAGAACTGTCGAGTCCTGTAGCTTACGAACTAGGATCTAATGTCGCGGACAATTTCGGATATCGCACGACCAATTTATTTCGGATTTCTTATTGGCGACTTTTGTGTTTTGACATGCATCTTACCATGACTGGTGATTATGAGGTTCAGTATACGAGTCGTCTTTATTGAAGACATATGCCATGACTAGCGATGCGATTCCAATATGCAAGTCGCTATTATTGGCGACCGAGAATTTTTACCTGTATCTGTCGTGACTGGTGATCACAAAAAATGCGAGACGACTAATAGTTGCACGGATGGCGCCAAACTGTTAATGCCAAAAATCGCACCAAAGGGACAACTTAAGGTCGATGTGGACTTACACAACTAAAGAAAGAATATTTCGACGAGACGTGCGACGATAAATAAAATAAGGAAACAAGGGATTTGATGATGCAGGAAAAACCTCAATCGAGGAAAAAACCTGCGGACGACAGTGGGTGTCGTCGCTGCACTATGGTCGCCAATCAGGGGCGATATCCTTGGATACTGGTGTCGATCGTACAGAGATTACAATACAAATGAAGGAAATGCTTCGAAATGTAAAGCACACATGTGTTTTGAATGTAAAACAGGTGTTTGTCGTGTGTGAATACAAAGTGTAAACTGTTGGTCGAGGGCTGATGTCGTGCGTCGAGACTGATTCTTCGAGAGAAATCTCTTCACCGCTGTTATTCTTGAATGCGCTATAGTATTATGGAATTCAGTGCTAGATGATAAATTTCAGTATGTGTTTCTCGAGTTCTGCTTCGGATGTTTGTTGCTAGATGATCGATGTCCCAAAGTGAAGCTGTGATCTTCATATTTATAGTCTTCGTGGCTTTAAATATGCTTTAATGTTTGGTCTTGTAACCGCTGGGGAACTTTAATGTCATTGATGAACGGTTTTCGTAACCACTGTCGGGTCATTAATGCTCTTGATGACTCGTCCGTTACTGGTCGTTTTCCATTAATGACGTTGACTCCTGCATTAAACACTTTAATAAACATAACAGTTATATTATGTGTTAGCTTGGTTGAGGTCGCATGGTCTTTATGCGACGGTCGCGCGGAGCTGGCGACGTCGAAGTCGAGTGTCGCGATGAACTCTCGACTTACCTTTCGGGAGGGACGACGGATTTTTTCTAGGTCTTTGTCGGGACCTTATCTTAATATAAGATATGGTTCATAACGAGTATCTTACCTTTTCTGTTCGTGGTCAAGACCTGCATTAATAAACAAAAGAAACAGATGTTTGACTGTTAACGATTAGTATAATCGTACGACCGTCTTAAGCCTCGGATGTCGGTCTTATGGAACATATGACTATCGCCATAATATAAGACCATTTGGTCGTAGGACCAGGATGTCAGGACGACGTTGTCGTAGGACCAGAGCGATTTAACACCGATGACAGGAGACTATCGACGTAAGACCGACGAGTCGTAACTGGCGACGCATAACTGGCGACATAAGACTAGTGACGTGTGACTAGCGATGTATGACGTGCGACGTGTAACATGCGACACGTGACGTGCGATCATTAGATGTAAGATGACTATCTTGAATAACTATTGACACAAGATGTCTTTCAATAACCAATTATCGCGGTTATTAACGTATGCCGGGGACATGATAATAATGGGTATTATCTTTGTCGGCCGGGGGTAGGGTAATCAATGTCCATGGGTCGTGTCGAGGGGATTTCCCAAGTCGGTCGAGGGTGTGATTTTTTTACCCAAACAGGTATTACCTTCATCGATCGGGGGTATGACTTTTGTAGGCATTAGGGTAATCGAAGTCCATGGGTCATGTCGAAGGAATTCCCCAGGTCGGTCGAGGGTGTGATTTTTTACCCAAACAGTTAGCTGTTGATTCAAACCCTCAGTGATTTGATAATGACCCTCTCTTATATACTTAGTGAAAATTGTAAGTAAACAATATGTATCAGAGTTTCACTATCGCTGATAAGTACTAAGATCTTACAGTACCGCTGATAGGAACTCTTGCTCTTTAAATTAAACATTCAGCTAAACTGTTCACCATAATACTCTGAGTCTGTTCAGTACTTATGGTGATCGCTGATAAGTTAGTTGATTACTTATGATCCCTGAAGACAAGTTTCACGTTAACATAGGTTCTATGCTGAAGTCGAAGATAAAGCTCAAGAACCAGCGACAAGTCTCCTAATGAACTGATGCGGATCAGCGAAGACTCAAATTTGTCCACTCAACGTGAAGTATCAAGTACAAAACTTTAGCTATCGCTGAACTCTATCATTCGCTGATAAAGAATGATAGATCGCTGAATCAACGAAAAGCTGATCATGAAGTCCTCCGTACAATGTACTTTTGTCTTAACCACCTTTGCACGACTCCGTACGATATGTCAGAAAAAGAACCTCCTTATTGTCTGAAATCGTACAACCACTCTGATACTACACTGTTCAACATGCGGCTACTAAGGTTGTCAACAACGGTCAATGACATGCAACAAATCAACTGCTGCCACGTGTAAAGTATAAACTGCAATGCATTAAATGCATGCAGTATATAAGAAGATGAAATCACTTCATTTTGAAGTAACTTGCTAACTCTGGACAAGTTCATCCTTCTTATCTTGAGATAGGTTATTATTAGTAATTTCCTTCTCTTTCTTAGTGCAAGAAACTTAGTGTTCCAACTTGTTTAGATTTAGGTTTATCGTTAATCTTGTTTCCGCAACAAGCTGTAAATTGTTAATGATTTATCAATAATCAATTTAGAAAAGTAAAATCTGTGTGTTTGTATTCAACCTCCCCCCCCCCCCCCCCCCACCCTTCTACAAACTTGTATACCCCTTCGGGACCAACAAGTGGTATCAGAGCAGATTTGTTTAATCTTATAAACAAGATCTAATCTATACTAAGATTTCTCTTCCTTGCTATTTCTAAAATGGCTACCAACACAAACACAAATTATATCGACAATGGTTCTCTTGCAAAACCCCCTAGATTCTCCAGAGATAATTTTAATCTATGGAAAAATAGGATGACTCTCTTCCTAGAAGGTGTAGATCCTACTATGCCTTATTATCTTGAAAATAGCCCATTTATTCCTGTAAGAATTGATGCCGCAGTACCAGCCGCTGAGAATAGACCTGCTATTCCAGAAAGGCAGGTACCCAAAGAAGTTCATACGTGGACTGACGAAGATAAGAAGAAAGTGGCTATCGACACAAAAGCCAGATCCATACTATCCATGGCTCTTCCTGACGAAGTCTACCATTCCGTCATAAACCTGAAATCCTCAAAAGCCATGTGGGACACAATATGTGTTCATTATGAAGGTACTGCTGAAGTCCAGGACTCTCGAAAGATCAACCTGGTAAGATAGTATGAAAGTTTCATTTGTGGTAAGAATGAGACTCTCTCTGAAGTTCACCAACGTTTTAATTGCTTAATAATAGATCTGAAAACTGTTGGTAAGGAATATTCTAACTTTGAAGTGCTGACAAAGTTTCTAGAATGTTTACCTGAAAGTTGGGACAGTTATTCTATGTGTCTCAAGTTGTCAAAGGATCTAAGTTCAATGACCGTTGCTACCTTATATGGCACGATGCTGAATCATGAGCAATCAAGCCATCTTAAGAAGAATCTTGTAAAAGATTCCAAAAGCACCCATGTTGCTTTAATCTCAGAGGAACCCTCTACTCAGCGACCCTCGGTCACTATCACTGAGTTAGAGAGTAACTCTGAAAGGTCATCAGATTCTGACACTTCAGATGATGATGAATCTTTGGCTCTCCTAACTAAAAAGTTCAGGAGATTCGCCAAAAAGAAAATGTTCAGAAAGAACAAACCCCTTTCTATAACTGATAAGCCAAGATCATCATCTCCTGTTGATAAGGCTACTACTACTTGTTTTAACTGCGAAAAGATTGGACATTTCGCTAACGAGTGCAGGTCTAAGAAAGTTTCAAGAAACTCAGCGTTTCCCAAGAAATCCTTTATTCCCAGGAATAAAGATGATAAATATGCTAAGCTGAAAGAAAAATATGCGAAGCTGAAAAGCTTCAAGAAGAAAGGCAAAGGCCTGATGGCTTACGATTGGGCTGCCTCTGAAGAAGAAGAATCATCATCTGATTCTGAGAATGATGAAGCCAATCTCTGTCTTATGGCAACGATTGAAGATGAGGAAGAAAGTTCAGACATTCCCTCTACTTCAACCTCTGCAATTCAGGTATCACCTTCCTTCTTTACAAATATTGCAAATATTGATGAAGCTGATAGTCTCCGTAAAATCGATCTCTTGACTAGAAGTTTATATGAAGCCATGAATGGCAAAACTATAGTTGAAAATCAAAACCTTGATCTTGCTGAACAGCTTAAAAACTGTCACCTTCAAATAGAAAAGCTTTCTAAAATTGAAGAAGATTTTAAAGATCAAGTGCATTTAAATCAGCTAGTCAAAATCGAACGAGCAGAAGCCATAGCTGCATTGAAAGCTGAAAAAGCTACTGTTGAAGGATGGTGTAATTCTTCAACAAAGATCACTGAGATAATTAAGTCTCAGATTCCCCTGAGTGATAAACGTGGTCTAGGTTACAAATATGAAACTCAAGAACCAACCACTGATCGTTCCATGCTCTTATTTGGAACTTTCATATCCTCAGTCGCTGACACTTCATCCTCTCAGTGTTCCTCGTCCAGACCAACTATCCCTGAGGAAATTTCTACCTCTTCAAAAGGTAAAGAGAAAATGGTTTATCCAAAACCTACCTCTGTCTTTAAAGATAAAGGTAAAGGAATTGCTTTTAACCAAAATCCTCAGAAGGGTACTTTAGTACCAAAGCTGAATGCTTCTAAAGCTTTAGTGATTTATTCCTCTGGATTAAGGAATCAGATCTCTAGATCTACTCAGCGTGGGTCTATTCAGCGATCTACTCCTAGACTCAGAGTGGATGTCCTTGGTAAGAAATTTGAAGAACTAAACGTTCCTCCCATTTCAAAAGCCAAAAGCTTATTTGGTGCTGGTCCTTCTAATTCTAAATCAAAAGCTCATCATTCAAATAGTCCTAGAACTACTTTTAGTTATAAGAAATGTTATCACTGTGGACTCACTGATCATATTGCTAGTAAGTGCCCCACAACCACCAAAGCTGAAAAGATAGCTAAGGTGAAAATTGCCCCCAAGGCAAAGAAGACCACTGAGGTTAAGAAATTAACCAAAGTGAAGACTGACAAAGCTGAATCTTCAAATGCTGCGAAGATTGCTGAACCTTCCATTCCAACTACTTCCACTGACAAACGTGTACACATGGTTAAGTGGATACCCAAGAAAAACTAATCTTCCTTTGTGATGCAGGTTAAGAAGGGTATCTGGTATCTCGATAGCGGATGCTCTAGACACATGACTGGAAAGAAAAGCCTGCTCGCTGAATACAAGGAAGAGAAGGGTCCCTCTGTGACTTTCGGTGGAAATGGAAAAGGACATACCCGAGGGTTTGGTGTACTCTCAAATGGTACAACCACCTTTAGAAGAGTCGCATATGTTGAAGGGCTGAAGCATAATCTTTTAAGCATCAGTCAGCTTTGCGACAAGGATAACAAGGTAATCTTTACCAAGGAATCCTGCTTTGTCACTGACAAAAAGGAGAAGATAGCTCTCAGCGGTTATCGTTTGGAAAATGTTTATGTAATAAACATGGACTCAACAACCACTGAGAACTCCTGTTTCTTCTCAAAAGCCTCATCTGATGTCAACTGGCTATGGCATAAGAGGCTCTCTCATCTGAATTTCATGACACTGAACACTCTTTCTTCAAAAGAGTTAGTTACTGGTCTACCTCAACACTCATACGCCAAAGAGTCTCTATGTTCAGCATATGAGAAAGGGAAGCAGACCAAAGCAAGGTTTAAGTCAATGCAAGTCTCCTCAGTGTCATCTCCTCTACAACTACTCCATATGGATTTGTTTGGCCCTGTTAACAAACAATCCTTCGCTGGAAAGAAATATACACTGGTCATAGTTGATGAATTCTCTCGTTATTCATGGGTTATGTTTCTCCGTTATAAGAGCGACACCCCTGAAGAACTCATCACCTTTGTTCGGAAGATGGAAACCCTGAACAATTTGACCGTTCGATCAATAAGGAGTGATCATGGGACTGAATTCAAAAACAGTTCTCTTGATTCCTTCTTTGAGAGTAAGGGTATTTCTCACAACTTTTCTTCAGTGAGAACACCGCAACAAAATGGAGTCGCTAAAAGAAGAAATAGAACAATTATTGAAGTTGCACGTTCAATGCTCAGTGATTCTCACCTGCCTACTCAGTTTTGGGCAGAAGCTGTCAACACCGCTTGTTTTACGCAAAACAGGTCGCTGATAGTCAAAAGATTCAATAAAACAGCCTATGAACTTTTTCATGGGAGAAAGCCTTCAATCAGCTTTCTTCACATCTTTGGATGTCAGTGTTTCATACTGAACAACAGAGATGCCCTTGGAAAGTTTGATCCTAAAGCTGATGACGAAATCTTTCTTGGATACTCTTCAATATCCAAAGCCTTCAGAGTCTTCAATCGCAGAAGACAAACTGTTGAAGAAACAATTCACGTCACGTTTGACGAATCCCGTTCAACGAACTCTAAACCGTCCGCTGATACTAAAGAACTGAATCAATGGATGTTTTCTCATCTTGGTGATTCAGAAGATATTCCCACTCCTCGTGCTCACACAGTTGAAGATGATGGTCCTACTATCATTCCAAATATGCAGAATAGTGAAGCTGAAACATCATGGGTCTCAGTTGTTCCTATAAACACTATACCTGCTTCTGAACCCAATATCTCAGACATTCCATCTACTTCTCAGCAATCAGTGAATATAATGACAACTGCATCCATTCCTCTCTTAGCTGATACTCCAGACATCGCTGAAGCTTCATCTTCAGCTCCTCCAGTTCAAATTGAGTCAGCGTCTCACGCCCCGGCTCAGCGATGGACTGTAAATCACCCAATTGATCAAATTCTTGGTGATCCAAATGCTGGTGTTCAGACTCGACGAAGTGCAGGTAATATTTGTCTATTTGTAAATTTTATTTCTCTAACTGAACCAAAGAAAGTAGATGATGCCCTCAAAGATCCAAACTGGGTCAGCGCCATGCAAGAAGAGTTGACTGAATTCGAAAGAAACAAAGTTTGGAAACTTGTTCGAAGACCAACTGACAAAACAGTGATAGGCACTAAATGGGTCTATCGAAACAAGTTGGACCAACATGGAACTGTTACTCGCAACAAGGCTCGTCTTGTTGCTCAGGGATACAGACAAGAGGAAGGCATAGATTATGACGAAACTTTTGCTCCAGTAGCAAGACTAGAATCTATTCGTCTATTCTTAGCATACGCTGTACACAAAGACTTCAAAGTATATCAGATGGATGTTAAGTCAGCGTTTCTAAATGGAAAGCTGAATGAAGAAGTCTATGTGGAACAACCTCAAGGATTCTCAGATCCTAAGCGTTCAGGTTATGTTTATAAACTGGATAAGGCACTTTATGGCTTAAAGCAAGCTCCACGTGCATGGTACGACACTCTTTCTACTTATCTCCATATTGAACAATTTGAGCGAGGTAAAATCGACAAAACTCTATTTTTCAGGAAAGTAAAAGGTCATATCATTCTTGTTCAGATATATGTTGATGACATTATATTTGGTTCTACTAATCCTGATCTTTGCACTCGTTTCGCTGATAGAATGAAAGATGAGTATAAAATGAGCATGATGGATGAACTAACATATTTCCTTGGTCTTCAGATAAAGCAAAATGAAAAAGGAACTTTCATTAATCAGGGAAAGTATGTTAAAGATATGCTGAAGAAATTCGACTTCACTGAAAGTTCAGCTATGAAAACCCCTATGGCACCACCGCTGACACTTGATAAGGATACTAAGGGTATTCCTGTTAATGTCACTCTGTACCGTGGGATGATCGGCTCTCTTTTGTGTCTTACAGCTAGCCGACCCGATATTATGTATGCAACATGTTTGTGTGCACGATATCAAGCTGAACCTAAGATATCTCATATGAAAGTTGTAAAGCGGATTTTTCGATATCTTAAGGGTACATCGAATCTAGGTCTTTGGTATCCCAAAGACTCAGGATTCGATCTAATCGCCTATTCAGATAGTGATTTTGCAGGTTGCAGAATGGATAGGAAAAGCACCACAGGAGGATGTCAGCTCCTGGGTGGAAAGCTGGTAAGTTGGACAAGTAAAAAGCAAAACTCAGTGTCCACCTCCACAGCTGAAGCTGAGTATGTAGCCGCTGGAAGCTGTTGTTCTCAGGTCTTGTGGATGAGAAATCAACTACTGGACTATGACCTTCAGCTCTCAAATATTCCAATCTATTGCGACAGCACAAGTGCCATCGCTATAGCAAATAATCCAGTGCTACACTCAAAGACAAAACACATCGAAATCAGGTATCACTTTATCAGAGATCATGTGATGAATGGTGATATAGAACTTCACTTTATCCCAACTGATTATCAGTTAGCTGATATGTTCACCAAACCTCTTGATGATACAAGGTTCAACTTTCTCATCAGCGAGCTTGGAATGCTGAATTTTGAAGAGTAAAATCTTCAGCGATTCACATTTGATCAGCAATAGGATAAAATCAGCTTGTATAACCCACTCTATCATCTTCTCTCTGAATAAACTTGATTCGCTGATATCAAGGTATGTTTTCTCTCTCTCTGACAAATCGCATGTATGCAAGATTTCAAAATAAATTACATCGCTGAATATCTCTTCCTTATCAGCGATACTTTGAAATTTCTAAAACCAACACTGATATTTCTATTCAGTGCTTTATATTTTCAAAAGTGTCCCTGAGTTTTCAAAACCTTAGAGACATCCAAGAATGTGAAAGGACAGTTGTGACGTCATTACAACGGATAAGCCCTGGCACGTTCTTCTTTCTGACACACGTTTGCACGTTTCGTTTACTCGCCAATCAAATGCAAACACGTGTCCGTGTCATGATGAAAATCTTTTCCCGCTCAATATTTTCTCTTTCTAAATCTCTCTATATAAACAATTTATTGGTTTATATTTTCCTTTCACGCGAACTTCTCCTCCAAGCAAAGAAAGAATTCACTGTTGCATCTTGCTCTCGAATTTTTCAAGAACAACTGTTCATCTTCTTCAAACATCAATGGTTAATATGTTCTTATTATTTACCAAATGCAAATAACTTGTTTCTGATCTTCTCATTGTTTTAACAAGATCAAACAAAAGAACTTCTTAAAAATGAAATCATTTTCTTTCATGGTTTTATGAACACAACCATTTCATGGTTGTTCTTCAAGTTTAAATGCAAAAATCTTAAACTTGTTCTTCATTCGTTTTTCCAGAATCCCAATCTTCAAAAGAAACTGGAAAATAAGATTTTTATTGGATTTGCATTTCGTTTTTCAAAAACAAGAAAAACCCTAATCTTCATTAAGACATTTTGTCTGAATGAAATGGACAAAATTCGAACCATCTTATTGGAACATCTTTCCACATTAAGATTATTCTTATTTGTTAATCTTTGGTTGAACTGATTATACAGAAAATGGCATCTTCTGACATTTCCAAGAACACCAATGCTGAGAATACTACTGCTGATAATACTGCCGAGGAAGTGGAAATCCTCAACGCTCCTCAGGTCAAGTTCTCTCTTGAAAAACTGGATTGGACCAAGGTAAATCACCTCTATGCGCTTCTCGAGTTTCCTCCTCGAAAGCAAGTCACACATCTAGATGATGTTGTGAAATTCCTCAAGAACTGTTCCATCTCCATAGCCTTGACCATAACACCTCCTGCACATCAGCTTTTGCTATCCCAATTCTGGTACTCTGCCAAACACTCTCAGCTACCATCAGCCAAAGACCCCTAAAAAACAATTGAATGCATCCTCTGCGATATCGAATATGGCACCATGAAGATCACCCCTGCCATCATTCGCAAAGCCCTCAGCCTTCCCATCGCAACCAAAGAAAAACCCTTCCTTCCCCTCCCTGACCCCAAGAAAAACTCAGACAGGGAAGCCATCATTGCATTCTTCGATGCCATAGGCTATGTATGGGAAACTGGAAGGGACATGAAGCCCGAGAAGAAGCTGACCATTATCAAGAAATCGAAAATGCCCAGCGAGATGAATCTCATCTTCGCCCATTTGACCAGCTGCATGACTGCCAAGACCGGCTCCTCTGACCATGCCGCTAAGCCTCAGCAAGCAATGGAGTATGCATTACTGAAAGGTCTACATATAGACTGGGCATCGATTATCTATGATGACCTGGTACTCAGAGTGGACACCGTCGCTGACAGATCTCCATGGGTTCCCTATCCTCGATTCATCAGCGCCGTATTCCAAAAAGGCCTGAAGGACAGCTACCCAACAGAGGGTGACCTGAAACTCTCTAAGGTCGGCCCTAAGATTCTCGACTTCAAACCAGTGGAAAACGAGGTACGTCTTTCTACTCTGTTAACTCTTCTAAACCCTAGTTCTTCTACTTCTGCAGCTCCTTCAGCGGACAAACCCACCGCTGATACCCCAGCTGCAACCTCCTTTCCTTCTCTTAAAAGGAAACCCTCTGAAACCCAACTTGGTTCCAAAAGAACTAAGAAAACCAAGGAGCAACCCCAACAATCTATTGCTAAAGACTCCTCAGCTCCTCTTGTTGGGCTGAAGGAAAGTTCAGTGGTACGCTCTGCCACAGCTGAACAAGCCACCCAATCTATCCCAACTTCAGCGTCTCTAAACGCTGAGGTTACAAACTTGGAATCTACCCAACCTCCTCCAGTCTCTCAAAAGACTGACGAAGTGATTCTCAGCGAATCCAACGCTAAACTCAGTAACCAACCTCCATTCTTATCCTTCGCTTCTCCCTCTACGCATTTGGACTCCACTCCAGTTATCACTAAAGCACCTGTCATTCCTCCAGAAGCTAAAGATAATACTCTTCAAGGAGTGATGGGCATAGGACCTGCAGAGATGACCATACGTCCACGCATGTTAGCTCATGATATGGAACTTTACTCAGGAACCCGAGATTTTGATGAATTCACCAATCCTCCTGCAGGTACACACCAACCCATATACATTGTAACTGAACCCCAAACTTCTGGGATTTCCTCTGTTCACAAGTTCTTATATGTTACAGATCCTAATTTGAGAGACATCAACGCCTCTCTGAAGACAATAGAGACGACGCTGACAGGTCTCACTACTACTCTTTCCGACAACTCTTCAGCTGTAACAAACGCTGGAGAGAATCTTACAAAGCTGACAACTGTCGTCGAAAAGAATGCCTCCAAAGCTGACTTGGAGAAGGTTGATAAATCACTCACCGACTTTGCCAAAGTTCTCTCTGATATCTACACTGACTACCTCACCATTAAAAGTTCAGTTGACACCATGTCCAGCGAAGTCACAATGCTGAAGACATCGGTTGGCAAACTCGAAGGTGACATGTCTGCTGTAAAGACTGATGTCAGCTCCGTCAAGACTGACATGAGTTCTGTGAAGACTGATGTCAATACGATGAAGAATGACATCACTTCTATGAACACATTGTTGCAGCAGATCCTGACCAACACGACCGCCCCTGCACCTGCCCCTGCACCTCCATCTTTTACTACGGCGGATCGTGCGGAACTCGTGAAGATCAATCCTGGTATTTCTGGTCTAGAAAACAGATTATCAGCGATTGAAATCTGTGTGGGGATTCCTGGCCAAGAAGACAGAGAAACAACACAAGCTGCTGAATCGTCACATTCCTCCCCACCTCATCATGAAAAAGAGGGGGAGAAGAGCGCTGAAGACCTCTCCAAGAGCGCTGAAGACCTTTCCCATGATGAATCTATCAGGGGAGAGAAGACTGAAGACCTCACCTTTACTGAAGAAGGGGAGAAGACAATTGAAGACGAATCATCCGCTGGACCTCAGGGAGATGAACACCCCTGAGGGAACCGAGAAGCTTACCTCTGTATCTGAGGGGGAGAAACTCGAAGAAGAAGCTGAAGAAACTGAGTCTGAAACTAAAGATGAAGAAGCCATCGACTTGTCTGATGATGAACCATCCTCTTCTCCAAAGAATGATGATGATGAAGATGACGATGATGATGATTCTTTTATCATCAAGCCTGCTCAGAGAACTAAAGCTCTTAAAGGGATTCTGATAAATGAACCTTCAGGGGAGCGGACAAAGACAAAGCCATCAGCATCTGAAGCTGACAAGGGCAAAGGAAAAAGTGTCGCTGAAAATGAAAATCTGATGATCTTGCTTAAAAAGCCGGTTTGTCAGGTACACTAATCTTACTCCACAACCCTCCTCTATACACTTTATCAGTTCTACACTCCAAACCTCCATACACTTTATCCCATTCTTTCTCTATCTCTGTTCTACCCAAAGTTCTTACTCGTAAGATCGTTGTGTTTCAGCTAGTCCTCTCCCCTGTTTGAGGATATCGCTGAAGTTCCTACAGCTGCGACTTCACCAATAATCCCAGCTCCCAACGCTGAAGAAATAATCTCGGTCTTAGATTTGATCTCTGAGACTGATGAACCTGAAGAACAGATGCTCTCTCACAAAAACAGACCTTCCTTGGCTCCTCAAAAGCTAAGTGAAGAGGATCAAGAAAAGAGAGATGAAATGATCAAGAGACTTGAGGATCAGCGAATCATTCTGAAGCGTGATCAACTTCCTTCCGTTCCTCCAAAGTTCAGAGTTTCCCAAAAGGAATACAAGGAACACCTCAGAGCTGAACGCCTAATCTCTGAAAGAAGGGAAGCTGAAGAAAAAGACAGAGAATACGCCATCCACCTTACTCAACGATCAGTAAAAGACCCCAAGCTGAAAAGAGCTCTCATTGATGTTCAACGTCAGCTATGGGATGATGCTCAAAAGATCGTTAGAGAAAAGACTAAGGTCTCTGATACGACTTTGGAATGGGCTAAACAAATGCTGACCTATCGATCTAGACCATCCAAAATCATCAAAGTAAACATCAGAGGAAGACTGTACGCAGACGTTCCTGTTGTTGAAGTGGATGTCTACAGAGAAGACAAAACCAAGCAAACCTTCTATGCTGCTACCTTAGAAAAGTTTGGTCTCTCTGAATGGTTAGAAACGAAATTAGCCATTCAGGGATCGCGCTCAAAGTTCAAAAGCCATGTCGAGAAGATCTTAAACAAACAGATCGACCTGGTTTCTTCTGCTGTGGATATTCCCCCTTCTGCTCTTCTTCCTCAACAAAGAAAAGTCTCTGCTAAGGAAAAGAAAGTCTCAGACTCAGGTCCTCTTATACGGAATGAAACAGGTATTGGTTTCTCTCGTGCTGAAGTTCTTGGCCCTAATGCTGATCTCTCAGCGCTTGACACCTCTCTACCACCTGGAGAAACTTTCATTCCTGGCACAGTTGTAAGTGATCCCTATGGTATATATTCTTTCTAGACTACTATGGAAATCATCACTTTCAACGTATCTCTGAGCTCCACATCGCTCCCATCGAACAACTCAGAGATCTTATATTCTGGTGTGAAGTCAGACGTGACATTAAAGCTAGACACCTGAAGCCCTTGATTTTTGAAGAAGCCCTGAAGAAAAAGAATCAAGGAGTAGATGTCCCTGACTGGATGATTCCCACATCAAAGACCCTCGATGAACTTCTCATCAAGGAAGAACCTTTTGACGGATAGGATTGCCTTGTAATTCTTTCTATCCTTATCTGTCTACATCTTTTGTACTTGTAATTTTATTCGCTGTACTTGTAATTTTTCCACTTCCCTCTGTAATCTTTACAAAGTTTTAAAGAAAAATTTCAGCGAACGTACTTTACTCCATCAATACAGAAAAGATCCCAGAAAACAGTAAATGGGACAAATATTTTATGAGTTCTTTTTATCCTTATGTTTTCATTAAATAGCAATTTTCTCTGTTGCTATGTCATAATCAAATAGGGGGAGATTGTTGATTCAAACCCTCAGTGATTTGATAATGACCCTCTCTTATATACTTAGTGAAAATTGTAAGTAAATAATATGTATCAGAGTTTCACTATCGCTGACAAGTACTAAGATCTTACAGTACCACTGATAGGAACTCTTGCTCTTTAAATTAAACATTCAGCGAAACTGTTCACCATAATACTCTGAGTCTGTTCAGTACTTATGGTGATCGCTGATAAGTTAGTTGATTACTTATGATCCCTGAAGACAAGTTTCACGTTAACATAGGTTCTACGCTGAAGTCGAAGATCAAGCTCAAGAACCAACGACAAGTCTCCTAATGAACTGATGCGGATCAGCGAAGACTCAGATTTGTCCACTCAACGTGAAGTATCAAGTACAAAACTTTAGCTATCGCTGAACTCTATCATTCGCTGATAAAGAATGATAGATCGCTGAATCAACGAAAAGTTGATCATGAAGTACTCCGTACAATGTACTTTTGTCTTAACCACCCTTGCACGACTCCGTACGATATGTCAGAAAAAGAACCTCCTTATTTTCTGAAATCGTACAACCACTCTGATACTACACTGTTCAACATGCGGCTACTAAGGTTGTCAACAAAGGTCAATGACATGCAACAAATCAGCTGCTGCCACGTGTAAAGTATAAACTGCAATGCATTAAATGCATGCAGTATATAAGAAGATGAACTCACTTCATTTTGAAGTAACTTGCTAACTCTGGACAAGTTCATCCTTCTTATCTTGAGATAGGTTATTATTAGTAATTTCCTTCTCTTTCTTAGTGCAAGAAACTTAGTGTTCCAACTTGTTTAGATTTAGGTTTATCCTTAATCTTGTTTCCGCAACAAGCTGTAAATTGTTAATGATTTATCAATAAACAATTAAGAAAAGTAAAATCTATGTGTTTGTATTCAAACCCCCCCCCCCTTCTACAAACTTGTATAGCCCTTCGGGACCAACATTAGCCCCCTGAGATTTGAATTTCAGATCTCGTACCAAAGTAAAATGTGTTTATACGGAGACGTGTCACTTTTGTTAAGAAAATCGACTTGGTTAGGTAAAATTGTGAGTCCAGTCGATGGTGTTTAAGTAAGTTGCGACGATCGAATGATGACCTTTAATGCGCAAGATACTTGTGGTGTTCATCTGACGGTCGTAAGCTTAAAACGTAAGGAACCGACGGTGATTGTAAGACGATCTTTATCAAAATAAGACGTATGGGTCGGGAGTCAATCGTAAGACGATTGGTCCGAAATAAAGCTTGGCGGTGATCATAAGATGATCGAACCAAGATAAAATTTAAGGATCTTGTGATACAGTCGTTAAAGACTTTTGTTTTGGCGTTCCGAGCCGATACGGTCGTTGTAGACTTTTGATCTGGCGTTTAGAGCCGATATGGTCGTTATAGACCAATGATCTGGCGTTCCGAGCCGATACTGTTGTTATAGACTTTTGATCTGGCGTTTACAGCCGATACAGTCGTTAGAGACCTATGATCTAGCATTCCGAGCCGATACGGTCGTTAGAGACCTATGATCTGGCGCTTACAGCCGATACGGTCGCTAGAGACCTAAGATCTGGCGTTCCGAGCCGACACGGTCATTAGAGACCAAAGTTACGTTGTGTAAGTTTTGCTTTACCTTTCTATTGAACCTGAGTATTATGTCGACTCATACATGTCATGGACAAATGTAATGTCAACTGTAAAAATTCATTAAGTACAAAAATGAACAAGAAAATCGTGATAACTCTATTTTTAGAGTTATTATTTCCTTTTATTTTCTATTTTATTTCGTCAATTTTAGCCATTTCACTTCTCAAAACCCCCATTCTTGGTACATTTCACGAAAAAGAGCAAAAAGAGTGAACCATAGTCTTTAATAAATTATTTGGTGGAATTTGGATGTTTTTCAGGTTTTATCCGCAGGGAGTTGCGTTCCCCACTCCGGATCCCACTATCGAGCTGAACAAAAAGACAAAAGACAAAGAAACTCCTAGTTGGGATGTAATATATTCTGGAGAATTGAAGGTTCATTTGGCTGAGATAAGGACTGGAGAAGTACAAGGCATCTTGCTTTTAGATGGCATCAAGTACACCTAGTGTACTTTGAAGTTGACTTGGTGAAAGGGTCCTTTGGGTAAAAGACCTACAACATGGTGTATAAAAGGATTGTTCAAGGAGCTGATTTCTATCACGATTCTGTAGTCCTTACCCTTTAGACATACCCATCTTTGTGTAATACCCAACCTTTTCTCCTAGTATATAAAGAAGGTGTTGGGTGCCATTTATTACATGCTTAATTTTTAGAATCTCTAAACTACTACATTAGTATTAGCTTTAGTTCTCTCATTTACTGCAGTAGTTAACTTTAAATTTCTGTATTTTACATTCTTAGTATAATTTGTAGTTCGAAGTACACAGTGACATGGACGAATTCTCGTTCCCCACCGTGGGTTCAATTCAAGTCACTTTCAGTTTAATTATGTGCAATTTCTACTCTTTTGTTTTCTTTACTTCGGAAATGTTAGGCTAAACATCTCTTGGGATGTAGGAAGGAGAAGTACCTGGAGTTTATTAAAAATGCTTGAGTAATCTTGATACTTGGAATATTTCTTGTTTTGGTCATTCACTCTCGATTATTACCCAAGGATGCGAACAAGCCGATCACTTGCAAGGATCTAAAGTCTAGTTCTTAACTTAGAAATAAGTAGAACGCAGTGACACGAACTTGAATGATGCTAGGGGATTCGAAAGAATTCTTATGACACTTGCGAAAGTGAGGTCGGCACAGTGAGCTAATCTCAACCCACTAGTGTAGTAGGCAAACTAGTTGGTGTATTTAAAACACTTAGAGTATTTGTCTCTACACATTCCATCGAGACCTGAAAATGTCCATTTTGAGATTACTCTTGACAAAACAATAAATACTAAGAGTATGGGATTTTTGCTTAAGGGTGTGAGTATTTAGTAACCGGGCTTTTCTAGCGAAAATGCCTACCTCGAGTACAAGGATCACTTTTTAGGATCAGGTATTTAATATAAAATCTAGGGAAAATCTAACCTACATTCCTCCTTTTAAATCTTTAGTAAAGTTGTTAAAATAGCTATTTCACTGAACAAACCAAAATATTGCTTCTTCTGTTATTGAAACCTGTAAAAGGAGCTCATGAGAACAGTATTGCCTTGATTGCCCAGTCTCTGTGGATTCGATTCTGGTATTTTACCAACTATTACTTGCTGTGACGATCATAGTGGAGAGTGTACACTTGCACTTCCCACTGTGGACACTTTGCAACCCACTGCGATTAAAACACATATTTCGCACGTACCAAGTTTTTGGCACCGTTGCCGGGGACTGGCGTGATTTTAAATCTCAAGACATTTGTTTTTGTTCGAGCCCGAGTAACTCGTTTTTCTAAGCTGTTCGTGTTGCATGCCCTGGCAACAACACGGACCTTTGTTACCAATCGATCCTGAAATAGAGCACACTTTTCGAAGAAGATGCAGAAACAGAAATACAAATCGACAACCCCCTGTGATCCCCACTGTGAACATGGCAGAAATACCACCACCTATAGTGGAGACCACAGTGACGATTGCCGATAGCAAAGATAAAAAAATACGGGACTATGATACTTCCGGAGTTGGTGATTTAAGCTCCGGGATTTTAAGACCCAACATTGTTGCAACTCATTTTGAACTCAAATCGGTGATGTTTCAAATGATTCAAGCCATGGGTCTGTTTGGAGGATCACCATCTAAGGATCCACACTCGAACTTAAAACCTTTTTTGGAAATGACTGATTCCTTTCAATTACAAGGTGTGAGTGATGAAGCGTTAAGACTAAGGCTTTCCCTTTTTCGCTAAGGGATAAGGCAAAGTCATGGCTGAACTCGCATGCACCTCACTCGATAACCACTTGGCAAGAACTTGCTGATAAATTTTTGCAAAAATACTTTCCTCCCACGAGGAATGTAAGATTTCGAAATGATATCATTTTGTTTAGCCAAGAAGAAGATGAGGTTGTTTCGGATGCATGGGAACGATTTAAAGATTTACTTCGAAAGTGCCCACATCATGGCATCCCACATTGTATCCAATTGGAGACCTTTTACAACGGTCTTTCCAATGCGGCCAAAATCATCTTAGATGCAACAGCAGGTGGAACATTCACGAGTAAAACTTACAATGAAAGATATCAAATCTTAGAAAAAGTGTCCAACAACAATACCGAGTGGTCCAATCCTAGAGCAATAATACCAAAGACCAACACCATCGATTCCGAAGCACTCAAAACCATGAACGCACAATTAGTGGCCTTAACCAAATTAGTTTTGAACCAAAATAGAGGCCAAGTCAATTCCGCAACGCATCTCCCTGAAAATTGTTCCCTCTGTGGAGAAGAACATGTTTTTGATTATTGCCCAGCAAATCCCGAGTCCGTTAATGTTATAGGAACCAATCCAAGGAAAAACCCGTACTCGCAGACTTATAATCCAGGTTGGAGAAATCATCCGAATTTCTCTTGGGCTGGTAATCAAGGACTCCAACCCCACGGGGCGAGTCATGTCCAGCAAAGACCACACAACCCCCCTGGATTTCAGCAACATCACAGTGGGCAGAACTCGTAGAACTTTCACCAAGGACAGTCCTCACAACAGTTCCAACCGCGAGGAACTCAAGCCGCTGAGGTTCAACCATCACTTGAATAAATTCTCAAAGGTTTCATGAATCAAACTCAAGCAGCCATTAGGAACATATAGACTCAAGTAGGACAACTAGCCGTCGAAGTTAAGAATAGACCATCAGGGACGTTACCTAGTGACACCGAATACGCTAAGGTGATAGGAAAAGAGCATGTCAAGTCCATAACACTTAGGAGTGGAAAGGATCTGAAAGATATCGTTTTCGAATCTGATGTTTCGCCTCAAATACCCACTGTGGTTCCCACAGTGGGCACTCCACAAGTCACTGTCATTCCCACAGTGGGGACCGACATCCCTGAGTTTCCCACTTTTGGACCTATTCCAAAACCTACTATTCCAAAGCCAATACCACAGCAAACTCAAATTGACCCACGAAGCATACCTTTTCCTGACAAAATGAAGCCTAAAAATGTCGATGTTCAATTTAAAAAATTCTTAGACATTTTTAAACAGCTTCACATTAACATACCCTTGGTAGAAGCTCTCGAGCAAATGCCAAGCTATGTTAAACTTTTTAAGGATATTTTGAACAAAAAAGGAAAGTTGGGTGAGTTTTGACTGTGGCTTTGACCGAAGAATGTAGTGCCCTCCTTACTAGCAAGATTCCACCTAAGTTGAAAGACCCGGGTAGTTTCACCATTCCATGCACAATAGGAGGACAAGAAGTAGGTCAAGCACTTTGTGATTTGGGAGCTAGTGTCAATAGGTATTGGAGAGGCTAGACCCACAACCGTGACATTACAACTAGCCGATCGGTCCATTGCCTACCCCAAGGGAAAAATAGAAGATGTTTTGGTCCAAGTGGATAAATTTATCTTCCCCGCCGATTTTCTAGTTCTAGATTACGAGGCCGATAAAGAAATCCCACTCTTCTTAGGGCGCCCGTTTTATTGCAACCGGACGTACTTTGATCGATGTGCACAAAGGGGAACTCACTATGAGAGTCAATGACCAAGAGGTAACTTTCAATGTTTTCAAGTCCCTTAAGTACATAGAAACCGAAGATTGTTTTGCTTTGAGGTCGATTAGTGGTTCCCACAGTTTTGATTCAGTGACCACAGTGGGGAGTGAGAGTAAGCACTCCGACTCTGAGAGTGACGATACTTTTGAGGATGAGTGTAATAAAATGGTAGCAGCCTTTGAACCTCTGGACTTTAAGGATAGAGATGTTCAACCCCCTTCAATAGAACAACCTCCCACTTAAAATATGCTTATCTCGCTAAGGATAATAAACTTCCCGTTATTATCTCTTCCAAACTTAGTGAGAAACAAGAGCAACTTCGGATTGA
Source organism: Saussurea involucrata (assembly GCA_033807775.1). Classification (NCBI taxonomy): domain Eukaryota; kingdom Viridiplantae; phylum Streptophyta; class Magnoliopsida; order Asterales; family Asteraceae; genus Saussurea; species Saussurea involucrata. The sequence continues at coordinate 123,004,557 of CM066315.1, forward strand.
TTTGTTGATAAAGCATAAGAAGGCAATTGGTTGGACAATAGCGGACATTAGAGGTATTAGCCCCTCCCTATGTCAACATAAGATTAACTTGGAGAGTGACCACCCTGAAAAAGTCCAACCTCAAAGAAGGTTGAACCCCATCATGAAGGAGGTAGTTAAGAAAGAAGTTTTGAAGTGGTTAGACGCCGGTATTATCTATCCCATTGCTAGTAGTAGTTGGGTGAGCCCCGTCCAATGTGTCCCAAAAAAAGGAGGGACGACCGTAGTGAAGAACGAAAAGAACGATCTCATTCCCACTAGGACTGTCACGGGGTGGAGAATATGCATGGACTATAGACAACTGAACCTAGCCACTAAGAAAGACCATTTTCCCCTACCTTTCATCGACCAAATGCTCGATAGGTTAGCGGGAAAAGAATTCTATTGTTTTCTAGATGGATACTTGATAACTCTATTTTTAGAGTTATTATTTCCTTTTATTTTCTATTTTATTACGTCAATTTTAGCCATTTCACTTCTCAAAACCCCCATTCTTGGTACATTTCACGAAAAAGAGCAAAAAGAGTGAACCATAGTCTTTAATAAATTATTTGGTGGAATTTGGATGTTTTTCACGTTTTATCCGCAGGGACTTGCGTTCCCTACTCCGGATCCCACTATCGAGCTGAACAAAAAGACAAAAGACAAAGAAACTCCTAGTTGGGATGTAATTATTCTGGAGAATGGAAGGTTCATTTGGCTGAGATAAGGACTGGAGAAGTACAAGGCATCTTGCTTTTAGATGGCATCAAAAGTACACCCACGGTACTTTAAAGTTGACTAGGAGAAGGGTCCATTGGGTAAAAGAATTGTCCAAAGGTGCTGAATTCTGTCAAGATCCTTCAGTCCTTACACATTAGATAACCCATTTTTGTGTAATACCCAACCATTTTCTCCTAGTATATAAAGGAGGTGTTGGGTGCCACTTATGACATGCTTAACTTTTACAATCTCTCAACTACTACATTAGTATTAGCTTTAGTTCTCTCATTTACTGCAGTAGTTAACTTTAAATTTCTGTATTTTACATTCTTAGTATAATTTGTAGTTCGAAGTACACAGTGACAGGGACGAATTCTCGTTCCCCACTGTGTGTTCAATTCAAGCCACTTTCAGTTTAATTATGTGCATCTTCTACTCTTTTGTTTTCTTACTTTAGAAATGTTAGGCTAAACATCCCTTGGGATGTAGGAAAGAGAAGTACCTGGATTTTATTAAAAATGCTTGAGTAATCTTCATATTTGGAATATTTATTGTTTTGGTCATTCACTCTCGATTATTACCCAAGGATGCGAACAAGCCAATCACTTGCAAGGATCTAAAGTCTAGTTCTTAACTTAGAAATAAGTAGAACGTAGTGACACGAGCTTGAATGATGCTAGGGGATTCGAAAGAATTCTTATGACACTTACGAAAGTGAGGTCGGCACAGTGAGCTAATCTCAACCCACTGGAGTAGTAGGCAAGCTAGTTGGAGTATTTAAAACACTTAGAGTATTTGTCTCTACACATTCCATCGTGGCCTGAAAAAGGTCCATTTTGAGATCACCATTGACAAAACAATAAGTACTAAGAGTATGAGATTTTTGCTTAAAGGTGTGAGTATTTTGTAACCGGGCTTTTCTAGCGAAAATGCCTACCTCAAGTACAAGGATCACTTTTTAGGATCAGGTATTTAGTATAAAATCTAGGGAAAATCTAACCTATATTCCTCTTTTTAAATCTTAAGTAAATCGTTAAAAGTTGCATTTCACCAAACAAACCAAAATATTGCATCTTCTGTTATTGAAACCTGTAAAAGGAGCTCATGAGAACCGTATTGTTTTGATTGCCCAGTCTCTGTGGAATCGATTATGGTATTTTACCAACTATTACTTGCTGTGACGATCATAGTGGACAATGTACACTTGCACTTCCCACTGTGGACAGTTTGCAACCCACTGCGATTAAAACACATATTTCGCACGTACCAAGTTTTTGGCGCCGTTGCCGGGGACTGGCGTGATTTTAAATCTCAAGACATTAGTTTTTGTTCGAGCCCGAGTAACTCGTTTTTCTAAGCTGTTCGTATTGCATGCCACGGCAACAACACGGACCTTTGTTACCAATCGATCCTTAAATAGAGCACACTTTTCGAAGAAGACGCAGAAACAAAAATTCAAATCGACAACCCCCTGTGATCCCCACTGTGAACATGGCAGAAATACCACCAGCTATAGTGGAGACCACAGTGACGATTGCCGATAGCAAAGATCGAAAAATACGGGACTATGCTACTTCCGGAGTTGGTGATTTAAGCTCCGGGATTTTAAGACCCAACATTGTTGCAACTCATTTTGAACACAAACCAGTGATGTTTCAAATGATCCAAGCTATGGGTCAGTTTGGAGGCTCACCATCTGAGGATCCACACTCGCACTTAAAATCTTTTTTCTAAATGACTGATTCCTTTCAAATACATGGTGTGAGTGATGAAGCGTTAAAACTAAGGCTTTTCCCTTTTTCGCTAAGGGATAAGGAAAAGTCATGGCTGAACTCGCATGCACCTCACTCGATAACCACTTGGCAAGAACTTGCTGATAAATTTTTGCAAAAATACTTTCCTCCCACGAGAAATGTACGATTTCGAAATTATATCATTTTTTTTAGGCAAGAAGAAGATGAGGTTGTTTCGGATACATGTGAACGATTTAAAGATTTACTTCGAAAGTGCCCACATCATGGCATCCCACATTGTATCCAATTGGAGACCTTTTACAATGGTCTTTCCAATGCAGCAAAAATCATCTTAGCCGCAACAGCCGGTGGAACATTCACAAGTAAAAAACTTACAATGAAGGATATCAAATCTTAGAAAAAGTGTCCAACAACAATACCGAGTGGTCCAATCCTAGAGCAATAATACCAAAGACCAACACCATCGATTCCGAAGCACTCAAAACCATGAACGCGCAGTTAGTGGCCTTAACCAAATTAGTTTTGAACCAAAATAGACGCCAAGTCAATTCCACAACACATCTCCCTTAAAACTGTTCCCTCTGTGGAGAAGAACATGTTTTTGATTATTGCCCAGCAAATCCCGAGTCCGTTAATGTTATAGGAACCAATCCAAGGAACAGCCCGTACTCGCAGACTTATAATCCAAGTTGGAGAAATCATCCGAATTTCTCTTGGGCTGGTAATCAAGGACTCCAACCCCACGGGGCGAGTCATGTCTAGCAAATACCACACAACCCCCCTGGATTTCAGCAACATCACAGTGGGCAGAACTCACAGAACTTTCACCAAGGACAATCCTCACAACAGTTCCAACCGCGAGGAACTCAAGCCGCTGAGGTTCAACCATCACTTGAATCAATTCTCAAAGGTTTCATGAATCAAACTCAAGCAGCCATTAGGAACATAGAGACTCAAGTAGGACAACTAGCCGTCGAAGTTAAGAATAGACCACTAGGGACGTTACCTAGTGATACCGAATACACTAAGGTGATAGGAAAAGAGCACGTAAAGTCCATAACACTTAGGAGTAGGAAGGATCTGAAAGATATCGTTTTCGAATATGATGATTCGCCTCAAATACCCACTGTGGTTCCCACAGTGGGCACTCCTCAAGTGACTGTCATTCCTACAGTGGGGACCGACATCCCTAAGCTTCCCACTTTTGGACCTATTCCAAAACCTACTGTTCTAAAGCCAACACCACAACAAACTCAAATTGACCCACGAAATGTACCTTTTCCTGAAAGGATGAAGACTAAAAATGTGGATGTTCAGTTTAAAAAATTCTTAGACATTTTTAAGCAACTTCACATTAACATACCCTTGGTAGAGGCCCTCGAGCAAATGCCAAGTTATATTAAAATTTTAAAGGATATTTTGAACAAAAAGAGAAAGTTGGGTGAGTTTGAAACTGTGGCGTTGACCAAGGAATGTAGTGCCCTCCTTACTAGCAGATTCCACCTAAGTTGAAAGACCCGGGTAGTTTCACCATTCCATGCACAATAGGAGGACAAGAAGTAGGTTAAGCACTTTGTGATTTGGGAGCTAGTGTCAATTTGATGCCATTGTCCATTTTCAACAAGTTAGGTATTGGGGAGGCTAGACCCACAACCGTGACATTACAACTAGCCGATCGGTTCATTCCCTACCCAAAGGGAAAAATAGAAGACGTCTTGGTCCAAGTGGATAAATTTATCTTCCCCGTCGATTTTCTAGTTCTAGATTATGAGGCCGATAAAGATATCCCAATCATCTTAGGACGTCCGTTTCTTGCAACCCGACGTACTTTGATTGATGTGCACAAAGGGGAACTCACGATGAGAGTTAATGACCAAGAAGTAACATTCAATGTCTTCAAGTCACTTAAGTACATAGACACCGAAGACTGCTTTGCTTTGAGTTCGATTTATGGAACCCACAATCTTGACACAGTGCCCACAGTGGGGAGTGAGAGTGAGCACTCCGACTCTGAGAGTGATGACACTTTTGAGGAAGAGTGTAACGAAATTTTTGCATCTTTTGAGCAGCTAGATTTCAAGGAGAGACATGTCAAACTACCATCTAAATATCCCCCTGACTTGAATTTGAAGTCATTGCCTTCCCACTTAAAATATGCCTACCTCAATGAGTTAGAAGAACTTTGTCACCACTCCTACATAAATGCAAAAACCAACAAGGAGAAGATCAAGAGGTGGCCTGACCAAAAAATCACTCATGAAAAGTTTGTGGAGGGACAAAAAGTGCTACTTTTTAATTCAAGGTTAAGGATGTTTCCGGAAAAATTAAAATCTCGATGGAAAGAGCCTACACTGTGGTCAAGGTAAGTCCTTTTGGAACTCTGGACTTAATGGCTCCTCAATCTGGAAAAATCTTTAAGGTCAATGGGCAGAGAGTCAAGCATTTTCTGAGCGAGAGTGCTCACATTCCACCCCACTCTCCACCCCACTATGATTAAGAAACATCGGGATCACTTGTAAATATTTTATTTCAGTTTTTTGCTGTTTTTTTATTTTTTTAGTATTTTTAATTCTGCATGGTAGTTTATTTTGCATGTGTGTAGGAGAGATTGCAATTTTTTGAAGAAAAAGTCAAGAAAATGCTTCGCAGTGACTTCGCGCATGTCATTGCGCTTCCCACTGCCGAAAGTGACGCTGAGATGGGACGGTTTTGGGGGCCCAAGAGCTGACAAGCATCACCTTTTCTTACACAAAGGTCTCCTTTTGCTGCCACCCTACACCTACTCCGCCATTTTCCAAGAAAAACCATCATACCCTCTTTCTCTCTCAATAACCGTTCCCTCCAAAGGATATTACCCAGAAAATAATCCCTTTCCACACCAAAAACCAAAAGATACATTTTTCATCTCAAAATTCAAAAATACTTTCATCTTTTCTCATTTCTCTCTCAAGAACCAGAAAAATATCATCCTCTTCAATGACGAGAAGCAAAAGGAGTACAAAAAAAAAATCCTTGCACTTAAAAAAAAGAATGAAGAGGTTGAGAAGAAACGGAAGGAAGAGGAGGAAAGGCTGAAAAGAGAAGAGGAGGAAGGGCTTAAAAAAGGAAGAGAGAAAAAGGGTCGAGAAGGAGAGAATGATCGACGAAGAGAGGAAAAAGGGCAGAGGCTGAGTTGTTCAAAGAAGAAGAAGAATTAAGGAGAACCCAATCAAGAAAGCTCACCGCCGGCAACTCCTACTCATTAAATGCTTTGTTGGAACTTTGGTTCCACTCTTAATGCTCCCAAAAACAATTTTATTTTTCTGTTTAATTTGGTATTTCGCCTATGGCTAGGCATTTGACAATATTTGTTGCTTTGGTTACTTTTGGTTTATGATGCATGGATCCCTACTACTTTTAGTAGGTGCTTTTGGGTACTAACTCACTTATTGTTTGAATGATTGTTTGATCTCGTTTTCATTTCAAGGTACAACTTTCGGCTTCCGACTTAAAAGGTCCCTTTTGTAAGTACGAATGTCAACTTATCACCATGAAATGATATAGGCCATTTTTAACATCCAAACACGACCCTTTTTGTACCCTCAACCACCTCTTTCGCACCAAAATTCAAGTCACAGTGAGGACACTGTGCAATCTTAAGTTTGAGGTGGGGACTTCCAGAGTGACTTCCAGTCTTTCCACAGTGGGGACACTGTGAAGTCATAAGTATGAGGTTGGTAAGCCATACCCCCTCCAAAAAAAAATCAAAAATACAAAAACAGAAGAAAAACGGAGTGTCACTACAAAGGATTGATGGTGTCCCTTTTCTGGACCATCAAAGTGCTCACTCCCAGAAAAAGATGGTGTGCCTATTCTGGACCATCAGAATACCCACTCTTACAAAAAATAGCCATACCCAAATAAAGCCTGGAAGTGTACGTACTTATCCGTGCAAAACACAAACCACTCACTTCTTGAAATAAAAATCTCAAAGCGAGATCTTCTGTCCGTGTTTGAAATTACATGCCGAAACCCTTGGGAAAATATTCAAAGCCATAAACCCTTCGAACCCAAGAAAGTCCTATTGATAAAATGTGAACAAGGGAAAGATTTCGTCAAGCACAAAAGTGAAGCTTTAATTTTGGAACCGAAAGAAGTATTTGTGGAGGGAGATCAACATCTGTTCAAGAATGAGAAATCGGTAAGTCCCTGAAAGCTCAAGTGCATTATTTTAATTTTATTTCTTTATTTTATTTCTTTATTTTTATTATTTGGGGACAAGTAATGGTTTAAGTTTGAGGTTGTGATAACTCTATTTTTAGAGTTATTATTTCCTTTTATTTTCTATTTTATTTCGTCAATTTTACCATTTCACTTCTCAAAACCCCCATTCTTGGTACATTTCACGAAAAAGAGCAAAAAGAGTGAACCATAGTCTTTAATAAACTATTTGGTGGAATTTGGATGTTTTTCACGTTTTATCCGCAGGGACTTGCGTTCCCCCTAATTGGGATATAATTATTCTGGAGAATAGAAGGTTCATTTGGCTGAGATAAGGACTGGAGAAGTACAAGGCATCTTGCTTTTAGATGGCATCAAAAGTACACCCATGGTACTTTAAAGTTGACTAGGAGAAGGGTCCATTGGGTAAAAGAATTGTCCAAAGGTGCCGAATTCTGTCAAGATCCTTCAGTACTTACACATTAGATAACCCATTTTTGTGTAATACCCAACCCTTTTCTCCTAGTATATAAAGGAGGTGTTGGGTGCCATTTATGACATGCTTAATTTTTAGAATCTCTCAACTACTACATTAGTATTAGCTTTAGTTCTCTCATTTACTGCAGTAGTTAACTTTAAATTTCTGTATTTTACATTCTTAGTATAATTTGTAGTTCGAAGTACACAGTGACAGGGACGAATTCTTGTTCCCCACCGTAGGTTCAATTCAAGTCACTTTCAGTTTAATTATGTGCATCTTCTACTCTTTTGTTTTCTTTACTTCAGAAATGTTAGGCTAAACATCCCTTGGGATGTAGGAAAGAGAAGTACCTGGATTTTATTAAAAATGCTTGAGTAATCTTCATATTTGTAATATTTATTGTTTTGGTCATTCACTCTCGATTATTACCCAAGGATGCGAACAAGCCGATCACTTGCAAGGATCTAAAGTCTAGTTCTTAACTTAGAAATAAGTAGAACGTAGTGACACGAGCTTGAATGATGCTAGGGGATTCGAAAGAATTCTTATGACACTTACGAAAGTGAGGTCGGCACAGTGAGCGAATCTCAACCCACTGGAGTAGTAGGCAAGCTAGTTGGTGTATTTAAAACACTTAGAGTATTTGTCTCTACACATTCCATCGTGGCCTGAAAAGGTCCGTTTTGAGATCACCATTGACAAAACAAGTACTAAGAGTATGGGATTTTTTCTTAAAGGTGTGAGTATTTTGTAACCGGGTTTTTCTAGCGAAAATGCCTACCTCAAGTACAAGGATCACTTTTTAGGATCAGGTATTTAGTATAAAATTTAGGGAAAATCTATCCTACATTCCTCTTTTTAAATCTTAAGTAAATCGTTAAAAGTAGCATTTCACCAAACAAACCAAAATATTGCTTCTTTTGTTATTGAAACCTGTAAAAGGAGCTCATGAGAACCGTATTGTCTTGATTGCCCAGTCTCTGTGGATTCGATTCTGGTATTTTACCAACTATCACTTGCTGTGACGATCATAGTGGACAGTGTACACTAGCACTTCCCACTGTGGACAGTTTGCAACCTACTGCAATTAAAACACATATTTCGCACGTAACAATACTCGGGATAGAACCAAATCCATATCGCCCCTGAGGACCAAGAAAAGACCACCTTTACTTGTCCCTACGGTACTTTTGCCTTCCGGAGGATGCCATTTGGATTGTGTAATGCCCCAGCCACTTTCCAACGTTGTATGATGGCCATTTTCACCGACATGATAGAAGACACTATAGAAGTTTTTATGGATGACTTTTCTGTGATAGGGACGTCATTTGACAATTGCCTGGGAAATTTAGAGAAAAGCCTAGTGAGATGTGAGACCCACGACCTTATTTTAAATTAGGAAAAATGCCATTTTATGGTAGAAGAGGGTATTGTCCTAGGCCATCTTGTCTCAAAACGAGGGTTGGAAGTTGATAAAGCCAAGCTTGAGGTAGTGGCACAACTTCCCGAACCCACAACGGTAAAAGGTATTCGAAGCTTTTTGGGTAACGCATGTTTTTATAGGAGGTTCATCAAAGATTTTTCAAAAATAACAAAACCCCTATGAAACCTGTTACAACATGAAAAAGACTTTATTTTTACCCAAGAATGCCGAAATGGTTTTGAAACAATCAAAGAAGCCTTAGTCACAACACCCATAGTGACCACTACTGACTGGTCACTCCCATTTGAAGTGATGTGTGACGCCAGCGAGTGGGCTATGGGGGTTGTTCTAGGACAAAGAAAGAACAAAGTTTTTCACCCCATTTATCATGCAAGTAAAACACTGATTGAAACTCAGATTAATTATACTGTTACTGAAAAAGAATTACTTGTGGTGGTGTTTGCTTTTGATCGTTTCAGGTCGTACTTGATAGGGACGAAGGTCATAGTGCACATGGATCATGCAGCGATAAAATATTTGATCAACAAGGCTGATTCTAAGCCATGTTTGATTAGATGGGTTTTATTGCTGCAAGAATTCGATCTTGAGATCGTTGATAGAAAAGGAACAAGCAATCAGGTAGCTGACCATTTGTCCAGGCTCGAGAAGATAGTGGTCGCTGTTGATCCCACTCCGGTCAAAGAGAATTTTCCCGATGAACAATTGTTATCAGCCCAACATCTCGAAAATAATATTCCTTGGTATGCTGACATTGCAAAGTTTTTAGCAAGTGGACTAAAACCCCACGGGATGAGTGGACAACCCTTTAAAAAGTTTTTACATGATACACGGCAATATGTTTGGGACGACCCTTTCTTATATAAGATAGGGACAGACCAAATATTGAGGCGTTGTGTCCACGGGAGTGAGCAACATCAAATACTCCATGGTTGTCACACATCCCACTACGGTGGCCACTTTGGTGGAAACTGTATTGCTGCAAATATCTTGCAAAGTGGGTTCTTTTGGCCAATTGTGAAAAGTTGTGAGTAATGTCAACGCACCGGGAACATTTCGCAAAGGAACGAAATGCCTCTTAACAACATTCTAGAGGTAGAACTTTTTGATGTTTGGGGGATTGATTTCATGGGACCCTTTCCAACACCGTGGTCTGGGGGATTGGTTGCGGTAGACTATGTTTCGAAATGGGTGGAAGCCATTGCTTGTCACTCTAATGATGCCAACGGTGAAATTTTTGCATAAAAATATTTTCACTCGATTTGGAACACCACAAGCATTGATTAGTGACGAGGGCACCCATTTTGTGAACAAAGTCATGAGCTCGGTCCTTGCTAAATATGATATACATCATAGAGTGGCCACCGCATACCACCCACAAACCAACGGTTTAGCCGAACTCTCAAATCGTGAGATCAAAGGTATTTTGGAGAAAGTCGTTAAACCACATCGCAAATATTGGTCAACCAAACTTGATGATGCTCTTTGGGCCTATCGAACGGCCTATAAAACTCCCTTGGGAATGTCTCCATTTAAATTTGTTTTTGGCAAAGCTTGCCATTTACCGATTGAATTGGAGCACAAGGCGTTTTGGGCCCTTAAAGAACTTAACATGAGTGAGGATGCTGCGGGAATTAAGAGGAGTTTGCAAATGCATGAACTAGAGGAGTTGCGATATCACTCCTACGAGAACGCAAAGTTGTACAAAGAAAAGACCAAGATGTGGCATGATCGAAGAATCAACCATAGGGAGTTCATGGAAGGACAACATATATTATTGTTCAATTCCTGTCTTAAACTCTTTCCAGGTAAGCTAAAATCACGATGGACGGGACCATACGCCATTGTCAAGGTGAGTCCCTTTGGAACAGAGGAGTTGAAGTCCCCACAGTCTGGTCAAATCTTCAAAGTCAATGGGCAGAGAGTGAAGCATTTTCTGAGTGAGAGTGCTACATTGTACCCCACTCTCCACCCCACTATGATTAAGAAACATCGGGATCACTTGTAAATATTTTATTTCAGTTATTTGCTGTGTTTTTATTATTTGTATCTTTTTAATTCTGCATGGTAGTTTATTTTGCATGTGTGTAGGAGAGATTGCCAATTGTTGAAGAAGAGTCAAGGAAATGCTTCGCAATGACTTAGCACAAGTCACTGCGCTTCCCACTGCCGAACTGACGCTGAGATGGGACAGTTTTGGGGGCCCAAGAGCTGACAAGCATCAACTTTTCTTACACAAAGGTCTCCTTTTGCTGCCACCCTACACCTACTCCGCCATTTTCCAAGAAAAACCATCATACCCTCTTTGTCTCTCAATAACCGTTCCCTTCAAAGGATATTACCCAGAAAATTATCCCTTTCCACACCAAAAACCAAAAGATACCTTTTTCATCTCAAAATTCAAAAATACTTTCATCTTTTCTCATTTCTCTCTCAAGAACCAGAAAAATATCATCCTCTTCAATGGCGAGAAGCAAGAGGAGTACAACAAAAAAAATCCTTGCACGTAAAAAGAAGAAAGAAGAGGTTGAGAAGAAACGGAAGGAAGAGGAGGAAAGGCTGAAAAGAGAAGAGGAGGAAAGGCTGAAAAAAGGAAGAGAGAAAAAGGGTCGAGAAGGAGAGAATGATCGACGAAGAGAGGAAAAAGGGCAAAGGCTGAGTTGTTCAAAGAAGAAGAAGAATTAAGGAGAACCCAGTCAAGAAAGCTCACCGCCGGCAAATCCTACTCATTAAATGGTTTGTTGGAACTCTGGTTCCACTCTTAATGCTCCCAAAAACAATTTCTATTTTCTGTTTATTTTGGTATTTCGCCTATGGCTAGGCATTTGACAATATTTGCTGCTTTAGTTACTTTTGGTTTATGATGCATGGATCCCTACTACTTTTAGTAGGTGTTTTTGGGTACTCACTCACTTCTTGTTTGAATGATTGTTTGATCTCGTTTTCATTTCAAGGTACAACTTTCGGCTTCCGACTTAAAAGGTCCCTTTTGTAAGTACGAATCTCAACTTATCACCATGAAATGATATAGGCCATTTTTCCCATCCACACACGACCCTTTTTGTACCCCAACCACCTCTTTCGCACCAAAATTCAAGTCACAGTGAGGACACTGTGCAATTTTAAATTTGAGGTGGGAACTTCCAGTGTCACTTCCAGTCTTTCCACAGTGGGGACACTGTGAAGTCATAAGTTTGAGGTGGGTAAGCCATACCCCCCTCCCAAAAAAAACACAAAAATTCAAAAACAGAAGAAAAACGGAGTGTTACTACAAAAGATTGATGGTGTGCCTTTTTTGGACCATCAAAGTGCCCACTCCCAGAAAAGATGGTGTGCATATTCTGGACCAGCAGAATACCCACACTCACAAAAAATAGCCATACCCAAATAAAGCCTGAAAGTGTACGTACTTACCCATGCAAAACACAAACCACTCACTTCTTGAAATAAAAATCTCAAAGCGAGATCTTCGGTCCGTGTTTGAAATTACTTGCCGAAACCCTTGGGAAAATATTCAAAGCCATAAACCCTTCGAACCCAAGAAAGTCCCATTGATCAAATGTGAACAAGGGAAAGATTTCGTCTAGTACAAAACTGACGCTTTAATTTTGGAACCGAAAGAAGTATATGTGGAAGGAGAAGTCGGTAAGTCCCTGAAAGCTCAAGTGCATTATTTTATTTTATTTTCTTTATTTTTTATTACTTGGGGACAAGTAATGGTTTAAGTTTGAGGTTGTGATAACTCTATTTTTAGAGTTATTATTTCCTTTTATTTTCTATTTTATTTCGTCAATTTTAGCCATTTCACTTCTAAAAACCCCCATTCTTGGTACATTTCACGAAAAAGAGCAAAAAGAGTGAACCATAGTCTTTAATAAATTATTTGGTGGAATTTGGATGTTTTCGACGTTTTATCCGCTGTGACTTGCGTTCCCCACTCCGGATCCCACTATCGAGCTGAACAAAAAGACAAAAGACAAAGAAACTCCTAGTTGGGATGTAATTATTCTGGAGAATGGAAGGTTCATTTGGCTGAGATAAGGACTGGAGAAGTACAAGACATCTTGCTTTTAGATGGCATCAAGTACACCTAGTGTACTTTGAAGTTGACTTGGTGAAAGGGTCCTTTGGGTAAAAGAGCTATAACATGGTGGATAAAAGGATTGTTCAAGGAGCTGATTTCTATCATGATTCTGCAGTCCTTACCCTTTAGACATACCCATATTTGTGTAATACCCAACCCTTTCTCCTAGGATATAAAGGAGGTGTTGGGTGCCATTTATTACATGCTTAATTTTTAGAATCTCTCAACTACTACATTAGTATTAGCTTTAGTTCTCTCATTTACTGCAGTAGTTAACTTTAAATTTCTGTATTTTACATTCTTAGTATAATTTGTAGTTCGAAGTACACAGTGACAGGGACGAATTCTCGTTCCCCACTGTGGGTTCAATTCATGTCACTTTCAGTTTAATTATGTGCAATTTCTACTCTTTTGTTTTCTTTATTTCGGAAATGTTAGGCTAAACATCCCTTGGGATGTAGGAAAGAGAAGTACCTGGATTTTATTAAAAATGCTTGAGTAATCTTGATACTTGGAATATTTCTTGTTTTGGTCATTCACTCTCGATTATTACCCAAGGATGCGAACAAGACGATCACTTGCAAGGATCTAAAGTCTAGTTCTTAACTTAGAAATAAGTAGAACGCAGTGACACGAGCTTGAATGATGCTAGGGGATTCGAAAGAATTCTTATGACACTTGCGAAAGTGAGGTCGGCATAGTGAGCTAATCTCAACCCACTGGAGTAGTAGGCAAACTAGTTGGTGTATTTAAAACACTTAGAGTATTTGTCTCTACACATTCCATCGAGACCTGAAATGGTCCATTTTGAGATTACCATTGAGAAAACAATAAATACTAAGAGTATGGGATTTTTGCTTAAGGGTGTGAGTATTTAGTAACCGGGCTTTTCTAGCGAAAATGCCTACCTCGAGTACAAGGATCACTTTTTAGGATCAGGTATTTAATATAAAATCTAGGGAAAATCTAACCTACATTCCTCCTTTTAAATATTTAGTTAAGTCGATAAAATAGCTATTTCACCGAACAAACAAAAATATTGCTTCTTCTGTTATTGAAACCTGTAAAAGGAGCTCATGAGAACCGTATTGTCTTGATTGCCCAGTCTCTGTGGATTCGATTCTGGTATTTTACCAACTATTACTTGCTGTGACGATCATAGTGGACAGTGTACACTTGCACTTCCCACTGTGGCCAGTTTGCAACCCACTGCGATTAAAACACATATTTCGCACGTACCAGGCATCCATTGTAATACAACGATTAGAACGTAAGTCATAAGACTTTTTGAATCGTATAAGCAAACATAAGCGCATGCGATCAAAGCATTCATTCAGAACATGAAATTTTTCTAAGTTAAAGAACTTAGCTTGTGGGGTCGCTAGACCTTACGATTGTGTGATTTGATCATACGATGAACTTGAATCATGTGTTCCTGTAGTTATACAATCGAGTCGTCTAATAAAACTGATTCTTTATACTGTATGATTTTTACTGAAGTCGTAAGATAGACTTAGTAACTTATGCCGTGCGATCCTGCGATAAAGCAATGTCAGAGGTTGGTCGTTGGCTAGCCAACGACCCTCCGATGCTTAAGTCAGTTGTCGTCGTGATGAATAAAAAATCGTATGGAAGAAGGAAAAGGACTTAGAAGAAATACCTTCTCAGATGCGTTGCATTCCAGTTGCGTGGGATATGTCGACCGTCGAGGGTTTGGAGCCGATAGGCACCTTTACCCACGACTTCTGAGATACGATAAGGACCTTCCCACTTGGTGGAAAGTTTACTTGCATTAAGCTCTTGAGTGCTTTGGAACATCCGTCGGAGGACGTAGTCCCCTTCTTGAAAGACTCTTGCTTGTGATTATACGGTTAATCTTGCGACTTGCCTTTGTTGGCAATTATGAGATTAAAATATGCGAGTCGTACTCATTGGCGACTTTTGCTCTTTGACATGCGTCTTACCATGACTGGTGATTGTGAGATTCAATGTACAAGTCGTCTTTATTGAAGACATATGCCATGACTAGCGATGAGATTTCAATATGCGAGTCGCTTTTATTGGCGACCGAGAATTTTTACCTGTGTTTGTCGTGACGGGCGATCACAAAAAATGTAGGTCGTCTTTTATTGACGACTATAAATCGCAACCTGCGTTTGCCATCACCGGCGATCATGAGAAAAAATGCGAGTCGTCTTTTACTGACAACTACAAATCGCAACCTGCGTTTGCCATCACTGGCGACCATGAGAAAAAATGCGAGTCGTCTTTTATTGACGACTATAATTTGCAACCTGCGCTTTTTTAAGTCGTAGAGACTTTGGTTTCTCACGATGTAAATCCTAAGACCTGTGTTCATATGATATTGCGAGCCTGTAATGTAAAATCGGGGGTGGTCGTTGGTTTTGACCAATGATCTTTTGATGCTTGAATCAACGATCATATATTAGATCAAAATAATTAACGAGGAGAATATACTTAGAGTATATATATATATAGAGTTGTTCTAAATGGGACGTCACAGTTACCGTAACATGGAGTCGATAAGCGCCTTTTTTCCGAGGACTTTTGAAATCGAATGTGGTATTTTTTTCAGTTTGTGAAGGGTGTTCCGAGCCCCCGAGTCCATTGGATGATGCGATACATGCGATAATTTTGACGGAGCATTTTTTTTATCAGGGCTTGAATCTGGCTTCGAGCCGCATTCAATTCCGATTGAAGTTGAATCAGGGGATCTTGATAGTTTGCCATGTACGTGGGAGATTTTACAAGATCGTTAGAGCGGTGCGCGTTGGCTTGAGATTTTCTCTGGATGGGGTCCCACGGATGGCGCCAAACTGTTAATGCCAAAAATCGCACAAAAGTACAACTTAAGGTCGATGTGGACATTTAACAACTAAAGAAACGTATCTCGAGCCAAATAACACATTCGCGAGGAAAAAGTAAAAGAGACAAGAGATTTGGTGACGCGGAAAACCCCAAAACGAGGGAAAAAACCGCGGTCGACTCTGTGAGAGTCGACAGTGCACTATAGTCGCCAAACAGGGGCGAAAGTCCTTGTGTTACAGGTGATTTGTATACAACAGAGTACAAATAAATGTAAATATAAACTTAGTCGTGTGCAAACGACGTGGGTCGTGCGTAAATCGTGCGAAATAACTTGTCGTCGTATGGTCTAAATGTCGTCGTCAGGTGGTTCGAACTGTCGTCGTGCGATACTTGCGTGTTCGAATGCCTCGTTTTATTGAGAGAAAAATATAGAAGTGAGTATAAGTAGCTCTGTCTGTTCTCCCTTTGCTCGAAGGCGGAGCAGTCTTTATATAGCTTCGGTCGGTACTGAATGTGCTTTAATTGTTGGTCTTGTAACCGCTATCGACATTAAATGCGCTTTGATGATTGTCTTTGTAACTGCTGTCGGACTCTAAATGGCATTGGTGATTCGTCCGTTACTGGTCGTTGTGCCATAAATGCCTGTAGACCCGCATTAATGAACAAAAGAAACGGTTGTTGACCATGAATGGTTAGTTTAATCGTAAGACCATCTTAAGTTCTAGACGTCGGTCTTATGAAGCATACGACCGTTGTCGAAATACAAGACCATGTATATGACTGTAAATGTCTTGTAAGACCTTGTCTTAGTTTAGGAATGGTCTTATAAAAATGTCGTGAGACTAGGATAAAAATGTCGTAAGACCATAGCGAGATAAGACCGATGACAGGAGACTGTCGACGTAAGACCAACGAGTCGTAACTGGCGACATAAGACTAGTGACGTAAGACAAATAACGTGTGACTGGCGACGGGTGACTGGCGACATGTCGCTAACGATGTATGTCGTGCGACGTGTAACATGCGACACGTGACGTGCGATCATGAGATGTAAAGACACTATCTTGAATGACTATTGACATAAGATGTCTTTTAATAATCAACTATCGTATGTCGGGGATAAGGCAATAATGGGTATTACCTTCATCGATCGGGGGTATGACTTTTGTAGGCATTAGGGTAATCGAAGTCCATGGTTCATGTCGAAGGAATTCCCCAGGTCGGTCGAGCGTGTGATTTTTTACCCAAACAACGACCTAAACTTGTATTTTGTCTAACTTTTTTTGCTCTGCTTCAGGCGGGTCTGGATCGATTTCGACGCACGGCCTCTCCAAGAAGGAGTCACAATTTCTCTTGACCAAGAAGGCCAAGGAGCCAAAAAAGAAGGCACCCTCGTCCCAGCAGTGCAGATGAAAAAGACAAGGACGGGACCCCGGAGGGAACCATCGTTGAAGGGTGGTGACCCTTCAAAGGTCGCCATTCCTGAGAAGACGAAGACGTCTTTGGATGTAGTCGACGCCGTGCCCATTAGTACGGCACCTCCGACGTCAATGACAACACTCTCAGCTGAGGAGACAGGGCCTCAGTCGTCTACTCCTCTCGACAAGGGGAAGGGTCATCAGGTCGAGGATGACCCTGAAGTTATGACGGTGAACTTTAAGTTGCCATCAAACTTCCTTGCTGATGGCGTCCTGGATAGGGCGAAGATCTTTCCCGACTTAGGAAAGTTCCTTTTGCCATCCTTCCGGGGATCTTACAAGGAAGTCTCTGTCGATGAGACAAGGTCTCATGCCGCAGGGGTTTCCTTCATGGTAAGTCATCTTAACTTTATCTTTTGTGTATTTTCTTTTCTTATGTCGTGCGTTCTAACCTTTGGTCGTATGATTGCAGGCGTTTCAGGCGTCGCTCTACCTCTACAGCTAGATGGAGAAGATCCGGAGGGATGCTCCCCTGGCCGTCGAGAAGATTTGACAAGCGCGAGGGGGAGCGTAAGGCTCGCGAGGGGGAGCAGGCGGCGATTGCCAGGGTGGAGTCCCTCTCTATTAGGCTTGATGATGTGAAGGACCATCTAGAGGATGTTAATCGAGAGAAGGAAGGGCTGTAGGAGCGCCTGAGGGAAGCCCTCGAAAGGGCCTCTACATCTGAGGTAGAGGTCGGAGCGAATAAGGAGGTCTTGACCGAAAGAGAAAATAAGATTGAGGACCTTAGGTTGCTCGTTCAGGCTGAGGAGAAGGAGACGCCTCTTTAGAGGAAAAACTTCTCTCTTTCGAGGCGTTGACGCACCTAAGGGGCAGGGCGGCGAACATGCATCACCAACTGAGGGGAAAGAATCCCATGGCTAGGGCCGAAACGGAGGTTGCGACTTACCTGGAGCAGGTCGGGGAAGAAAAAGACCTCGATCAGGAGGACGAGCTCGAGGACGGCGACTCTACGGGCGCTGAGGCCGAAGGTGGCGATTAGGGATTCGCCCAGCCTTAGATTTTTTAACTGTTTAGTTTAGTTCTTGTATTTTTTTCTCGGGGCGACTGTTGGCGGTCGCCCTGTACTTGTAATTTTTTCAAGTTTATGAAAACAAGTACCTTTCCGTCTTATGAACTTTGCCTGATGTTTATTTATCGTAAGAAATGTTTAATCATACGACAGCATGCGACAACACATAAATCATGCGTTAAATAATATAAGATAACATAGATTGTGCGACTAGGGCCTTAACAAATATGTAATGAAAACATAAGATATGCGACTGAGGTATTTTACAAAGATCTAGCGACCAAGGCTTAGAATTTTTCTAAGTCTTAGAATTATGGTCGTATGACTTATGACTTTTTGATCACCGAGTCGTTTTGTTCAAAAGAACCCACTGTAGTCACTGACTTGCGTTCGTGCGATCGTGCGATCTTGCGACACATCAGTCGTTAGCGGTTGGTCGTTGACTTAGCCAACGACCCTCCGATGCTTAAGTCAGTAATCATCGTGATGAATAAATCGTAGGAAAATAACTTAAAAGAAATATTCTTTCAAATGTACTGCATTCCAGCTTCGTGGGACATCTTGGTTGTCGAGAGTTTGGAGCCTATAGGCACCTTTTCCTACGACTTCAGATATACGATACAGTCGTTCCCACTTGATGGATAACTTACCTGCATTCAGCTCCTTAGTGTTTTGGAATGCACATCGGAGGACGAAGTCACCTTCTTGGAAGACTTTGATTTTGACATTCTTGTTAAAATGTTGTTCGACCACTTATCTTTGAGATGCCATCTTTATTAGAGCAACATCTCTTAGTTCTTCAAGGGCGTCGGGATCGTAACTCAAGTCCACCAAGTTATGGTCGACTGAAGTGTGTCTTGACGTAGGCAGTTGGTCTTCGATGGGTAAGACCGCTTCGCAACCGTAGACTAGGGAGAATGAGGTTTGACCTATGGATGTGCGAGGTGTCGTACAATTGGCCCATAAGACCGATGGGAGTTCTTCGACCCATCTCCCTTTTGCAGCTTTAAGTCTCTTTCTTATAGAGTTGGTGATGACTTTGTTGCTTGATTCTTCAAGTCCATTCGACTGGGATATCGCGACGTCGAGGTCGTAAGCTTGATGTTATGATTCTCATAGAACTGTCATGTGCGATCACTTATAAATTGTGACCCATTATCGCAAACAATTTCAGACGGAATTCCAAACCTCTTTGTCCCGAACTTGGGAGAAGGCCGCTGCTTCTATCCATCTGGAGAAATAATCCGTAAGAACTAATAGAAATACCTTTTGCCTAGGGGCAGATGGCAATTTGCCGACAATGTCCATTCCCTATCTCATGAAGGGCCATGGGATTAGAGTCGTCTGCAACGGTTCAGAGGGTTGATGAGACATACTTGAGTGTTGTTGGCTGGCTTCGCAACCTTGGACATACCTGATAGCGTCTTGTCGTAAGGTCGACCAGTAATAACCTTGTCGTGAGACTCGGTTTGCTAGACTACGACCTCCTGAATGATTGCCACATTCCCCGCCGTGCATTTCTTTCAAAATCGTTTGTACTTGGTCGTTGCTGGTGACACATCGTAAGTTTAGACCCTTCGACGACCGTCGATAGAGCCTATCTCTAATTATAAGGTACTTAGACGCTTTGAATCTACTCTTGTGTGCTTCCATCCTGTCGTCTGGTAACTGATCATGCATAAGATAATTTTTGATATCGCACGACCAGTTATTCTCCTCGTCGAGGACGTAGATATTGTCAGTGCCTTCGATAGATGGAGTCGCTAGATGGATCATTGGAATAGCATCGAATGATGGTTTGCTAAGTGCCGATCCAAGATTAGCCAAGGCGTCAGCCTGGGCGTTGTGATCTCTTGGGATTTGCATGATCGAGAATGGCTTGAACTCTTCTGATTTCGCTTTGGCTGTTTTAAGGTAGGCCGTCGTCTTGGAGTCTTTTGCTGCGAATTCCCCGTTCATCTGGTTGACGACTAGGAAGGAATCGCTTTTGACATGTAGTTCGGTTGCCCCCAAGTCTTGTGGCTTTGAAGTCGCATCGTATAGAGTACACTATCTTTCCCCCTGTGGCAACTTTAAGACGACGCCCAGTCCTGCCCCTCTAGCGTTGGATGATCCGTCGACGTGAAGTCTCCAGGGTGCATCGTGTAGAGTCGCCACAGTATCTCATTACACTTCTTTTTCTATCTCTGGACTGAAGTCAGCGACGAAGTCCGCTAAAGCATGCGATTTGATTGTCGTCCTGGGTTTGAAGTCTATGTCATAGCTGCTGAGGTAAACACTCCATTTTGCTAAGCGACCTTTAAGTTATGGTTTTCTCAAGATATGCTGAAGAGGATAGTTAGTAACGACAGTTATAGGATGCGATTCTAAGTAATGTCACATTTTCTTAGCAGCGGTGATTAGTGCTAATAGTAGTTTTTCCATGGACGAGTACCTGGTATCAGCGTCCAATAGAGACTTACTTATGTAGTAGATTGGCAATTGACAATTGTCTTCTCGAGTCAAGACAACACTTACGGAGTTGAAGCTAACTGGCAAGTAAAGCTGTAGGACCTCGTTGCCCTAAGGTTTCGACAACAAGGGTGGCGATGTCTTGTATTCTTTCAGCTTTTGCAATGCTTGCTCATGATCGTCCGTCCACTCAAAGCCCCTGTTCTTTCTCAGGACATTGTAAAATAGATGGAATTTATCTAAGGATCGAGAAATAAACCTATTTAACGCTGTTATGCGATCAGTAAGTCGTTGGACTTCATTGAAATTTCGGGGCGACTTAATATCGACGATGGCCTTTATCTGGTCTGGATTGGCTTCGATTCCACGTCGTGTCACCATATATCCAAGAAAGTTTCCATCGCCTAAACCGAAGGAACATTTCGTAGGATTCAGTTTCATCTGGTACTCCCTGAGGACGTCGAACGACTTCCTCAAATGGTTGATATGATCGGTCACCTGCTTTGACTTGACGAGCATGTTGTCGATGTATACCTCCATCGTATCACCGAGGTAGTCTTTGAACATCTTATTGACCAACCTTTGGTACGTCGACCCTGCATTTTTCAAACCAAATGGCATAACTGTGTAACACTAAATACCTTTGTCCGCCATGAAGGCGGTTTTCTCCTTGTCGGCAGTGTGCATGAGAATCTGGTTGTATCCTGATAACTCTATTTTTAGAGTTATTATTTCCTTTTATTTTTATCTTATTTTGTCAAATTTTAGCCATTTCACTTCTCAAAACCCCCATTCTTGGTAATATTCATAAAAATGAGCAAATAGAGTGAACTATAGTTTTTAATAAATTATTTGGTGGAGTTTTGTTGCTTTTTCACGAAATACCTGCAATGACTTGCGCATCCCACTCCGGACCCCACTATCGAGCAGAGAAGAAGACAAAAGAAAATTAAATCTTAGCTTAAAAATAAAAATCTGGAGAATAGAAGGTTCAATTGGCAGAGGCATGAGATTGAGAAGTACAAGCATGTTCCTAAAAGCATGGCAAGATGAATTGTTTAATAAAACCCATGGTACTTTAAGTGGACTTTTTGGAAAAGGTGAAGGGACTCATGGGTAAAAGAGCTACATACTTGTGGATAAGAAGTGTTACTCAAAAAGCTGAATTCTATGCCTTCTATCTTCAGTCCTTATTCTCTATTTCTTACCCTTCTTTTGTAAAGTCCAACTTTTCCTCTTAGTATATAAAGAGGTGTTGGGTTTCATTTAATTCGTCTTGCATATCTCATCTACCACATTTAGTGCTAGTTTAGTTCAAGTTCTTAGCTCTCATTTTACTACAGTAGTTCTTTAGTTTTCTGTATTTTCAATTCCTAGTGTAAGGGGCTGTTTACTAACTGCTGACTAGAATGACTCGGTCAGCAACGCTGACTCGGTCAGCAGTCAACATGTTTACCAATTTAAAAATCTGACCGAAAACTTACCAAGATGCTGACCGAAAACTTACCCAACCAGCACTAAAATGATGCTTACCCCAGTCAGTTTCAACGTTTCCACAACTGCCCTTCCCAAAATGTCGTGCGATTAGGTTTCACAATCCTCTTCCCTCGCCGCTCCTCCTCCTCCCTCATCCGCTGTTGACTTGTCGTTCTTTCTCCCTCGTCGATGTGGCCCTCCTTTCCTTCTCCCTCGTCGCTCTCGACCCTCTTCATGACACTGCACCATCCTCAAACAGTCACGCTTTGCAGGTTGATTCATCACCGTGAAGATTGATTTGACGTTTTGGGCTGCGATTTGGAACTGATTTCATCTAGGGGGTTTACGTGATTGAGTTCTTTCATCTGAACATTCTTCATTTTGGGTTTGTTTTATGCATATGATGATGGATTTTTTGTTAAATCTGAATTCATCTGGGTTTTGTTCTGTGATTGATTCCTTGGTCCATGGATTGTCATTTAGGTTCTTGATGATTTGAAGTCTCAATTTATTTGGGTTTTGTTATACGTTTGATGACTCATCTGGGTGTTCGAAATTTGGGGGGTTTTAGGCTCTTGATGAAGGATTTTGTGTTATGGACTACAATTGAAATCAAGCAGGGTGTTTGAGATGCTCAACAGTTTCTAGTTTCTATATTTTCTCATGATCACAAATCTAATAAAGAGGCTCATGACTTGTTTAATGGAAATTCACCATTGAGGTCTTGATTCACTACCAATAGAAATAATTACATTTTAGTTAATATATAATTACATAAGGGGTTAAAATGGTCATTTTTTGTCGGTAAGCACATACCAAAAAACACTTGGTAAACACTCTTACTCGGACAAAACTTACCGAGGACAGCACTTACCCGGGACAACATTCTTACCCGGACAGCACTTACTCGGAAAGAGTTGGTAAACGGCCCCTAATTGTAGTTTCAAGTAATCAGTGGCAGTGACGTACCTTCGTTCCCCACTGCGGTTTTAATTCAAGTCACTTTCAGTTTATTTATGTTCATCTTCTCATCTTTTGTTTTCTTTACTTCAGTAATTATGGGCTAAGCATCCTTTGGGATGTAGGAAAGAGAAGTACCTGGATTTTAGAGAAAATGCTTGAGTAATCTTTATACTTGTAATATTTATTGTTTTGATCATTCACTCTCGATTATTACCCAATGATGCGAACAAGCCGATCACTTGTAAGGATCTAAAGTCTAGTTCTTAACTCAGAAATGAGTAGAACGTAGTGACACGAGCTTGGATGATGCTAGGGGATTCGAAAGAATTCTTATGACACTTACGAAAGTGAGGTCGGCACAGTGAGCTAATCTCAACCCACTAGAGTAGTAGGCAAGCTAGTTGGTGTATTTAAAAACACTTAGAGTATTTGTCTCTACACATTCCATCGAGGCCTGAAAAGGTCCATTTTGAGATTACCATTGACAAAACGATAAATGCTAATAGTATGGGATTTTTACCTAAAGGTGTGAGTGTTTTGTAACCGAACTTTTCTAACGAAGATGCCCACCTCAAGGACAAGGATCACTTTTAGGATCAGGTATTTAATATAAAATCTAGGGAAAATCTAACCTACATTCCTTCTTTTAAATCATAAGTAAACCGTTAAAGTAGCATTTCACCAAACAAACCAAAATATTGCTTCCTCTGTAATTGACACTTGTAAAAGGAAGCTCATGAGAACCGTATTGTCTTGATTGCCCAGTCCCTGTGGATACGATTCTGGTATTTTACCAACTATTACTTGTTGCGACGATCATAGTGGACAGTATACACTTGCGCTTCCCACTGTGGACAGTTTGCAACCCACTGCGATTAAATCATATATTTCGCACGTACCAAGTTTTTGGCGCCGTTGCCGGGGACTGGCGTGATTTGAAATCTCAAGACATTAGTTTTTGTTCGAGCCCGAGTAACTCATTTTTCTAAGCCGTTCGTGTTGCATGCCAAGGCAACAACACGGACCTTTGCTACCAATCGATCTTGAAATAGAGAAAACTTTTCGAAGAAGACATAGAAACATAAACACAAATCGACAACTCCCTGTGAACCCCACTGTAAACATGGCAGAAATACCCATTAACCACCTGTAGTGGAGACCACAATGATGATTGCCGATAGCAAAGATCGAAAAATACGGGACTATGCTACTTCCGAAGTTGGTGATTTGAGCTCCGGGATTTTAAGGCCCAACATTGTTGCAACACATTTTGAACTCAAACCGGTGATGTTTCAAATGACCCAATCCATGGGTCAGTTTGGAGGATCACCATCTGAGGACCCACACTCACACTTAAAAACTTTTTTGGAAATGACTGATTCCTTTCAATTGCAAGGTGTGAGTGATGAAGCGTTAAGGCTAAGGCTTTTTCCTTTTACACTAAGGGATAAGGCAAAGGCTTGGCTGAACTCACATGCACCTCACTCGATAACCACTTGGCAAGAACTTGCTGACAAAATTTTACAAAAATACTTTCCTCCCACAAGGAATGTAAGGTTTCGAAATGATATTATTTTGTTCAGACAAGAAGAAGATGAGGCTGTTTCGGATGCATGGGAACGATTTAAAGATTTACTTCGAAAGTGCCCACATCACGGCATCCCACATTGCATCCAATTGGAGACCTTTTACAATGGTCTTTCCAATGCAGCCAAAATCATCTTAGATGCAACAGCAGGTGGAACATTCACAAGCAAAACCTACAATGAAGGATATCAAATCTTAGAAAAAGTGTCCAACAACAATACCGAGTGGTCAAATCCTAGAGCACCCATACCAAAGACCAACACCATTGACTCCGAGGCACTCAAAACCATGAATGCGCAGTTAGTGGCCTTGACTAAATTAGTTTTGAATCAAAATAGAGGCCAAGTCAATTCCGCAACACATATCACTGAGAACTGTTCCCTCTGTGGAGAGGAACATGTTTTTGACTATTGTCCGGAAAATCTCGAGGCCTTTAATGTTATAGGAACCAACCCGAGGAACAACCCATATTCACAGACTTATAATCCAGGTTGGAGAAATCATCCGAATTTTTCTTGGGCTGGTAATCAAGGACTCCAACCCCACAGGGCGAGTCATGTCCAGCAAAGACCACAAAATCCCCCTGGATTTCACCAACATCACAGTGGGCATCCCCCACAGAACTTTCACCAAGGGCAATCCTCACAACAGTTCCAACCACGAACAACTCAACCCGCTGAGACTCAACCATCACTCGAATCAATTCTCAAAGGTTTCATGAATCAAACTCAAGCAACCATTAGGAACATAGAAACTCAAGTAGGACAACTAGCCGTCGAAGTTAAGAATAGACCGCCAGGGGCGTTGCCTAGTGACACCGAACACACTAAGGTGATAGGAAAAGAGCACGTCAAGTCCATAACGCTTAGGAGTGGAAAGGATCCGAAAGATATCATTTTTGACTCTGATGATCCGCCTCAAATACCCACTGTCCCTAAAACCACAGTGGCCACTCCTCAAGTCACTGTTAAACCCACAGTGAGGACCGATGTCCTTGAGCTTCCCACTTTTGGGCCCATACCAAAACCTACAATCCCAAAGCCAACACCACATCAAACTCAAATTGACCCACGAAGTGTACCTTTTAATGAAAGAACGAAGACTAAAAATGTCGATGTTCAGTTTAAAAAATTCTTAGACATTTTTAAACAACTTCATATTAACATACCTTTGGTAGAGGCTCTCGAGCAAAGGCCAAGCTATGTAAAGTTTTTAAAGGATAATTTGAACAAAAAGAGAAAGTTGGGTGAGTTTGAAACTGTGGCTTTAACCAAAGAATGTAGTGCCCTCCTTACTAGCAAAATTCCGCCTAAGTTGAAAGACCCGGGTAGTTTCACAATTCCATGCACAATAGGAGGACAAGAAGTAGGTCAAGCACTCTGTGATTTGGGAGCTAGTATCAACTTGATGCCATTGTCCATTTTAACAAGTTAGGAATTGGAGGGGCCAGACCCACAACCGTGACTTTACAACTAGCCGATCGATCCATTGCCTACCCAAAAGGAAAAATATAAGACGTTTTGGTCCAAGTGGATAAATTTATCTTCCCCGTCGATTTTATAATTCTAGATTATGAGGCCGATAAAGAGATCCCAATCATCTTAGGGCATCCGTTTCTTGCAACCGGACGTACTTTGATCGATGTGCACAAAGGGGAACTCACTATGAGAGTCCATGACCAAGAGGTAACATTCAATGTCTTCAAGTCCCTTAAGTACATAGAAACCGAAGACTGTTTTGCTTTGAGTTCTATTAGTGGTACCCACAGTTTTGATACAGTGAACACAATGGGGAGTGAGAGTGAGCACTCCGACTCTGAGAGTGATGACACTTTTGAGGATGAGTGTAACGAAATAGTGGCAGCCTTTGAACCTCTGGACTTTAAGGAAAAAAAATGTTCAACCCCCTTCAATAGAACAACCTCCCGAGTTAGAGCCAAAACCATTGCCTTCCCACTTAAAATATGCTTACCTCGCTAAGGATAATAAACTCTCCGTTATTATCTCTTCCAAACTTAGTGAGAAACAAGAACAACTTTTGATTGATTTGTTAGTGAAGCATAAGAGGGCAATTGGTTGGACCATAGCGGACATTAAAGGTATTAGCCCCTCCCTATGTCAACATAAGATTAACTTGGAAAGTGACCACCCTAGAAAAGTCAAACCTCAAAGAAGGTTGAACCCCATCATGAAGGAGGTAGTTAAGAAAGAAGTTTTGAAGTGGTTAGACGCCGGTATTATCTATCCCATTGCTAGTAGTAGTTGGGTGAGCCCCGTCCAATGTATCCCTAAAAAGGGAGGGACGACCGTAGTGAAGAACGAAAAGAACGAGCTCATTCCCACTAGGACTGTCACGGGGTGGAGAATATGCATGGATTATAGACAACTCAACCTAGCCACTAAGAAAGACCATATTCCCCTACCTTTCATCGACCAAATGCTTGATAGGTTAGCGGGAAAAGAATTCTATTGTTTTCTAGATGGATACTCCAGATACAATCAAATCCATATCGCACCCGAGGACCAAGAAAAGACCACCTTTACTTGTCCCTATGGTACTTTTGCATTTCGAAGGATGCCATTTGGATTGTGTAATGCCCCAGCCACTTTCCAACATTGTATGATGGCCATTTTCATCGACATGATTGAGGACACCATAGAAGTTTTTATGGATGACTTTTCTGTGATAGGGACATCAGTTGACAACTGCCTGGGAAATTTAGAGAAAAGCCTAGTGAGATGTGAGACCCACGACCTTATTTTAAATTGGGAGAAATGCCATTTTATGGTAGAAGAGGGTATTGTCCTAGGTCATCTTGTCTCAAAAAGAGGGTTGGAAGTTGAGAAAGCCAAGCTTGAAGTAGTGGCACTACTTCCCGAACCCACAACGGTAAAAGGTATTCGAAGTTTCTTGGGTCATGCAGGTTTCTATAGGAGGTTCATCAAAGATTTTTCGAAAATAACTAAACCCCTATGTAACCTGTTGCTACATGAAAAAGAATTTAATTTCACCCCAGAATGTCGAGAGGCTTTGGAAACCATTAAGAAAGCCTTAGTTACTGCACCCATAGTGACCACTTGACTGGTCACTCCCATTTGAAGTCATGTGTGACGCCAGCGAGTGGGTTGTGGGGGCTGTTCTCGGACAAAGAAAGAACAAAATCTTTCACCCCATTTATTATGCAAGTAAAACACTGATTGAAGCTCAAATTAATTATACTGTCACTGAACAAGAATTACTTGCGGTGGTGTTTGCTTTTGATCGTTTCAGGTCGTATTTGATAGGGACGAAGGTCATAGTGCACACTGATCATGCAACAATAAAATATTTGATTAACAAGGCTGATTCCAAGCCATGTTTGATTAGATGGGTTTTATTGTTGCAAGAATTCGACCTTGAGATCGTTGATAGAAAAGGAACAAGCAATCAGATAGCTGACCATCTGTCCATGCTCGAGTAGGTAGTGACCACTGTGGATCCCACTCCGGTCAAAGAGAATTTTCCCGATGAACAATTGTTGGCAGCCCAACATCACGATAATAATATTCCTTGGTATGTTGACATTGCAAAATTTTTAGCAAGTGGACTAAAACCCCACGGGATGAGTGGACAACCATTAAAAAAGTTTTTACATGATACACGACAATATGTTTGGGACGACCCTTTCTTATATAAGATAGGGACGGACCAAATATTGAGGCGTTGTATCCACGGGAGTGAGCAACATCAAATACTCCTTGGTTGTCACACATCCCACTACGGTGGCCACTTTGGTGGAAACCGCACTACTGTAAAAATGTTGCAAAGTGGGTTCTTTTGGCCCACTGTGTTTAAAGACTCTTTCGAATTTGTGAAAAATTGTGAGCAATGTCAACGCACCGGGAGCATTTCACAAAGGAACGAGATGCCTCTTAATAACATTCTAGAGGTAGAACTTTTTGATGTTTGGGGGATCGATTTCATGGGTCCTTTCCCAAATTCAAACAATAATTTTTATATCTTGGTTGCGGTAGACTATGTTTCAAAATGGGTGGAAGCTATTGCATGTCACTCTAAAGATGCCAACACCGAGGTGAAAGTTTTGCATAAAAACATTTTCACTTGATTTGGAACACCAGGGGCATTGATTAGTGACGAAGGCGCCCATTTTGTGAACAAAGTCATGACCTCGGTCCTTGCTAAGTATGATATACATCATAGAGTGGCCACCGCATACCACCCGCAGACCAACGGTTTAGCCGAACTTTCAAACCGAGAAATCAAAAGCATTTTGGAGAAAGTCGTTAAACCACATCGCAAGGATTGGTCGACAAAACTTGATGACGCTCTTTGGGCCTATCGAACAGCCTACAAAACTCCCTTGGGAATGTCTCCATTCAAATTGGTTTTTGGCAAAGCTTGCCATTTACCCATTGAATTAGAGCACAAAGCGTTTTGGGCCCTTAAAGAGCTCAATATGAGTGAGGATGATGCATGAATCAAGAGGTTTTTGCAATTGCATGAACTAGAGGAGTTGCGATACCACTCCTATGAAAATGCAAAGTTGTACAAAGAAAAGACCAAGATATGGCATGATCGAACAATCAACCATAGGGAGTTCATGGAAGGCCAACAGGTACTATTGTTCAATTCCCGTGTCAAACTCTTTCCTGGTAAGCTAAAATCACGATGGACGGGACCATACACCGTGGTCAAGGTTAGTCCCTTTGGAACAGTGGAATTGATGTCCCCACAGTCTGGTCAAACATTCAAAGTCAATGGGCAGAGAGTAAAGCATTTTCTGAGCGATAGTGCTCACATTCCATCCCACTCTCTACCCCACTCTAGTTAAGCAAAGTCAAAACCACTTGTAAATATTTTATTTCAGTTATTTGTTGTATTGTTATTATTTTTGGTCTCTTTAATTCTGTATGGTAGTTTATTTTAATGTGTGTAGGGGAGATTGCCAATTTTTGAAGAAAAAGTCAAACAATTGCTCTGCAGTGACATCGGGCATGTCACTGCGCTTCCCACTGCCGGATTGACGCTGAGATGGGACGGTTGGGGGGCCCAAGAACTGAAAAGAACATCACCTTTCCTTACACATGTGTCTACTTTTTCTACCACCTTGCACCTATTTCGCCATTTTTCATGAAAACCATCATAACCACTCTCTGTCTCTCTCAAATCAACTGTTCCCTCCTAAAACATAATACCCAAAAAATAAACCCTTTCCACCAAATTCCAAAAACCACCTTTACTCCAAATATTCAAAAACACACACTCTTCTTCCCTATTTTCTCTATCGAACCGGACCAAAGAAACCCTTCAATGGCAAGAAGCAAAAGACTCCACCCCAACCCTAATAAGCCGGGCGTGCCGTACTCCACCGCAGAACCGCCGACGATAACCCGCTGGAAAACGTCACCGGCGACCTAAACGAACCCCCGCCATCCTCCGGCGAGCATCCATTGGCAACCGTCGCTCCAGATGCAGAATCATCAAAACAAGAAGGGTCAAGGACAGCTTCTTCCTCGAAAACCTCAGACACCAGTTTGAGTGGTTTTGACATGGAGAAGCAACATACTGATGAAGAAATGCTGAAGTTAGAAGAAGAGTTCAACCAAAAAATCCTTGCACTTAAAAAGAAGAAAGCGGAGTTTGAGAAGAAAAGGAATAAAGAAGAGGAAAGGCTGGTAAGGGAAGAGGAGGAGAGAATAAAAAAAGAAGAAGTCGAACGGTTGGCGAAAGAAGAGGAGGAGAGAGTTAGGACCAAGAAGGAGAGGTTAGTCGAAGAAGAAAGAAAAAGGGCAGAAGAAGAACAACTACTGGAGGAAGA
This sequence comes from Saussurea involucrata, assembly GCA_033807775.1. Taxonomy (NCBI): domain Eukaryota; kingdom Viridiplantae; phylum Streptophyta; class Magnoliopsida; order Asterales; family Asteraceae; genus Saussurea; species Saussurea involucrata. The sequence continues at coordinate 123,034,872 of CM066315.1, forward strand.
GAAGAAAAGGGCTGAAGAAGAAAGGCTGAGAAAGGAAGAAGAAGAACGAACCAGACAAGAAGAGGAAAAACAAAGAAAAGATGCAGATGTTGCGACACTTCAACATGAGGAGCAGATTCAGACTGATCAAAACCTCCCAGTTGGTAGCACTATCGATTTGGAGGCACTTCAAAAGGCTGCACACAGTGAGGAAAACCCAATCAAAAGAGCATTGAGGAAGAGAGGAATGGTCACCAGGTCTGGGGTGACCATTTCGGAAAAAACACCGGCCAAGAAATCAAGGAAACAACCATCTGGGAAAGGTAAGGGGCTCGAACCCTCTTTAAGTTCATCATCTTATGAATCTGATGCTGGGGATGAGAGAACTCAATCTGAAAACCCATATCAGTCCACAGTGGCCACTGAGCATGCCCCCAGTAGGGTGCTCAGGCAGTTCACGACCCCAGCGGTCGCTGCCCACTATGACTGCATTTACAAGCAGAAGTTGAACTTAGAGAGGGGTTTGACCCTGACTTTGTAGAGGCCAGCCCTTTTATCAAAGAGAGGGTTTTACAGCAAGATTTGGCGACATTGGCAACTGCCAATCGTCGAGCCAATGCCTCTTTGGTTAGGGAGTTATGCCGAGGCCTCTCAAACGAAGGACCCATTTGTGAAATTCCGGGGTCGAACCGTGTACTATACCGCCAGTGCTATCAATCGGGTCCTTGGAATAAGGATTCCAACTACATGCTCCTTTGCACGGTTCCTACAAAAGATGACCCGGGCAGATAAAGATGTTATTTTGAAAGAATTGGCAGTTGAAGGAAAGCCCTGGGATAAAGATGGCAGTAGACGGTGCCTGCACGCTAGCTCCCTCACTACCGAGGCCGCTGTGTGGTTCCAGTTTTTACGGGCCTCCTTATCACCGACTACTCATGATACGACCCTCTCGATGCAAAAGTGCGCTTTGCTGTATTGCATCCCGGTGGGGAAACAAATCAACATGGGAATCGTAATGCACTCCGCCATCTACCAATCTCGCACACGAAAGAAGGTAATCCACCCTCTTCCTTGCCTTATTACATCGTTACTAATTGAAGCTGGAGTACCATCTACTACAGATGACCAGTGGATCACCTCTATGAACAACATCAGTGTTGTGAGAATCAAGAAGATGGGGAGCGCAACTACTGCCCCCCCCCCCCCCCCCCGAAGAGCCTTCTGATGAACAACCCACAGTGAGATCCACCGGTACCCCACTCCGCCAACCCACATCAGGAATCTCCGGAAATCCCTTGGCCCACATTCTTGCCGCATTAACCGCACTCACTGACCGTGTCACTCTCATGGAAGCCCAGCAAAAACATATGAATAGGGCAACTGAATCTTTCTGGATGTATACTAGCGATCGGGATGCGGTCATGAACCAAATGTTACAAGTTGCTGATCAAGAGCTAGCCGCACAACTCCCCGACTTTCCAGAAGGTATATGTCCCTCCAATGACAGTGATGATGGTCTCAGTGAAGACTCTGCTGCAAACTCACCTCAAGCAACTCCGACCCACTGAATGGTTTGTTGGTGTTGGTCCCGAAGGGCTATACAAGTTGGTAGAAGGGGGGGGGGGGTTGAATACAAACCCATGTTTTTACTTTTCTAAATTGTTTATTGATAAATCAAGACAATTTACAACTTGTTGCGGAACAAGATTAAGGATAAACCTAATCTTATCAAGTCTTGAGAAACACTAAGTTTCTTGCACTAGAAAGAGTTAAAGAAATTACGAATAATATCTTAACAATGAGAGAGAAATAAGAAGATGGTCCGAGCACACTTCAAAACTGAAGTAAGGTTCTTTTTATATACTGCATGCATTTAATGCATGGCAGTATGGCTTTATACGTGGCAGCAGCTGAGTGGTTGCATGTCATTGACCTTTGTAGACAACCCTAGTAGCCGCATGGTGCACAGTGTAGAATCAAAGTTGTTGTACGATTACAGACAAAAGGGCTGTCCGTTCTGACAATTCGTACAGAGACGTGCAAGGGAGGTAAGACAATAGTAACATGTAGTGAGACTTCATGATCATCTTTCGTTGAGTCAGATCTTTATCAGCGAATGATAAAGTTCAGCGATTGCTGAAGTCTTCTACTTGATACTTCACGTTGAATGGACAGGTCTTGTTTCGCTGATATCCGCATCAGTTCATGAGTAGACTTGTCGCTGGTTCTTGAGCTTGATCTTCGACTTCAGCATAGAACATATGTTGACGTGAAACTTGTCTTCAGGGATCATAAGTAAACAACTAGTTTATCAGCGATCATCTCATAGATTGAACAGGCTCAGAGCTATAAGATGATGAACAGTGTTCGCTGAATGTCTAATTCAAAGAGCGAGAGTTCCTATCAGCGGTACTGTAAAGTCTTAGTACTTATCAGCGATAGTGAAACTCTAATACATATTGTTTACTTATAATTTTCACTAAGTGTTTAAGAGAGGGTCATTATCAAATCACTGAGGGTTTGGATCAACAATCTCCCCCTATTTGATTATGACATAGCAACGGAGAAAATTGCTATTTAATGAAAACATAAGGATAAAAAGAACTCATAAAATATTTGTCCTTTTTACTGTTTTCTGGGATCTTTTCAGTACTGATGGAGTAAAGTACATTCGCTGAAATTTTTTATTAAACTTCGTAAAGATTACAGAGGGAAGTAGAAAAATTACAAGTACATCAAATAAAATTACATGTACAGAAGATGTAGACAGATAAGGATAGAAAGAATTACAAGGCGATCCTATCCGTCGAAAGGTTCTTCCTTGATGAGAAGTTCATCGAGGGTCTTTGATGTGGGAATCATCCAGTCAGGGACATTTACTCCTTGATTCTTTTTGTTCAGAGCTTCTTCAAAAATCAAGGGCTTAAGGTGTCTAGCTTTCATGTCGCGTCTGACTTCACACCAGTATATGAGATCTCTAAGTTGTTCGATGGGAGTGATTGGAAGCTCAGAGATGCGTTGAAAGTGATGATTTCCTTGGTAGTCTAGAAAGAATATACCATAAGGATCACTTACAACTTTGCCAGGAATGAAAGTTTCTCTAGGTGGTAGGGAGGTGTCAAGCGCTGAGAGATCAGCATCAGGGCCAAGAACTTCAGCACGAGAGAAACCAATACCTGTTTCATTCCGTATAGGAGGACCTGAGTCTGAGACTTTCTTTTCCTTTGCAGAGACTCTTCTTTGTTGAGGAGGAAGAAGAGTGGAAGGAGGAATATCCACAGCAGAAGAAACAAAGTCTATCTGAGTATTTAAAATTTTCTCGACATGGCTCTTGAACTTTGAGCGCGATCCCTGAATGGCTAATTTCACTTCTAACCATTCTGAGAAACCAAACTTCTCTAAAGTAGCAGCATAGAAGGTTTGCTTGGTTTTGTCTTCTCTGAATACATCAACTTCAACAATAGGAACGTCTACGAACAGTCTTCCTCTGATGTTTACTTTGATGATTTTGGATGTCGAGATCGATAATTCAGCATTTCTTTACACCATTTCAAAGTCGTATCAGATACTTTCGTCTTTTCTTCAACGATCCTTTGGGCATCATCCCATAGCTGACGCTGGACATCAATGGGAGTTCTTTTCAGTGCGGGGTCTTTCACCGCTTATTGGACAAGCTGGATGGCGAGTTCACTGTCTTTTTCTTAAGCTTCCCTTCTTTCAGCGATTAACCTTTCAGCTCTGAGGTGATCCTGGTATTCCTTTTGTGAAATTCTAAACTTTGGAGGAATAGAAGGAAGTTGATCATGCTTCAGGATGATTCGCTGATCTTCGAGCTGTTTGATCATTGCATCTCTCTTTTCTTGATCCTCTTCACCCAGCTTTTGAGAAGCCAAGGAAGGTCTGTTTTGGTGAGAGAGCAGCTGTTCTTCAGGTTCATCAGTCTCAGTGGTTAAATCCAAGACTAGGATTATTTCTTCAGATCTTGTGGCTGGGATTATTCCTGGTGTAGTCGAAGGAGCTTCAGCGAGATCCTCAAACAGGGGAGAGGACTAGCTGAAATACAACGATCGTTTAAGTAAGAAGAGTTGGGGAAGAAAGAGATAGAAAAAGAATGGGGTTTAAGTGTATAGAGGTTTTATGGATAGAAGGATTGAGATTGAGAAGGGATAGATGAGGGATGCAGTGTAAGGGAATAGAAGGTAGTGTACCTGACAAACTGGCTTTTGAAGCAAGATCATCAGATTGTCTTCTGCAGCAAGGCCTTTGTTTTTGCCTTTGTCAGCTTTAGACGCTGCAGGTCTTCTCTTCTCCCCTGAGGGTTCGTTTATCGTAATCCCTTTGAGAGCTGTAGTCTTCTGAACAGGCTTGACGATAAAGGAGTCATCATCATCATCATCATTCTTTGGAGAAGAAGATGGTTGATCATCAGAGATGTCGACAGCTTCATCGTCTTCAGCTTCGTCTTCATCAGATTCAACCTCTTCAGCGTAGGGTGAGGTTACATTAGCAGCAACTTCAATGTTCTGCTCTTCGAGTTGCTCCCCCTCGGATTCATAGGGAGGTTTCTCGGTTTCCTCAGGGTTTTCAACTCCCTGAGGTTTTGAAGAAGTAACATCAGCTTCAGTCTCATTACCCCCCCCCCCCCCCCCTCAGCATGGGGAAGGTCTTCTTTATTTTTCTTCTCCCCCTCATCATTATGGGGAAGGTCTTCTTTAGGCTTCTCCCCCTCTTCCACATCATGGTTGGGGGAGGTAATGGACTTTTCAGCGGCAGCAGCAATCATAGGATTACTGTCTTCTTGGCCAGTAATTCTTATGCAGTTTTCAATCGCTGCTACTCTGTCTTCTAGGCCAGTAATAGCATGATTGATCTTTTTGAGATCATCTCGATCGGCCTGAGTGAAATGAGAAGTTGGGGTGTTCAGACGATCGAGCACTTTTTGAACAATCTCTTTGACCGCAGAGACCTCAGTTTTGATCGTGGAAACTTCACCTTTAAGAGAACCAACCTCTGTCTTCAATGATGTGACTTCATTGGACAGAGAGGTGAAGTTTGTTGAGAGGGTGATTGTGGCGGTTGAGTTTTCAGCAAGGGTGGTAGCAAATTTAGCAATGCTACCATCCACCTTCTCCAGATCAGCTTTGGAGGCTTTCTTTTCGACCTCAGTGGTCAATGTCTTCAAGTTCTCTCCAGCGTTTGTAACCGCTGAAGACTTGGCAGTTAGAGTGTTGTTGAAAGACTCCATCTTTGTTTCCAGGGCAGTCAGGGAGGTGTTGATATCCCCCAAATTAGGACCTGAAAAAGTTATCAACTTATGAACAGAGGAAAGCTCAGAAGTTTGGGGTTGAGAGAGAGAAGTGTGTGGGAATTTGTGTATACCTGCAGGCGGGTTGGCGAAGTTGTCGAACCCTTTGTGTCCTGTAAAAGATTCATAGTCGTCTTCAATATTTCCTAGACGACTGGAAGTACCTGCAGGTCCTGTGGTGTGTCCTATCATCCTCTGAAAATGTTCAGCGGTAGAGTCGCTGAGGATGACGGTTGTTGAGGGGAATACGGGAAGAGATTGAGTGACCAAAGAAGAGGTGAGAGGAATGGAGGATGAGACGGTTGGATGGGTATGGGGTTCAGCGTTGGATCCGCTGAAAATCACTTCAGTCTGTAGATAGGCTGAAAGAGGTGGGTTCATTTCCAAGTTTATAACTCCAGCGTTTAGAGACGCTGAAGCTGGGATGGAAGGGGTGGCTTGTTCTGCTGTGGCAGAGCGTACCACGGAACTATCCATCAGCTCTTCAAGATGAGCTGAGGAGTCTTTAGCATGGGAATGCTTTGGGGTTGCTCCTTGGTTTTCTTGGTCCTTTCGGAGCCAAGTTGGGAAGATGAGTGTTTCCTTTTTCTAGAAGGAGTGGAGGTTGCAGCCGGGGTGTCAGCGGTGGGGATTTCCACTGAATGAGCCACAGAAGTAAAAGAAGGAGGATTGAGAATAGATAAGGGAGTAGAGCGACGTACCTTGTTTGGCAGGAGCTTGAAGTCGAGCACCTTAGGACCAACCTGAGAGAGTTTCAGGTCTCCTACTTTTGGGTAGTTTTCCTTAAGGCCGGTTTGGAAGATGGCGCTGAGGAATCTTGGGTATGGAACCCATGATGGTCTATCAGAAAAATCTACTCTGAGCGCAAGATCGTCGTAGATTATCGAGGCCCAGTCAACATGGAGACCCTTCAACAATGCATAACCCATGGCGACGTACCTTGAGTGTTTCTCTATCAGCATGTCTCTTGGGGTCAGGGAAAGGAACAAATTGTTTATCTTTGGTGGCAACAGGGAGATTCAGTGCTTTTCGAATGATAGCAGGGTTGATTTTGATGGTGCCAAAATCAGTGTCACGGAGGATGACATCAAGTAGTTTGGTAGGGTCTTTGGATGATGGTAGCTAAGTGTGTCTGGCGGTATACCAGAATAGAGATAATAGTAACTGATGAGCAGGGGGTGTTATGGTCAAGGCTGTAGAGAGGCAACAGGTTTTCAGAAAATTTACAGCATCGTCTAGATGTTTGACTTGTTTTTTCGGAGGAAAATCGAATAGCGCATGGAGGTTGTTTGATTTTGTAAAAGAGATATCCCCAAGTTTGAACTTGACTTGAGGAGCCTTGGTGATTTCAAGTTCCTCAGCAGTAGTAGTGTTTTCAGCAGTTGGAATACCAGTAGAAGGAGCAGCCATTTCTGTAATCAGCTCAACCAAAGATCAACAAAACAAATAGTCTTAATGTGGAAATATTTTCCAATAAGATGTTTTGAATTTTGTCCATTTCATTCAGCCAAAAATCCCTTTGAGAAAGATTAGGGTTTTTCTTGTTTTGTGAAAGAGTTACAAAACGTAGAGATTATGTGTTTTCCAGTTTTCATTTGAAGAAGGAATTCTGGAAAAACATATGAAGAACAAGTTTACGAGTTTTGATATAAACTTGAAGAACAACCATGAAGGTTGTATTCATAAAATCATGAACAGAAAATGATTTCATTTTATAAAAGTTCTTTTGTTTGATTTGTTAAAAGCAAAGAATAAGATCATAAACAAGTAATTTAGGTAAATAATAAGAGTATTAACCTGGTTCGTCAAAGAAGAAGATGAACAGTTTCTGGAAATTTTGAGAGCTCAAAATGCAACAGTAAATCTTTATCTTGCTTGGAGGAGAAGTTTTTCGCGTAAAGAGAAAAATATAAACCCAAAATGGTTTATATAGACAGAGTAGAGAGAGAGAAAATCTTGAGCAGGAAAATATTTTCATCATGACACGGACACGTGTTTGCATTTGATTGGAAGGTAAACGAAACGTGCAATCGTGTGTCAGAAAAAGAACGTGCCAGGGCTTATCCGTTGCGATGACGTCACAACTGTCCTTTCATATTTTAGGATGTCTCTGAGGTTTTGAGGGCTCAGGGACACTTTTGAAAATATGAAGCACTGAATAGAAATATCAGTGTTGGTTTAAGAAATTTTAAAGTATTGCTGTTAAGGAAGAGATATTCAGCGATGCAAGATGTTTTGAAATCTTTGAGTTCTAGGTGAACGTCAGCGAGTAAGAGAGAAAACATACCTTGATATCAGCGAGTTAATTTTTGTTCAGAGAGAGAATGATAGAGTGGGTTATACAAGTTGATTTTATCCTATCGCTGATCAAATGTGAACCACTGAAGATTTTATTCTTCAAAGTTCAGCATTCCAAGCTCGCTGATGAGAAAGTTGAATCTCGTCTCATCAAGAGGTTTTGTGAACAGATCAGCTAACTGATAGTCAGTTGGGATTAAATAAAGTTCTATATCACCATTCATCACATGATCTCTGATAAAATGATACCTGATTTCGATGTGTTTTGTCTTTGAGTGTAGCACTGGATTGTTGGCTATAGCGATGGCACTTGTGCTGTCGCAATAGATTGGAATTTTTGAGAGCTGAAGGCCATAGTCCAGTAGTTGATTTCTCATCCACAAGACCTGAGAACAACAGCTTCCAGCGGCTACATACTCAGCTTCAGCAGTTGAGGTAGACACTGAATTTTGCTTTTTACTTGTCCAACTCACCAGCTTTCCATCGAGGAGCTGACAGCCTCCTGTGGTGCTTTTCCTATCCAATTTGCAACCTGCAAAATCACTATCTGAATATGCGATTAGATCAAACCCTGAGTCTTTGGGATACCAAAGACCTAGGTTCATAGTACCTTTAAGGTAACGAAAGATTCATTTTACAGCGATCATATGAGATTCCTTAGGTTCAGCTTGATATCGTGCACACAAACATGTAGCATACATAATATCAGGTCGGCTAGCTGTAAAATACAAGATAGAACCGATCATCCCACGGTACAGCGTGACATTAACAGGTATTCCATTTGAATCCTTGTCTAGTGTCAGCAGTGGTGCCATAGGGGTTTTCATAGCTGAACTCTGAGTTAAATCGAATTTCTTCAGCATATCTTTAACATACTTTCCCTGATTAATGAAAGTTCCTTTTTCATTTTGCTTTATCTGAAGACCAAGGAAATACGTTAGCTCACCCATCATACTCATTTTATACTCTTCTTTCATTCTATCAGCGAAACGAGTACAAAGGTCAGGGTTAGTAGAACCAAACATAATGTCATCAACATATATCTGAACAAGAATAATATGACCTTTTACTTTCCTGAAGAATAGAGTCTTATCGATTTTACCACGCTCAAATTGTTCAATATGGAGATAAGTAGAGAGAGTGTCATACCATGCACGAGGAGCTTGCTTTAAGCCGTAAAGTGCCTTGTCCAGTTTATAAACATAACCTGGACGCTTAGGATCTGAGAATCCTGGAGGTTATTCTACATAGACTTCTTCATTCATATTTCCATTTAGAAACGCTGACTTAACATCCATCTGATATACTTTGAAGTCTTTGTGTACAGCGTATGCTAAGAATAGACGAATAGATTCTAGTCTTGTTACTGGAGCAAATGTTTCGTCGTAATCGATGCCTTCCTCTTGTTTGTATCCCTGAGCAACAAGTCGAGCCTTGTTGCGGGTTACAGTTCCATGTTCGTCCAACTTGTTTCGATAGACCCATTTAGTGCCTATCACTGTCTTGTCAGTTGGTCTTCGAACAAGTTTCCAAACTTTGTTTCTTTCGAATTCAGTCAGCTCTTCTTGCATGGCGCCGACCCAATTTGGATCTTTGAGGGCATCATCTATTTTCTTTGGTTCAATTAGAGAAATAAAGTTAACAAATAAACAAATATTACCTGCACTTCGTCTAGTCTGAACACCAGCATTTGTATCACCAAGAATTTGATCAATTGGGTGATTTACAAACCATCGTTGAGCAGGAGCATAAGTCGCTGACTCTGAGGAAACTTGCTTTGACTTAAAGCTTGCTTTGGTCTGCTTGCCTTTCTCACACGCTGAACATAAGGATTCTTTGGCGTATGAGTGCTGAGGTAGACCAGTGACTAACTCTTTTGAAGAAAGAGTGTTTAGTGTCTTGAAGTTGAGATGAGAGAGCCTCTTATGCCATAGCCAGTTGACATCAGATGAGGCTTTTGAGAAGAAACAGGAATTCTCAGTGGTTGTTGAGTCCATGTTTATTACATAAACATTTTCCAAACGATAACCGCTGAGAGCTATCTTCTCTTTTTTGTCAGCGACAAAGCAGAATTCTATAGTAAAGATTACTTTGTTATCCTTGTCGCAAAGCTGACTGATGCTTAGAAGATTATGCTTCAGCCTTTCAACATATGCGACTCTTCTGAAGGTTGTTGTACCATTAGAGAGTACACCAAACCCTCAGGTATGTCCTTTTCCATTTCCACCAAAAGTTACAGAGGGACCCTTCTCTTCTTTGTACTCAGTGAGCAGGTTCTTCATATCAGTCATGTGTCTAGAGCATCCGCTATCGAGATACCAACTACCCTTCTTAACATGCATTACAAAAGAAGATTAGTTTTTCTTGGGTACCCACTTAACCATGTGTACACACTTTTCAGTGGGGGTAGAAGAGGAAGTGGAAGGTTCAGCAGTCTTCACAGCATTTGAAGATTCAGCTTTGTCAGTCTTCACTTTGGTTAATTTCTTAACCTCAGTGGTCTTCTTTGCCTTGGGGGCAATGATCTTCACCTTAGCTATCTTTTCAGCTTGGGTGGCTGTAGGGCACTTACTAGCTATATGATTGGTAAGTCCACAATGATAACATTACCTATAACCAAAAGTAGTTCTAGGACCATTTGCATGCTGAGCTTTTGATTTTGAATTAGAAGGACCAGCACCAAGTAAGCTATTGGCTTTTGAAATGAGAGGAACATTCAGTTCTTCGGATTTCTTACCAATAATTTCCACTTTGATTATAGGAGTAGATCGCTGAATAGATCCACGCTGAATAAATCCAGAGATCTTATTCTTTGAATCAGAGGGATAAGTCACTGAAGCTTTAGAAGCGTTCAGCTTTGGTACAGAGGTATCCTTATGAGGATTTTGGTTAAAAGCAATTCCTTTACCTTTGTTTTTTAAGACTGAGGTAGGTTCTGGATAAATAACTTTTTCTTTACCTTTAGAAGTTAAGGTAGAGATTTCCTCAGGGATAGGCGGTTTAGAAGAGGAACACTGAGATGAGAAAGTGTCAGGGATAGAGGATACGAACATTCCAAATTTAAGCATGGAACGGTCAGTGGTTGGTTCTAGAGTATCAACTTTGTAACCAAGACCACGTTTATCACTCAGGGGAATCTGAGACTTAATTATCTCAGTGATCTTTGTTGAGGAATTATACCATCCATCAATAGTAGCTTTTTCAGCTTTTAATGCAGTGATAGCTTCTTCGCGCTTGATTTTGACTAGCTGATTTAAGTGAACTTGATCTTTAAAATCTTCTTCAATTTTAGAAAGATTTTCTATTTGAAGGTGACAGTTTTTAAGCTGTTCAGCGAGATCAAGGTTTTGATTTTCAACTACAGTTTTGCCATTCATGGCTTCATATAAACTTCTAGTCAAGAGATCGATCTTTCGAAGACTATCAGCTTCATCAATATTTGCAATATTGGTAAAGAAGGAAGTTGATACCTTAGTAGCAGAGGTTGAAGTAGAGGGAATGTCAGAGTTGTCTTCCTCATCTTCAAGTTTGGCCATGAGACATAGATTGGCTTCATCATCATCTTCAGAGTCAGATGATTCTTCTTCGTCAGAGGCAGCCCAATCATAGTCAGCCATGAGGCCTTTGCCTTTCTTCTTAAAGGTTTTCAGCTTTGAATACATTTCTTTCAGCTTTTTGTATTTTTCATCTCTAGTCCTGTGAGTAAAGTTTTTCTTGGGAAAAGCGGAGGGTCTAGAGACTTTCTTTGACCTGCACTCGCTAGCAAAATGTCCTATCTTTTCACAGTTATAGCAAGTAGCAGTAGCCTTATCAACAAGGGTTGATGATATTGGCTTGTCAGTAATAGCAAGAGGTTTGTTCTTCTTGAAATTACTCTTTCTAGCAAATCTCCTGAACTTATTAGCCAGGAATGCCAGAGTTTCATCATTATCTGAAACGTTAGAGTCTGATGATCTTTCAGAGTTAGTTTCCAACTCAGTGACAGTGATAGTCGATCGCTGAGTGGAAGGTGACTCTGAGATTAAAGCAACAGGGGTGCTTTTGGAATCTTTTACAAGATTCTTCTTAAGATGACTTGATTGCTCATGATTCAGCATCGTGCCATATAAGGTAGAAAGGGTCATTGATCTAAGATCTTTTGACAGCTTGAGACACATTGAATAATTGTCCCAGCTTTTAGGTAAACATTCTAAGAACTTTGTCAGCACTTCAAAGTTAGAATATTCTTTACCAACAGTTTTTAGATCTATAATTAAACAGTTAAAACGTTGGTGTACTTCAGAGAGAGTTTCATTCTTACCACAAATGAAGCTTTCATACTGTCTTACCAGGTTGATCTTTCGAGAGTCCTGGACTTCAGAAGTACCTTCATACTGAACACAGATTGTGTCCCACATAGCTTTTGAGGTTTTCAGGTTCATGACGGAATGGTAGACTTCGTTAGGAAGAGCCATGGAGAGTATGGATATGGCTTTGGTGTCGATAGCCACTTTCTTCTTATCTTCATCAGTCCACATATGAATTTCCTTAGGAATCAGCCTTTCTGGAATAGCAGGTCTATTCTCAGCGGCTGGAACTGCAGCATCAATTCTTACAGGAATATATGGGCCGTTTTCAAGATAGTAAGGCATAGTAGGGTCTACACCTTCTAAGAATAGAATCATCCTATTTTTCCATAGATTAAAATTATCTATAGAGAATCTAGGGGGTTTTGCAAGAGAACCGTTGTCAATATAGTTTGTGTTTGTATTGGTAGCCATTTTAGGAAATAGCAAGGAAGAGAAATCTTAGTATAGATCAGATCTTGTTTATGAGATTAAACAAATCCGCTCTGATACCACTTGTTGGTCCCGAAGGGCTATACAAGTTTGTAGAAGGGGGGGGGGGGGGGTGAATACAAACACACGTTTTTACTTTTCTAAATTGTTTATTGATAAATCAAGACAATTTACAACTTGTTGCGGAACAAGATTAAGGATAAACCTAATCTTAACAAGTCTTGAGAAACACTAAGTTTCTTGCACTAGAAAGAGTTAAAGAAATTACGAATAATATCTTAACAATAAGAGAGAAATAAGAAGATGGTCCGAGCACACTTCAAAACTGAAGTAAGGTTCTTCTTATATACTGCATGCATTTAATGCATGGCAGTATGGCTTTACACGTGGCAGCAGCTGAGTGGTTGCATGTCATTGACCTTTGTAGATGGTACGTGCGAAATATGTGTTTTAATCACAGTGGGTTGCAAACTGTCCACAGTGGGAAGTGCAAGTGTACACTGTCCAGTATGATCGTCACAACAAGTAATAGTTGGTAAAATACCAGAATCGAATCCACAGAGACTGGACAATCAAGACAATATAGTTCTCATGAGCTCCTTTTGCAAGTTTCAATTAGAGAGGAAGCAATATTTTGGTTTGTTCGGTGAAATAGTTACTTTAACGATTTTACTAAGGTTTAAAAGGAGGAATGTAGGTTAGATTTTCCCTAGATTTTATACTAAATACTTGGTCCTAAAAAGTGATCCTTGTACTTGAGGTAGGCATTTTCGCTAGAAAAGCCCGGTTTCAAAATACTCACATCGTTAGATAAAAATCCCATACTCTTAGTATTTATTGTTCTGTCAATGGTAATCTCAAAAATAGACCTTTTCAGGTCTCGATGGAATGTGTAGAGACAAATACTCTAAGTGTTTTTAATACACAAATTAGCTTGCCTACTACTCCAGTGGGTTGAGATTAGCTCACTGTGTCGACCTCACTTTCGTAAGTGTCATAAGAATTCTTTCGAATCCCCTAGCATCATTCAAGCTCGTGTCACTACGTTCTACTTATTTCTAAGTTAAGAAATAGACTTTAGAACCTAGCAAGTGATCGGCTTGTTCGCATCCTTGGGTAAAAATCGAGAATGAAAGACCAAAACAACAAATATTCTAAGTATAAAGATTACTCAAGCATTTTTAATAAAATCCAGGTACTTCTCCTTCCTACATCCCAAAGGATGTTTAGCTCATACTTAAAGTAAAGAAAATAAAAGAGTAGAAGTTGCACATAATTAACAGAAAGTGACTTGAATTGAACTCACAGTGGGGAACGAGAAGTCGTCCCTGTCACTGTGTACTTCGAACTACAATTAAACTAATAAATTAAGATACAGAATTTTAAAGCTAGCTACTGTAGAAAATGAAAGACTAACACTAATGTAGTAGTTGAGAGAATTTAAGACCAAGCCAAGCATATCATAAATGGCACCCAAGTGCTCCTTTATATACTAGGAGAAAGAGTTGGGTATTACACAAAGAGGTGGGTTTTTCTAATGGGTAAAGACTGCAGTATAATGACAGAAATCAGCACTTTGGACAATCCTTTTACCCAATAGACCCTTCACCAAGTCAATCTCTAAGTACAAGAAGGTGTAATTGTTGTCATCTTTAAGGAAACTACTTTGTACTTCTCCAGCCCATATTTCCCTGCCATTTGAACCTTCTAAAGTCCAGAATACTTGCATCCCAACTACTAGTTTCTTTTGTCTTTTTGCTCTGCTCGAATAGTGGGAAACCGGAGTGTGCACAATAGTGGTCACTGCAGGATAAATCGTGAAAAACACCCAAATTCCACCAAATAATTTATTAAAGACTATGGGTTCACTCTTTTTGCTCATTTCGAGAATTGTTCCAAGAATGGGGGTTTTTAGAAGCGGAATGGCTAAAATTGATAAAATAAAATAGAAAATTCAAGGAAATAATAACTCTAAAAATAGAGTTATCACAACCTCAAACTTAAACCATTACTTGTCCCTAAGTAACAAAAAGAAAGAAAATAAAATAATATATATATATATATATATATATAAAATAATGCACAAGGGCTTTCAGGGACTTACTGACTTCTCACTCTGACTGGATGTTGATCTCCCTCTACATGTACTTCTTTCGGTTCCAAAATCAAAGCTTCACTTTTGTACTTGACGAAATCTTTCCCTTGTTCACAATTGATCAATAGGACTTTTCTTGGGTTCGAAAGGTTTGTGGCTTTGAATATTTTTCCAGGGGTTTTGGCACGAAATTCCAAACATGGACCGACGATCTCGCTTTGAGATTTTTATTTCCAAAAGTGAGTGGTTTGTGTTTTGCATGGGTAAGTACATACACTTTCAGGCTTTATTTGGGTATGGCAATTTTTTTCATGAAAGTGGGTATTCTGATGGTCCAGAATAGGCACACCATCTTTTTCTGGGAGTGAGCACTTTGATGGTCCAGAAAAGGCACACCATCAATTTTGTTAGTGATACTCCGTTTTTCATCTGTTTTTGTATTTTTGTGTTTTTCTCTTTTTTTTTGGAGGTGGGTATGGTTTACCCACCTCAAACTTATGAACTCACAGTGTCCCCACTATGGGAAGACTGGAAGTCATTCTGGAAGTTCCCACCTTGAACGTAAAACTGCACAGTGTCCCCACTGTGACATGGAAATAGGGATGAACGAGGTGTTTTGGGAATGCAAAAAGGGTCGTGTTTGGATGCGAAAAATGGCCTATATCATTTCATGGTGACAAGTTGAGATTTGTACTTACAAAAGTGACCTTTTAAGTCGGAAGCTGAAAGTTGTACCTTGATATGGAAACGAGATCAAACAAGCATTCAACTAAGAAAATACGTTAGTAACCCAAAATCACCTACTCAGCAGTAGGATTTCCATGCATCATTAACCAAAAGTTTAAAAGCAGCAAATAGTGTCAAATGCCTAGCCATAGGCAGAATACGAACATCATACAGAAAAATAAAGTTGTTTTTGGAGCAGCAAAAGAGTGGAATCAAAGTTTTAACAAACCATTAGTGGGTCGGGGTTGCTTGCGGTGAACTGTCGCCAGAATCTTCCTCCTCGAAATCATCCTCACTGTCATATGAGGGGCAAATACCTTCTGGAAACTCTGGGAGCTGTGCAGCGAGCAGGGGATCAGCACCCTGGTACATCTGATTGAGAACTGCATCACGGTCCCGAGTATACATCCAGAACAACTCATTGGCTCGGTTGGCATGCTTCTGCTGGGCCTCCATTAGTTCAACGCGATAGGTGAGAGATGTCAATGCTTGCATAATTGCTGTCAAGGGGTTGCTTGTGCTTGCGGTTCCTGCAGTTGGCTGGCGCAGTGGGGTACCAGTTCTTCTCACAGTGAGATGATCAGTGTTGCCCACTATTTGATCATCAGAGATGATCACAGTGGGATTGTCAGCGGGATCATTGGTTGGGACAGTGATTACTCTTCCTATTTTGCGTATGGTTGCCACACTGATATTGCTTGTTGAAACAAGCCACTGATCATCTGCAGCTGAGGGTACTCCAGCATCGATTAGTAATGAAGTGATTAAACAAGGGAGTGGCAAGATTACCTTTTTACGAGTGCGGGCTTGTGTAATGGCAGCGTGCATGACAATCCCCAGATTGATCTTTTTCCCAGTGAGGATGCAATATAACAAGGCACACTTGTGCATTGAAAGAGTTGTATCATGTGATGTTGGGGATACAGAGGCACGGAGAAATTGGAACCACACAGCGGCCTCTGTGGTGAGGGAGCTAGCGTGCAGACACTTCCTCTGGCCATCTCTATCCCATGGCTTTCCTTCAACTGCTATCTCTTTTAAAATAAGATCCTCATCTGCCGGGGTCATTTTCTTCAGAAACTGTGAAAAGTCACAAGCTTCCGGGATCCTTCCTAGAACCCTATTAATTTCATCTGCTGTATAGTTCACGGTTCGACCCCGTACTTTTACAACGGGGTCCTTCTTTTGGGAAGCCTCGGCGTAAAACTCCCGCACCAACGAGGCATTTGCTCGATGATTGGCGGATGCCAATGTCGACCAATCTTGCTCTAAAATTCTATCTTTGACAAATGGGTTGGCCTCTATAAAGTCGGGGTCGAAACCCCTCTCTAAGTTCAATTTTTGATTAGAAATAAAAGCATAGTGGGTTGCTGCTGCTGGAGTGGTAAACTGCATGGGCACCCCACTGGGGGAATGTTCAGTCCCCACAGTGGAATGGTGTGGGTTTTCAGATGGCATTTGCCCATCTCCAGCATCAGTTTCAACAGATGAACTCATAGAGGGTTGGAGACCCTTACCTTTCCCAGACGATGCTTTTCTCAACTTCTTGGTGGGTGTTTTCTGCGACATGGTCACCCTAGGCCTGGTGACCGTTCCTCTTTTTCTCATAGCCCGAGTGATGGGGTTCTCCCCACTGTGGGCAGCCTTCCGCAGTGCTTCCATATCCACGGTATTGTCCATTTGGATGTAATGGTGTTGGTATTCTTCCTCTACCTTTCTTCTCAACTCTTCTTCTTCATGGAACACTTCAGCCTCTGCCCTTTTTCTTTCTTCCTCGAATATCCTCTCTTTTTCGGCCTTAATCCTTGTTTCCTTCAATCTCTTTCCTTCCTCCTCTTTTCGCACCCTTTCCTCTTCTTCTCGCCGCTGTTTCTCGACTTCTTCTTTTCTTTTTCGAATGGCAGCCCTTCTTAGGGAAAACTCTTCTTCCAATCTCCTTTCTTCTTCTTCGGTCTGCAATGCCTCTTCATCGAGGTGGCTAGAACTGGTGTCCGCAACTTTCGATGAAGAAACACCCCTTGGACTCCCTTGTTTGGACTCCCTTGCTTGGACGAACCTGTGTCTGGAATATCGGGCACGATCGTAGGTTCGCCGGAGATCGGCGGCGGTTCATTTAGGTTGTCGGTGACGGTTTCCGGCGGGTGGTCTTCGGTGGTTCGGCGGCGGACCGCCGGACGTGTGGGTGCCTCAGGGTTGGTGCTTAGCCTTTTGCTTCTAGCCATTGTTAAGGTTTGGGAAGGGTTTTCCGTTATGGTTCGTGAGAAATGAAGAACAAGGAGAGAGGGTAAGTATTTTGAATTTTGGGGGAGAGTTTGTGGGTGGTTTGGTGTTTTTGAGAGAATGGAGAAGAAGAGTCTTTTTGAATATTTGGAAGTGAAAGTAGTTTTTAAGAGTTAAGTGGTTTTTGGAATTGAAGAGGTTTTGTTTTTCTTTTGACATTGGAGGGAACAGTTGAGAAAGAGAGAGAAAGAAAAGAAATGATGGCTTTTTTTTCTTGGGACAAGGCAATAGGACATGTGGCAGCAAAAAGGTGACACCTTGTGTAAGAAAAGTTGATGTGTGTCAGCCTTGGGTCCCCCAAAAACTGTCCTATCTTCCGTCAGATTGGAAGTGGGGAACGCAGGGACTTGCATCTGCCCACTGCGAAGCTTTCTCTTGACTTTTCCTTCAAAAGTTGAAAATTTCTCCTACACACATTCAAACTGAACTACCATGCAGAATTAAAAATACTAAAAATAATAAAAAGGCAGCAAAGAACTGAAATAAAATATTTACAAGCGGATCCCGATATTTCTTAACCATAGTGGGGTGGAGAGTGGGGTACAATGTGAGCACTCTCACTCAGAAAATGCTTCACTCTCTGCCCATTGACTTTGAACGTTTGACCAGACTGTGGGGACTTTAACTCCACTGTTCCAAAGGGACTCACTTTGACAATGGTGTATGGTCCCGTCCATCGTGATTTTAGCTTACCTGGAAAGAGTTTAAGACGGGAATTGAACAATAATACTTGTTGTCCTTCCATGAACTCCCTATGGTTGATTCTTCGATCATGCCACATCTTGGTCTTTTCTTTGTATAACTTTGCATTTTCATAAGAATGGTATCGTAACTCTTCTAGCTCATGCAATTGTAAACTCCTCTTAATTCCCGCAGCACCCTAACTCAAGTTAAGCTCTTTAAGGGCCCAAAATGCCTTATGCTCCAATTCAATCGGTAAATGGCAAGCTTTGCCAAAAACTAATTTAAATGGAGACATTCCCAAAAGAGTTTTGTAGGCCATGCGATAGGCCCAAAGAGCATCATCAAGTTTGGTTGACCAATCTTTACGATGTGGTTTAACGACTTTTTCTAAAATACTTTTGATTTCATGATTTAAAAGTTCGGCTAAACCGTTGGTTTACGGGTGGTACGCGGTGGCCACTCTATGATGTATATCATATTTAGCAAGGACCGAGCTCATGACTTTATTTACAAAATGGGTGCCTTCATCACTAATTAATGCCCGTGGTGTTCCAAATCGAGTGAAAATATTTTTATGCAAAAATTTCACCACGGTGTTGGCATCATTAGAGTGACATGCAACGACTTCCACCTATTTCGAAACATAGTCTACCGCTACCAAGATATAAAAATTATTGTTTGAATTTGGAAAAGGACCCATGAAATCGATCCCCCAAACATCAAAAAGTTCTACCTCTAAAATGTTGTTAAGAGGCATTTCGTTCCTTTGTGAAATGTTCTCGGTGCGTTGACATTGCTCACAATTTTTCACAAATGCAAAAGAGTCTTTAAATACAGTGGGCCAAAAGAAACCACTTTGCAAAATTTTAGCAGCGGTGCGGTTTCCACCAAAGTGGCCACCGTAGTGGGATGCGTGACAACCTTGGAGTATATTATATTGCTCACTCCCATGGACACAACGCCTCAATATTTGGTCTGTCCCTATCTTATATAATAAAGGGTCGTCCCAAACATATTGACGGGTATCATGTAAAAACTTTTTAAATGGTTGTCCACTCATCCCGTGGGGCTTTAGTCCACTTGCTAAAAAGTTTGCAATGTCAGCAAACCAAGGAATATTATTTTCGTGATGTTGAGCTGCTAACAATTGCTAATCGGGAAAATTCTCTTTGACCGGAGTGGGATCAACAGAGCCCACTATCTTCTCGAGCCTGGATAAATGGTCGGCTACCTGATTGCTTGTTCCTTTTCTATCAATGATCTCAAGGTCGAATTCTTGTAGCAATAAAACCCACCTAATCAACCGAGGCTTGGAATCAGCCTTGGTGATTAATTCCTTTTATTGTTGCATGATCAGTGTGCACTATGACCTTCGTCCCTATCAAGTACGACCTGAAACGATCAAAAGCAAACACCACCGCAAGTAATTCTTTTTCAGTGACAGTATAATTAATCTGGGCTTCAATCAGTGTTTTACTTGCATAATAAATGGGGTGAAAAACCTTGTTCTTTCTTTGACCGAGAACAGCTCCCACAGCCCACTCGCTGGCATCATACATCACCTCGAATGGGAGTGACCAGTCAGGAGTGGTCACTATGGGCGCTGTGACTAAAGCTGTTTTAATTTTTTCGAAAGCATCTCGGCATTCTTGGGTAAAAATGAATTCTTTTTCATGCTGTAACAGGTTACATAGGGGTTTTGTTATTTTTGAAAAATCTTTGATGAACCTCCTATAAAAACCTGCGTGACCCAAAAAGCTTCGAATGCCTTTTACAGTTGTGGGTTCGGGAAGTTGTGCCACTACCTCAAGCTTGGCTTTGTCAACTTCCAACCCTCTTTTTGAAACAATTTGACCTAGAACAATACCCTCTTCTTGCATAAAATGGCATTTTTCCCAATTCAA
Organism: Saussurea involucrata; assembly: GCA_033807775.1. NCBI lineage: Eukaryota > Viridiplantae > Streptophyta > Magnoliopsida > Asterales > Asteraceae > Saussurea > Saussurea involucrata. Next base: position 123,054,921 of record CM066315.1, read on the forward strand.
AACAAGGTCGTGGGTCTCACATCTCACTAGGCTTTTTTTCTAAATTTCCTAGGCAGTTGTCGAACGATGTCCCTATCACAGAAAAGTCATCCATAAAAACTTCTATGGTGTCCTCTATCATGTCGGTAAAAATGGCCATCAAACAACGTTGGAAAGTGGCGGGGGCATTACACAATCCAAATGGCATCCTCCGGAATGCAAAAGTACCGTAGGGACAAGTAAATGTGGTCTTTTCTTCGTCCTCGGGGGCGATGTGGATTTGGTTGTATCCGGAGTATCCATCTAGAAAACAGAAAAATTCATTTCCCGCTAACCTATCAAGCATTTGGTCGATGAAAGGTAAGGGAAAATGGTCTTTATTAGTGGCCAAGTTGAGTTGTCTATAGTCCATGCATATTCGCCACCCCGTGACAGTCCTAGTGGGGATGAGTTCATTCTTTTCGTTCTTCACAACGGTCGTCCCTCCCTTTTTAGGGACACATTGGACGGGGCTTACCCAACTACTACTAGCTATTGGGTAGATGATACTGGCGTCTAACCACTTCAAAACTTCTTTCTTAACTACCTCCTTCATTATGGGATTCAACCTTCTTTGAGGTTGAACTTTTGCAGGGTGGTCACTCTCCAAGTTAATCTTATGTTGACATAAAGAGGGGCTAATACCAATAATGTCCGCTATGGTCCAACCAATTGCTTTCTTATGCTTCTTCAACAAATCAATCATACGTTGTTCTTGTTTCTCGCTAAGTTTGGAAGAGATAATAACGGGAAGTTTATTATCCTTAGCGAGATAAGCATATTTCAAGTGGGAAGACAATGGTTTAAGTTCCAACTCGGGAGGTTGTTCTATTGAAGGGGGTTGAACATTTCTGTCCTTAAAATCCAAAGGTTCAAAGGCTGCCATTATTTCGTTACACTCATCATCAAAAGTGTCATCACTCTCAAGGTCGGAGTGCTCACTCTCACTCCCCACTGTGGGCACTGTGCGTCCCACTGTGGGCACTATGTAAAGACTGTAGGATCCATAAATCGAATTTAAAGCAAAGCAGTCTTCGGTGTCTATATACTTAAGGGACATGAAGGCATTGAATGTTACTTCTTGGTCATTAACTCTCATCGTGAGTTCTCCTTTGTGCACATCAATCAAAGTTCGTACGGTTGCAAGAAACGGACGTCCTAAGATGATTGGGATATCTTTATCGGCCTCATAATCTAAAACTAGAAAATCGGCGGGGAAGATAAATTTATCCACTTGGACTAAGACGTCTTCTATTTTTCCTTTTGGGTAGGCAATGGACCGGTCGGCTAGTTGTAATGTCACGGTTGTGGGTCTAGCCTCTCCAATACCTAACTTGTTAAAAATGGACAATGGCATCAAGTTGATACTAGCTCTTAAATCACAGAGTGCTTGACCTACTTCTTGTCCTCCTATTGTGCATGGAATGGTGAAACTACCCGGGTCTTTCAACTTAGGTGGAATCTTTCTAGTAAGGAGGGCACTACATTCCTCGGTCAAAGCCACAGTCTCAAACTCACCCAACTTTCTCTTTTTGTTCAAAATATCCTTTAAAAATTTAACATAGCTTGGCATTTGCTCGAGAACCTATACCAAGGGTATGTTAATGTGAAGTTGTTTAAAAATGTCTAAGAATTTTTTAAATTGAACATCGACATTTTTAGGCTTCATTCTTTCAGGAAAAAGAATACTTTGTGGGTCAATTTGAGCTGACTGTGGTATTGGCTTTGGAATAGTAGGTTTTGGAACAGGTCCAAAAGTGGGAAGGTCAGGGATGTCGGTCCCCACTGTGGGGATCACAGTGACTTGAGGAGTGCCCACTGTGGGGATCACAGTGACTTGAGGCGAATCATCAGAATCAAAATTGATATCTTTCAGATCCTTTCCACTCCTAAGTGTTATTGACTTGACTTGTTCTTTTCCTATCACCCTAACGTGTTCGGTATCACTAGGTAACGTCCCTAGTGGTCTATTCTTAACTTCAACAGCTAGTTGTCCTACTTGGGTCTCTATATTCCTAATGGCTGCTTGAGTATGATTCATGAAACCTTTGAGAATTGATTCAAGTGATGGTTGAACCTCAGCGGCTTGAGTTCCTCGTGGTTGGAATTGTTGTGAGGATTGCCCTTGGTGAAAGTTCTGTGAGTTCTACCCACTGTGATGTTGCTGAAATCCAGGGGGATTGTGCGGTCTTTGCTGGGCATGACTCGCCCCGTGGGGTTGGAGTCCTGGATTACCAGCCCAAGAGAAATTTGGGTGATTTCTCCAACCTGGATTATAAGTCTGTGAGTATGGGTTGTTTCTCGGATTGGTTCCTATAACATTAACGGCTTCGGGATTTGCTGGACAATAGTCAAAAAGATGCTCCTCTCCACAGAGGGAGCAGTTTTCGGCTAGATGAGTTGCAGAATTGACTTGGCCTCTATTTTGTTTCAACACGATTTTTGTTAAGGCCACTAACTGTGCATTCATGGTTTTGAGTGCCTCGGAATCGATGGTGTTGGTCCTTGGTACTATTGCTCTAGGATTGGAGCACTCGGTATTGTTGTTGGACACTTTTACTAAGATTTGATATCCTTCATTGTAGGTTTTACTCGTGAATGTTGCACCGGCTGTTGCATCTAAGATGATCTTGGCTGCATTGGAAAGACCATTGTAAAAAGCCTCCAATTGGATGCAATGGGGGATGCCATGATGTGGGCACTTTCGAAGTAAATCTTTAAATCGTTCACATGCATCCGAAATAGCCTCATCATCTTCTTGCCTAAACAAAATTATATCATTTCGAAACCTTACATTACTCGTTGGAGGAAAGTATTTTTGCAAAAATTTATCGGCAAGTTCTTGCCACGTGGTTATCGAGTGAGGTGCATGTGAGTTCAGCCGAGACTTTGCCTTATCCCTTAGTGAAAAAGGAAAAAGTCTTAGTCTTAATGCTTCATCACTCACACCTTGTAACTGAAAGGAATCGGTCATTTCCAAGAAAGATTTTAAGTGCGAGTGCGGATCCTCAGATGGTGATCCTCCGAACTGACCCATGGCTTGGATCATTTGAAACATCACCGGTTTGAGTTCAAAATGAGTTGCAACAATGTTGGGTCTTAAAATTCCGGAGCTCAAATCACCAACTATGGAAGTAGCTTAGTCCCGTATTTTTCGATCTTTGCTATCGGCAATCGTCATTGTGGTCTCCACTATAGGTGGTGGTATTGTTGCCATATTTACAGTGGGGATCACAGGGGGTTGTCGATTTGTGTTCTTGTTTTTACATCTTCTTCGAAAAGTTTTCTCTATTTCAAGATCGATTGGTATCAAAGGTTCGTGTTGTTGCCGTGGCATGCAACACGAACAACTTAGAAAAACGAGTTACTCGGGCTCAAACAAAAACTAATGTCTTGAGATTTAAAATCACGTCAGTCCCCGGCAATGGCGCAAAAAACTTGGTACGTGCGAAATATGTGTTTTAATCGCAGTGGGTTGCAAACTGTCTACAGTGGGAAGTGCAAGTGTACACTGTCCACTATGATTGTCACAGCAAGTAATAGTTGGTAAAATACCAGAATCGAATCCACAGAGACTGGACAATCAAGACAATATAGTTCTCATGAGCTCCTTTTGCAAGTTTCAATTAGAGAGGAAGCAATATTTTGGTTTGTTCGGTGAAATAGCTACTTTAACGATTTTACTATGGTTTAAAAGGAGGAATGTAGGTTAGATTTTCCCTAGATTTTATACTAAATACCTGGTCCTAAAAAGTGATCCTTGTACTTGAGGTAGGCATTTTCGCTAGAAAAGCCCGGTTACAAAATACTCACACCGTTATATAAAAATCCCATACTCTTAATATTTATTGTTCTGTCAATGGTATTCTCAAAAATGGACCTTTTCAGGTCTCGATGGAATGTGTAGAGACAAATACTCTAAGTGTTTTTAATACACAAATTAGCTTGCCTACTAATCCAGTGGGTTGAGATTAGCTCACTGTGCCGACCTCACATTCGTAAGTGTCATAAGAATTCTTTCGAATCCCCTAGCATCATTCAAGCTCGTGTCACTACGTTCTACTTATTTCTAAGTTAAGAACTAGACTTTAGATCCTAGCAAGGGATCGGCTTGTTCGCATCCTTGGGTAAAAATCGAGAATGAATGACCAAAACAACAAATATTCTAAGTATAAAGATTACTCAAGCATTTTTTTAATAAAATCTAGGTACTTCTCCTTCCTACATCCCAAAGGATGTTTAGCCCATACTTAAAGTAAAGAAAATAAAAGAGTAGATGTTGCACATAATTAAACTGAAAGTGACTTGAATTGAACTCACAGTGGGGAACGAGAAGTCGTCCCTGTCACTGTGTACTTCGAACTACAATTAAACTAAGGAATTAAGATACAGAATTTTAAAGCTAGCTACTGCAGTAAATGAAAGACTAACACTAATGTAGTAGTTGAGAGAATTTAAGACCAAGCCAAGCATATCATAAATGGCACCCAAGTGCTCCTTTATATACTAGGAGAAAGAGTTGGGTATTACACAAAGAGGTGGGTTTTTCTAATGGGTAAAGACTGCAGTATAATGACAGAAATCAGCACTTTGGACAATCCTTTTACCCAATAGACCCTTCACCAAGTAAATCTCTAAGTACAAGAAGGTGTACTTGTTGTCATCTTTAAGGAAACTACTTTGTACTTCTCCAGCCCATATTTCCCTGCCATTGGAACCTTCTAAACTCCAGAATACTTGCATCCCAACTACTAGTTTCTTTTGTCTTCTTGCTCTGCTCGAATAATGGGAAACCGGAGTGGGCACAATAGTGGTCACTGCAGGATAAATCGTGAAAAACACCCAAATTCCACCAAATAATTTATTAAAGACTATGGTTAACTCTTTTTGCTCATTTTCGAGAATTGTTCCAAGAATGGGGGTTTTTAGAAGATGAATGGCTAAAATTGACAAAATAAAATAGAAAATTCAAGGAAATAATAACTCTAAAAATAGAGTTATCAGTAGACAACCTTAGTAGCCGCATGGTGCACAGTGTAGAATCAGAGTTGTTGTATGATTACAGAGAAAAGGGTTGTCCGTTCTGACAATTCGTACGGAGACGTGCAAGGTAGGTAAGACAATAGTAACATGCAGTGAGACTTCATGATCAGCGTTCGTTGAGTCAGATCTTTATCAGCGAATGATAAAGTTCAGCGATTGCTGAAGTCTTCTACTTGATACTTCACGTTGAATGGACAGGTCTTGCTTCGCTGATATCCGCATCAGTTCATGAGTAGACTTGTCGCTGGTTCTTTTGCTTGATCTTCGACTTCAGCGTTGAACATAAGTTGACGTGAAACTTGTCTTTAGGGATCATAAGTAAACAACTAGTTTATCAGCGATCATCTCATAGATTGAACAGGCTCAGAGCTATAAGATGATGAACAGTGTTCGCTGAATGTCTAATTCAAAGAGCGAGAGTTCCTATCAGCGGTACTATAACGTCTTAGTACTTATCAACGATAGTGAAACTCTAATACATATTGTTTACTTACAATTTTCACTAAGTGTTTAAGAGAGGGTCATTATCAAATCACTGAGGGTTTGGATCAACAGTTGGGATTATGGTTCCCACTCTCATGCTCTCAAAAACAATTTTATTTTCTGTTTGGTTTCGTGTTTTGCCTATGGCTAGGCATTTGACAATATCGCTACTATTTTGTTTTTGTTAAAGGATGCATGAAATCCTGCTGCTAAGCAGGTACTTTTGGGTACTAACTTACTTCTTGTTTGAATGTTTGATTGATCCTTTTCCATTTCAAGGTGCAACTTTCGGCTTCCAACTTAAAAAGTCTCTTTTGTAAGTACGACTCTCAACTTGTCACGTTGAAATGATATAGGCCATTTTTGCATCCAAACTCGACCTTTTAAACCCCCAAATACCTCCTTGAACCCATTTTCTAAGTCACGGTGAGGACACTGTGCGATCTTAAGTTTGAGGTGGGGACTTCCAGTGAGGACTTCCAGTCTTTCCACAATGGGGACACTGTGAGGTCCTAAGTTTGAGGTGGGTAAGATATACCCACCTCCAAAAAAAAACAGAAAAACAGAAGAAAATCGGAGTATCACTACAAAAGATTGATGGTGTGCCTTTTCCGAACCAGTAAAGTGCTCACTCCCAGAAAAACGATGGTGTGCCTATTCTGGACCATCAGAATAACCACTCTCACAAAAAAATAGCCATACCCAAATAAAAGCCTGAAGTGTACGCACTTACCCCTGCAAAATACAAAACACTCACTTCTTGAAATAAAAATCTCAAAACGAGATTCTCGGTCCATGTTTGGAATTGTTTGCTACGAAACCATTGGGAAAATATTCAAAGCCACAGACCCTTCGAACCCAAGAAAGTCCTATTGATCAAATGTGAACAAGGGAAAGATTTCGTCAAATACAAAAGTGAAGTTTTAATTTTGGAACCGAAAGACACATCCATGAAGGGAGATCAACATTTATTCCGAGTGAGAAGTCGGTAAGTCCCTGAAAGTTCAAAAGTGCATAATTTTAATTTTTTTATTTCTTTCTAATACTTGGGGACAAGTAATGGTTTAAGTTCGAGGTTGTGATAACTCTATTTTTAGAGTTATTATTTCCTTTTATTTTTATCTTATTTTGTCAAATTTTAGCCATTTCACTTTTCAAAACCCCCATTCTTGGTAATATTCATAAAAATGAGCAAAAAGAGTGAACCATAGTTTTTAATAAATTATTTGGTGGAGTTTTGTTGTTTTTTCACGAAATACCTGCAGTGACTTGCGCATCCCACTCCAGACCCCACTATCGAGCAGAGAAGAAGACAAAAGAAAATCAAATCTTAGCTTGAAAATAAAAATCTGGAGAATAGAAGGTTCAATTGGCAGAGGCATGGGATTGAGAAGTACAAGCATGTTCCTAAAAGCGTGGCAAGATGAATTGTTTAATAAAACCCATGGTACTTTAAGTGGACTTTTTGGAAAAGGTGAAGGGACTCATGGGTAAAAGAGCTACATACTTGTTGATAAGAAGTGTTACTCAAAGAAGCTGAATTCTATGCCTTCTATCTTCAGCCCTTATTCTCTAGTTCTTACCCATATTTTGTAAAGTCCAACTTTTCGTGTTAGTATATATAGAGGTGTTGGGTTTCATTTAATTCATCTTGCATATCTCATCTACCACATTTAGTGCTAGTTTAGTTCAAGTTGTTAGCTCTCATTTTACTGCAGTAGTTCTTTAATTTTCTGTATTTTCAATTCCTAGTGTAATTGTAGTTTCAAGTAATCAGTGGCAATGATGTACCTTCGTTCCCCACTGCGGTTTTAATTCAAGTCACTTTCAGATTATTTATGTTCATCTTCTCATCTTTTGTTTTCTTTACTTCAGTAATTATGGGCTAAGCATCCTTTGGGATGTAGGAAAGAGAAGTACCTGGATTTTAGAGAAAATGCTTGAGTAATCTTTATACTTAGAATATTTATTGTTTTGGTCATTCACTCTCGATTATTGCCCAATGATGCGAACAAGCCGATCACTTGTAAGGATCTAAAGTCTAGTTCTTAACTCAGAAATGAGTAGAACGCAGTGACACGAGCTTGGATGATGCTAGGGGATTCGAAAGAATTCTTATGACACTTACGAAAGTGAGGTCGGCACAGTGAGCTAATCTCAACCCACTGGAGTAGTAGGCAAGCTAGTTGGTATATTTAAAAACACTTAGAGTATTTGTCTCTACACATTCCATCGAGGCCTGAAAAGGTCCATTTTGAGATTACCATTGACAAAACGATAAATGCTAATAGTATGGGATTTTTACCTAAAGGTGTGAGTATTTTGTAACCGGGCTTTTCTAGCGAAGATGCCCACCTCAAGGACAAGGATCACTTTTAGGATCAGGTATTTAATATAAAATCTAGGGAAAATCTAACCTACATTCCTTCTTTTAAATCGTAAGTAAAACCGTTAAAGTAGCATTTCACCAAACAAACCAAAATATTGCTTCCTCTGTAATTGAAACTTGTAAAAGGAAGCTCATGAGAACCGTATTGTCTTGATTGCCCAGTCCCTGTGGATACGATTCTGGTATTTTACCAACTATTACTTGCTGTGACGATCATAGTGGACAGTGTACACTTGCGCTTCCCACTGTGGACAGTTTGCAACCCACTGCGATTAAATCATATATTTTGCACGTACCATATCCAGAATAAGCATCCATGAACGTCATGAGTTCATGACCAAAAGTGGCGTCGACCATTGCGTCGATATGTGGCAATGGGAAGGGATCTTTTGGACAGGCCTTGTTGAGGTCTGTGAAGTCAATGTACACTCTTCACTTCTCGTTCTTCTTTTATACGACCACGACGTTGGCCAACCAGTCTGGGTATTTTACATCCCTGATTTTCCCGGTTTTAAGCAAGTTGTCGACCTCCTCGTTAATCACTGTGTTCCGCTCCGGGGCGAATTTTTGGAGCTTTTACATTCAGTTTATGGGAAATAACATCAAGATCTATGCCAACCATATCCTCGTGCGTCCAGGCGAAGCAGTCAGCATGTTCCTGCAAAAAGGAAATTAGTTTCTCCTTGATGGTAGGATCCAACGAGGATCCCACGAAGACGACCCTGTCAGGCTTGTCCTCGTCCAGGACGACTTCTTCTAGGCGATAGTCGTCGATGGACTCGGGGACATCCTAACGTGTAATTGCTAGATATCCTTCTTCTGGGGTTTTAGCGTTGCCTTTTAACATTCACGGGCGATCTTTTGCTAACTCTTGATTTCTTGGACCCCCCATGGCATCGGGAACTTGATCGTCTGATGATACGTCGAAGGTACAACTTTCATGTCGTGTATCCATGGTCGACCCAAGATAATGTTGTAGGCTGAAGAGCAATCGATCACGTTGAACTTGGTTTGTTGTTGACTCCTTTAGCATATATGGGAAGAGTAATCTTCCTGATAGTGCTTGTCGAGTCCCCGTTGAATCCGACCAAGACTATCGAGCGATGAGTGATCTCCGACTTGTCGATCCCCATTATTTTGTGTTAAGGAAGATGATGTTCTCTGAGCTGCCCCTATCGATCAAAACTCTTTTAGTCGAGAAATTCCCCACAATAAGTTGAATTATCAACCCGTCGTAATGTTTATGCCAGGGTTCTTGGAGTTCGCTTTGGTCGAACGTCAGGGGCATAGCTTCCAACTCCAGTTCTTGGTTCGACTTTGACGATCGTGGGATGGGATGATCGTTTGGACCTCGACTGGCATGCCTTTTAGCTGTGAAGTAGGTCAAACCACAAACGTCGGATCCTTCTGTTATGCAGCTTACGACTTTTGCATGAACAAGGGATGAAGGTCGTGCGTTATGAGCTTCCATTGCATTTTTCTCGATCAACCCTTGGAGGTGTCCTTTTGGGAAAAGCCATGCTAGTTCTTTCCGCAGGGCCAAACAGTCTTCCATCGTGTGACTGTGATCGTTGTGGAAGTCGCACCGCTTGGACTTATCCTTCTTGTCATCGTCTTTGTCAATCTTTTTGGGCCATCGGATGGTCGACTTTACGTTTCTTAAGAGCCTCGACCAAGTCTTTGGGGGTTCCCTTGAATCCATAAGATGAGATCTTAGGATGTTGAGGAAACTTAGAGGTCGGGACGTTCTTTTTCATTTCGAATCTGACATTCGAAATCTAACGAGCAGGCTCCGTTTTGGTGACGATTTTGGCTTTGAAATCAGGTTTCTTTACACTTAACGATTTCTTGTTGCCCGAATGCTTTCGACAAAACGCTGTGTTAGTGCAATTTTATGATTGTATTCAAGTTGAGGGGTTATTTTGTAAATGTTAGTCCTAGGTATAAATAGCCTAGATTTCTCTATTTTGACTAACACTTTGATAGATATGTCTTACAACTCTCTGTGGGTTTTCTCTCTACTTCTTGTAAACAAGTTCTTGATTCTAATGAGAGATGACCAGAGTTTCTTGTAGATCTTGATTCATATTACTTGTTAATTGGGATAACAAGTGGTATCAGAGCCAAGCAGATCGAATTTGTGAAGTTTTTTGAAGTTTTTGGGCATTTTGTGACTTTTTCGGACTCCATTGATTTCTGTGATTTGATAGTGTTTTGGTTCATGTTTTGTGCACAGATCTGTTCGAATTGGTTATCTGAATCAATTCGTGCAATCTCACTGAATCAGAATACAGATTTCGAAGGTTTTTGGCAGATTTTTTGATTTTTCGAAAAGTTACTGTGCAGACCGATAGATGGATTTCTGTTGAGTTCTTGGTGTTACTTGCTGAACAAAAGGTGTTCAGATAGTCCTCACGAATCACCCTACAAAGTTTCGAATCAATTGGTGGTGATTTGAGCATATTAGGTCACTTAAGAGAATTTTTGACTTTCGGACTCATAACTGTCGTACGCTTAAGTGTTCTTCATATTCATAACTGTCGCACGATACTATTCATCATAACTGTTGGACGATTCTTGACCGACTACATTTTTAGTCGTACAAGTTTTGTACGAGAGTTACTGTACACGTGGCTTAGTCGTACAAAGCCTATACGACAGTTACTGTTCATAGGACTAAGTTGTACAAGGTTTGTACGAGAATTGGTTCAAGTCGCACACTTGTTGTACGAGAGTTACTGTTACTAAGTCCAAGTCGCACACGTTCTGTACGACTGTCGTACATAGTTGCCCGACAGTTTGTCAATTTTCACAAATTCGCTTATCTGTTTAAAGGTCAAAACAAGTAATTTTTCAAGATGATGAGAAATGATATAATGAATTCTTTGGGAAGTGATACTAGACCTCCGATTCTTATTGAAAAAGAGTATGAGCAATGGAAGGAAAGGTTTGAGGATTTCCTTGAATGACAACCAAATGGATTACGCTTGCTAGATTCTCTTCATAATGGTCTAATACCACCTGTATATAAAGATGTTCCAGTTCCAAATGATCCAAACACCACAGCTCCTAAGTTGGTTCCCGTATCTGAATACAATGCTGATCAAATGGCTGGATATGATGCAGATAAAAAGGCAAGATCGTATGTAATCATGGGGATTCCAAATGAAGTTTTCAATAAGATTGATAGCTACAAGGATACCGCAAATAATATGTGGAGACAATTAGAGAAGATATTGCAAGGGTCTCAGATTGGTAATCAGATGAAAATCACAATGTGCATTAACAAGTATGAAGAGTTTAAAGCTAAGGAGGATGAGACACTTTATCAGACTTATGACAGATTCATAAATCTTCTCAATGAGCTTAGTAAGAACAAGGTTAAAAAGGATCTGATTGAAATAAATGTCAAATTTCTCAGTATCCTACAACCAGAGTGGAAGAGTGTTTCTAGGAAGATGAAACAAAATCCTAGAGGGTCAACCATGCCTCTACATGAGCTGTATGAAACTATGTTGCAAGATGAAGAAGAAATAGAAGAGATAAGAGAGGAAAAGAATAAGAAAAAGAATAAAGAGATATCTCAAGAACCAATTGCCCTTCAAGCTGAGATACAAACAAGCGGTTTTAAGTCTGATGATTCTGGATGGTTTGATACTGGTTATTCAGGTAATATTTCTGACAATGGTGCTGAGTTGGAGCAAGCGATGATTCTTCTCACTAGGCATTTTCAGAGGAAATTTTACAAACCACCGTCATCAAACAACAACTTGAGGTATTCTTCTGGTTCGCGAAAGTTTGAGAACAACAACTTTGAAAAGAAACCGTTTGGAGAGCAAAGATTTGAGAATACTGAAAAGAGATCGGAGAAAGCTGAAGGCAAGAAGGTATTTGAGAATATTGAAAAAAAGTTTGAAGAAAAGAAGGGACAAGTGATTCAAAAGTGCTACAATTGTGGTACTCCAGGTCATTATGCAAAAGATTGCCGCAAGAAAGTGATCAAGAATACTGACTACTACAAATAAAAGTTGCTACTGGCACAACAAAAGGAAGATGGAATAGCTCTTATGGTGGAGGAAGAGTATTGGCTTGATCATTCAGACGATGAGGGAGAAAGGGAAGAACATGCTAATATGTGTCAAGAAGAATTCAATTCTGATGATGAGGACACATCTGACACAACAAATCAGGTAAATTCCTTTCCCTTACCGGAATCGGCAAATCATGAATTGCTTAATGAATTGAATGATACACAAAATAAATTAGTATTTTCAGAAAATGAAAATGCTAGTTTACATTGTGCGATCGAGAAAATGATTCCAAAGGTTCATGAATTAAGAGAAAATTTGGAGAGAGAGATAAAGAAAACCAAGGAATTGAAACAAAAGATTGATGATATTGAACTTGAGAAAATGAATAAATATTCTGAGATTAAAACTCTCAAGGCTCAATGTGATCAATTTGAAATAGGAAAGAAAAGTCTTGATTCTAAACTATCTGAGCTAAACAAACAATTCAAAGATTTAGAATCTAAGAATAATGAAAGTGAATCATCTTTGACAAGTCTTTCTGACCAAAATACAGAATTTTTAAATAAAATCAAAGATTTGGAAAAGAAGCTATATTTGAGAGGTCAAACTGACCAAACAATTTTCCTGAATAAACCAAGACATGTAAACAATGTCAACAAGTATTGGGGACTTGGTTACGAAAACCCAAAACATTTGGCCAAAGCTAGCTGTGCATTGCCAACAATGTATAATTTCGAATGTTTAAGATATGCACGACATTGGCCTGAATTTGAAATTCCTTGGACTGGTGTAAAGGAAACTTTAGAAGAGGAAAATAGAAAAAGATTTTTAACAACTCGTATTCAACTTCCTTTTTGCTATACTCGTGAAACGGAGAAAATTCTCAACAATCTGAATAAACCACTTCCAGATAACTATTTTGACATATGTGCTACAAAGCCAGTTACCAACAATCAAGTCGTTGAAACAAAGAAATATGTTCCTACATTAGTTCTTGAAGGGAAAATTGTTGAACTGGAAATATCTCTTACAGAACAAAGGATCAAATTTGATTATGAAAATGATCTCCTTTCAACTATTTTTTCAACTACTTTTAAGGAAATATCTTCTAGTTTCAATGACGAAGTGAAAAAGGAAACTGATAGAATAGAACATGCCTTGATCAAAAAGTTTTCTGAATCAACAAAGAACATCTTTGATGGTAAACATAAGATTGATCAAAAATGTCTCAAAGTTTCAAAGAAAGTGGTAGATCTTGAGAATATTCTTCTTTCTGAGCATACACAATTTGAAAATGAAAAGATCAATTTTATGAATGAAACAAATTGTTTCGAGAAAAAGACTTTTGAACTATCTCAAAAGATCAAGATATTAGAAACTGAATTGGAAAAGGAAAGAAATTCTTCCAATGATAAAAGAAAAATATCTGATATTGAGAAAGTTTTAAATCTTGAACGCGAACAATTTGAAAACGAGAAAGTTGTATTTGAAATTGAAAGACAATCATTCGAAGAAAAAATAGCTATGCTTTCTCAAGATGTGGAAGAATTGGAAAAGGAATTGGCAAAAGAAAGAAAAGAAAATGGTTTCAAAAGATGGAACAAACCTGAGTCTAATAAGGATTTTGAAGTTCACAATGTCGATTCTGATTCTGATTGTGATTTTGAACCAAATGATAAAGTTTCCGAAATCAAGTCAAAACCAATAGAAAATGAAAAAGGAAAAGCTTGTGTATTTGACTTCTCAAAGAAACTTCAGGACCATACTGATTTTATCATATCTGAAGAGAAACCTTCAAGTACTTTTTGTAAAGGTGAGTGTTCAAACACAAAGAAACCACCTTTAGAGAAAAGAAAGAAGAGTAAAAAGTCAAAGATAAATCAAGTTCAAAGTTCTAAAGGTATTAACTCTAAATCTTCTGTTCTTTCAAATAATCCTGTGAATTCGAAGAAGAAAGCGCAAGAATGGCGGGTAAAGCAAACAACGTCTGATTCAAACAAACAGAGTGATAAAAACAGTAGTCTTTCAAATAATAAACAATCTGGTACGAGTAATAAACAATCTTTTGTAAAGCCTTACAAAAGTTACTCCAAAGACCAGTTGTTGATTTTTAAAAATGGTGAATGTTTTTGCTCTGTTTGCGATTATGAAAGTGCGTTTGCTATGCCTGGTTCTTATTGTTGGGATAATTCTTATTTTATTCCAAATGGTCATAAAAAGACAGAGTTGAGGAAAAAGAAAAAGACACAAAAGTCTAAAACCGTGTCTTCAAAAACTAACCAAAAAGGACCCAATCTTCAATGGGTACCTAAAAATGTTTAAATCTGGTTGATGCAGAAAAATAAGTTATGGTACTTAGATTCGGGTTGTTCGAAGCATATGACAGGCCAAAGACACATGCTTACCAATTTTGTGGAAAAAGATCTTGGTCGTGTAAGATTTGGAAACAATCAGGTTGCTCCTATCAAAGGTTTTGGAGATATCGTTCAAGACAATCTTACAATAAAGAAGGTCAACTATGTTGAAGGATTAGAGCACAACCTTTTCAGTATAGGACAGTTTTGCGATAAGGATTTGGAGGTGAACTTCAAGAAGACAAGATGTTGTGTCAAAACCGAGGAAGGAACAGAACTTCTTGTTGGAACTCGTACGTCAAATCTCTATACAATCAACTTGTCAAATATCAAACCGACCAATGAAGTGTGTCTTTTATCCAAAGCTTCCGAAGAACAAAGTTGGCTATGGCACCGACGGTTATCTCATCTAAATTTTCGATACATTCAAAAGCTGGTTTTAGGAGATTCAGTTCGGGGGCTTCCAACTTTGAAATTCAATGCCGAAAATCTATGTGATGCGTGTGAGAAAGGAAAGATGAAGGGGGTTCCTCACAAGCCTAAACCGGAACCGACAACGAAGAGTATACTTGAGCTGTTACATGTGGATTTGTGCGGTCCAATGAAAACGAAAAGTATAAATGGGAGGAAATATGTCTTGGTAATAGTCGATGGCTTCTCAAGATACACATGGGTTAAGTTTCTAAGGTCAAAAGATGAAACTTCAGAACTTCTCATTGGTGTTATCAAGGCAGCTCAGAACAACATGCAGATCTCAGTTAAAATCGTGCGTTCGGATAATGGTACAGAATTCAAGAACAGAATCCTAGGTGATTTCTATGAATCGAATGGGATTATACAACAGTTTTCTGCCGCCAGAACTTCTGAACAAAACGGTGTTGTAGAACGACGAAACAGAACGTTAGTCGAATCTGCGAGAACAATGTTGGCATATTCTAAACTACCTCTCTTCCTATGGGCTGAAGCCGTAGCAACCGCATGTTAAACACAGAATCGTTTTGTCATACACCGCCGGTTTAATAAAACTCCATATGAAATAATGAATAACCGGAAACCTAACATAAAACATTTTCGCGTTTTTGGATGTAGGTGTTATGTATTGAACGATAAAGAACAAAGGAACAAGTTCAGTCTGAAGGCGATTGATGGAATCTTCGTTGGATACTCTTTTTCATCGGCGTCATATAGGATATATCTGAAGCAATCAAGAACTATTTTGGATGAACATCACGAATTGGCTTCTGACCAAAACAGTTCAGAACCCGTAATAACCAGAATATTAGCTTCTGGACATCTCAGTTCAGAATCTTCTTCAATTTCTAATCAGGATCAATCATCCACCTCAAAATCTCAACTAACTGATCTTGATTTACTATTTGATGAATTCTATGATGAATTTTATGGTACTTACAATAATTCTACTAATTCTAACAGGATGGTACAAGCACCTACGACAATTTCCGCTGCGACAATTACTCAAGATGGTGCTTCTACTTCAACACCGGTTGATGTTTCCACTCCTGTTCAGAATGTACAAGTACCAGAAGTTGTTATTCCACAACAAGAGACTACTACTACTGTGGAAGGATCAACACATAATTCTAATTCTTCGGTTACTGAACCAACCATTCCTCAGCCACAACCAATTCCCAAGGTAATTCCAAGTGCTGAACCAATTGTTTCGCCAACCGAAGAAGAGCCGAATGCTACTCTTGAAAATGTTCAAGAATCCTATGCTCCTCACCCTCATACTACTAAGTGGACGAAGTCTCATCCTATTCATCAAGTAATAGGTGATCCAAATTTTCCAGTTCAAACCCGCTCGTCTGCTTTGAGCGCTACCGTAAATGAATATTTGTTTTCAATGTTTTTGAGTAACATTGAACCACTCACTGTGAAGGAAGCGTTAAATGATCCAGATTGGATTTTAGCTATGCAAGAAGAGCTAAATCAATTCGAAGCGTTAAAAGTATGGAAGTTAGTTCCAAGACCAGCCGATAAGAGTATCATTGGAACAAAGTGGGTGTTCAAGAATAAGAAAGATGAAGATGGCATCATAGTTCGTAACAAAGCAAGACTTGTACTAAAAGGCTATCGACAGCAAGAGGTGATAGATTACGATGAGACTTACACTCCAGTCGCACACATTGAAGCAATAAGAATATTTTTGGCGTACGCGTCATACAAGAACTTTACGGTATATCAGATGGACGTAAAGACAGCATTTCTTAATGGAATTCTAAAAGAGGAGGTATATGTCTCACAACCCGAAGGTTTCGTCGACAAAGAAAATCCAAACCACGTTTATATCTTGGATAAATCCTTGTATGGATTGAAACAAGCCCCTCGAGCATGGTACGACGTTCTATCTCAATTTCTACTCGTCTCGGGCTTTGAAAAAGGTAAAATTGATACGACTCTGTTTGTCAAGCGTGAAGACGGTGAGATGATTATAGTACAAATATATGTAGATGATATTATATTCGGTGCATCTAACCCAGGTTTATGTACATGGTTTTCTGATCTGATGATTACTAGATTTCAGATGAGCATGATGGGAGAGATCAACTTCTTTCTTGGATTGCAAGTCAAACAGTTCTCTACTGGGATATTCATCAATCAGTCAAAGTATATATTTGACATTTTGAAGAAATTCAAAATGGAAAATTGTACTTCCATTGGAACCCCGATGGCACCACATTCAAAGATCGGTCCAGATCCTCATGGTAAGGAAACTGATATACGACATTATCGAGGTATGATCGGATCTTTAATGTACTTAACTGCTAGTCGCCCAGATATTATGTTCGCTACTTGTCTTTGTGCGAGATTTCAGGCGAATCCTAAGGAATCTCATCTTGGAGCCGTGAAGCGCATCTTTCGCTGTCTCAAAGGAACTACCTACCTTGGTCTATGGTATCCCAAAGGCTCGGGATTCGAGCTAACAGCCTACTTCGACGCAGATCATGGTGGTAGCTTATTGGACCGGAAAAGCACATCCGGATGTTAATGCCAAAAATCGCACCAAAGGGACAACTTAAGGTCGATGTGGACTTAATCAACTAAAGAAAGGATCTTTCGACGAGACGTGCGACGAGGGAAAGAATAAACGAGACAAGGAATTTGATGACGCAGGAAAAACCTCAATCGAGGAAAAAACCTGCGGACGATAAGGGGTGTCGTCGCTGCACTATGGTCGCCAATCAGGGGCGACGTCCTTGGTACTGGCATCGGTCGTACGATGATTACAATACAAATGAAGTAAATACTTCGAAATGTAAAGTACAAGTGTTTGAATGTAAAAACAAGTGTTTGTCGTGTGTGAATACAAAGTGTGAACTTCTGATCGAGGGCTATTTGTCGCGCGTCGGGAGCGATACTTGAGCTTTCCTTCGAGTGTTCTAGAGTTCGCAGTAGGGTTATCGCTTTCAGTACTTGATCTCCAGAGTTTGAATGTTCTTTGCTATGAGTTTGGATAATTTTCTCTACTGTTTGGTGATGTTCGCTGATGTATGCTGGATGTTCACTGTTGTCTATTGGATGTTAGCTGATGTCCCTTGAAATGAGGCTTTAGCTTGTCTTTTATAGTCATCGCATCATTAATTAGCTCCATTAATGATTTGATCAACGGCTACAACGGCTGGAAACGGTCGCCAGAGTGATTATCCATAATGTTCTTCGTCCATTACGGCCGCTTGCTGTTAATGGCTTTGACTCCTGCATTAAATACTTAACAAATGTTAACAAGCAGTCAAGGTTAACGTTAGCTTTGGTCGAAGGTGTTGGTCCCAAAGGCCTATACAAGTTTGTAAAAGGGGGGGGGGGGTTTAATACAAACACACAGATTTTACTTTTCTAAATTGTTTATTGATAAATCATTAACAATTTACAGCTTGTTGCGGAAACAAGATTAAGGATAAACCTAAATCTAAACAAGTTGGAACACTAAGGTTTCTTGCACTAAGAGAGATAAGGAAATTACTATAAATAACCTATCTTGAGATAAGAGATTGAACCTGTCCAGAGTTAGCAAGTTACTTCAAATGAAGTGGGTTCATCTCTTTATATACTGCATGCATTTAATGCAAGTCAGTATACACTTTACACGTGTCATCAGCTGGTTGGTAGCATGTCATTGATCTTTGTTGACAACCTTAGTAGCCGCATGGATGAACAGTGTAGTATCAGAGTGGTTGTACGATTTCAGACAGTCAGAGGTTCTTTTCTGACATTTCGTACGGAGTCGTGCAAGGGTGGTTAAGACAAAAGTACTTTGTACGGTGGACTTCATGATCAGCTTTCGTTGATTCAGAACATTATCATTATCTATTCAGTGAATGATAAAGTTCAGCGATAGCTAAAGTCTTGTACTTGATACTTCACGTTGAGTGGACAAATCTGAGTCTTCGCTGATCCGCATCAGTTCATTAGGAGACTTGTCGCTGGTTCTTGAGCTTGATCTTCGACTTCAGCGTAGAACCTTTGTTGACGTGAAACTTGTCTTCAAGGATCATAAGTAAACAACTAACTTATCAGCGATCATCATAATGACTGAACAGACTCAGAGCATTAATGGTGAACAGTGTTCGCTGAATGTTTAATTTAAAGAGCGAGAGTTCCTATCAGCGGTACTGTAAGATCTTAGTACTTATCAGCGATAGTGAAACTCTGATACATATTGTTTACTTACCATTTTCACTAAGTATATAAGAGAGGGTCATTATCAAATCACTGAGAGTTTGGATCAACAATCTCCCCCTATTTGATTATGACATAGCAACAAAGAAAATTGCTATTTAATGAAAACATAAGGATAAAAAGAACTCATAAAATATTTGTCCCTTTTACTGTTTTCTGGGATCTTTTCAGTACTGATGGAGTAAGTACATTCGCTGAAATCTTTCTTTAAAACTTTGAATCAGGTTACAAAGAGAAATGGAAAGATTAAAAGTACAAGCGAAATAAATTACAAGTACAAAAGAATAACTGATACAATAGAGAAAAAAGCGATCATATCAGTTTGTAAAGGGTTCTTCCTTAATGAGAAGTTCATCAAGGGTCATTGATGTGGTGGGAATCATCCAGTCAGGAACGGTTACACCTTGTTTTCTTTTGATCAGCGCTTCTTCAAAAATCAAGGGTTTCAGATGTCGTGCCCGAGGGTCATTCCTGAAGTCACACCAGTAGATGAGATCTCTCAGCTGTTCGATGGGAGTGATGTGAAGTTCAGAGATGCGTTGAAAATGCTTTCCACCATCGTAGTCATGGAAAAATATCCCGTAGGGTTCGCTTATGACTTTGCCAGGGATGAAAGTCTCACCAGGAGGAATAGATGTGTCAAGCATGGAAAGATCAGGATCAGGACCAAGGACTTCAGCACGTGAAAAACCAATACCTGTTTCATTTCGTATGACAGGGCCATCAATTGAAGATTTAGATTTCTTCTTCTTCGCTGAGGCCTTTCTTTTCTGACTTTCGAGAGGAGGAGGAGGAGGAATATCCACACAGGAGTATACTAAGTCGATTTGTTTGTTGATCAGCCTTTCAACATGTTCCTTGTATTTTGACTAAGACTTCTGGATGGCTAACCTGATCTCCAACCATTCAGAGAGACCGTACTTCGTTATGGCTTTAGCATAGAATTTTTCGTACTTCTTATCTTTTCTGAATATCTCGAATTCAGCGATTGAAACAAGGGTTGTTCTTCCAGAGATGAATACCTTGTTGATTTTGGCAGGAGAGAGTCTGTAGTTGACCTTTTCTTTGCACCAGGCTAAAGTGGACTGAGACACAGTTCTCTTTTCTTCAGTTATCTTCTTGGCGTCTTCCCAGAGCTGACGTTGAACTTCAATAGGAACTCTTTTCAGCTTGGGGTCTTTCACTGATCGTTTAGAAAGCTGGATGGCGTATTCTCTGTCCTTTTCTTCAGCTTCCTTTCTTTCAGCGATTAATCTTTCAGCTCTGAGGTGATCCTTGTATTCCTTTTGGAAAATTCTGAACTTTGGAGAAACTGAAGGAACTTGATCACGCCTCAGAATGATTCGCTGATCCTCGAATTGCTTTATTATCTCTTCTCTTCTTTTCTGATCCTCTTCACTTAGCTTTTGAGGAGCTAAGGAAGGTCTGCGTCTGTGCGAGAGTAGCTGTTCTTCAGGTTCATCAGTCTCAGAGATTAAATTTAAGACTGGGATTATTTCTTCAGCAGCAGCGGGTATTATTGGTGAAGTCGCAGTTGTGGAACCTTCAGCGATATCCTCAAACAGGGGAGAGGACTAGCTGAAACACAGCGATCTTACAAGTAAGAACTTGGGTAGAATCAGAGAGAGAAATTTGTTC
Organism: Saussurea involucrata; assembly: GCA_033807775.1. Taxonomy (NCBI): domain Eukaryota; kingdom Viridiplantae; phylum Streptophyta; class Magnoliopsida; order Asterales; family Asteraceae; genus Saussurea; species Saussurea involucrata. The sequence continues at coordinate 123,075,575 of CM066315.1, forward strand.
AAGTGTATAGGCTTGGGTAGTAGAACTGATAGTGTATGATAGAGGAGGGATGGAGTGAGAGATGTTTAGTGTACCTGACAAACCGGCTTTTCAAGCAAGATCATCAGATTGTCATCTTCAGCGACGCTTTTGCCATTGCCTTTCTCAGCTCCAGAGGCTGAGGGCTTTGTCTTTGTCCGCTCCCCTGAAGGTTCATTTATCGAGATTCCCTTAAGAACTTTGATCCTCATAGCAGGTTTGACGATAAAGAAGTCATCGTCATCTTCGTCATCATCATCATCATTCTTTGGAGAAGAGGATGGTTCATCATCAGGGATGTCGACGGCTTCATCATCTTCTGCTTCGGATTCGGTTTTATCACCTTCTTCTTCGAGTTGCTCCCCCTCAGATACAGAGGCGAGCTTCTCGGTTTCCTCAGGGTTTTCATCTCCCTGAGGTCCAGCGGTCTCGGTTTCCTCAGGGTTTTCATCTCCCTGAGGTCCAGCGGTGGTTTCTTCAGCATCCTTCTTCTCTCCCCTGATAGATTCATCATGGGAAAGGTCTTCAGCGCTCTTGGAGAGATCTTCAACGCTCTTCTCCCCCTCTTTCTCATGATGAGTGGGGGAGGAATGGGTTGACTCAGCAGCTTTGCAGGTTCTCTGCCTTCTTGGCCAGAGATACCTATACAAACTTCAATCTTTGCTATTCTGTCTTGAAGGCCAGAAATAGCAGGATTGATCTTCTCCAGCTCAGTGCGATCCGCCACTGTGAAATTGTCAGATGCAGGGACAGGGGCAGGAGCAGGAGTATTCGCTTTGTGTAGTAGCTGCTCGATCATCGTTTTCATCGAACTAACATCGGTCTTTACAGAGCCTAAGTCAGTCTTTACAGTAGACATATCTCCCTCTAGTTGTCCAACCGATGTCTTCAGCGTTGTGACCTCGCTGGACATGGACGAAACTGAATTTTTGAGAGAGGTGTAGTCTGTGTAGATGTCAGCGAGCACCTTGGCGAAGTCGCTGAGAGTTTTATCAACTTGCTTCATGTCATCTGTGGAAGCCTTCTTCTCCACCACCGTTGTCAGCTTTGTAAGATTTTCTCCAGCGTTTGTTACAGCTGTAGAGTTATTTGAAAGAGTAGTGGTGAGACATGTCAGCTTTGTCTCCACGGACTTCAGAGAGGCGTTGATGTCTCACAAATTAGGACCTGTAACATATAAGAACTTGTGAACATAGGAAAACTCAGAAGTTTGGGGTTTAGTGACAGTGTTTATGGGTTGGTGTGTACCTGCAGGAGGATTGATGAACTCGTCAAAATTACGGGTTCCTGAAAAATGTTCCATGTCATCTTCAAAAGTGCCAATGGATTGTCCTGCAGGTCTTGTCTTCATCATTCCTGGAGTATCAGCTTTAGTTTCCGTAGAAATGATGGCAGCTCCAGCGAAAACTGGAGGAGAGACCAAATAAGTAGAGGGAGGAGCGAAGGATAAGAATGGAGGTTGGGTTCTGAGTTCAGCGTTGGATTCGCTGAGAATCACTTCATCAGTCTTTTGAGAGACTGAAGGAGGTTGGGTAGGTTCCAAGTTTGTAACCTCGGCGTTTAGAGACGCTGAAGTTAGGATGGAATGGATGGGTTGTTCAGGTGTGGCAGAGCGTACCACTGAACGTTCCTTCAGCTCTGCAGAAAGAGCCGAGGAGTCTTCAGCATGAAATTGATGGGGTTGCTCCTTTGTTTTCTTGATCCTTTTAGAACCAAGTGGGGTAGATGATTGTTTCCTTTTCTTGGAAGGAGAGGATTTTGTGGTCAGGGTATCAGCGATGGGTATTGTCGCTGAAGGAGCCACAGAAGTAGAAGAAGAAGGGTTGAGAAGAGTTAAAAGGGTAGAAAGACGTACCTCATTTTCAACTGGTTTGAAGTCAAGTACCTTAGGGCCAACCTGAGAGAGTTTCAGGTCGCCCTCTTGCGGGTAGCTGTCCTTCAGGCCATATTGGAAGATGGCGCTGATGAATCGGGGGTAAGGAACCCATGGAGGTCTGTCAGCGGCAGAGTCTACTCTTTGCACCAAGTCATCATAGATAAGAGATGCCCAGTCAATGTGTAGACCTTTCAGCAGAGCGTATCCCATTGCTTGCTTAGGTTGAGCGGCTTGGTTAGAGGAGCCGGTCTTGGCAGTCATGCAGCTGATTAAGTGAGCGAAGATGAAGTTCATCTCGCTGGGCATTTTCGACTTCTTTAGCAGGGTCAGCTTCTTCTCGGGCTTCTTGTCTCTGCCAATTTCCCATACATAGCCCATTGCATCGAAAAATGTAATACGAGCTTCTTTGTCAGCGAGTTTCTTATGGTCAGGGAAAGGAACAAAAGGCTTTTCTTTTGTAGCGTTGGGAAAGTTCAGAGCTTTGCGAATGATGGCAGGTGTGATCTTTATCATGCCATACTCAGTATCGCTGAGTATACAATCAATTGTTTTGGAGGGATCTTTGGCGGATCGTAACTGAGAGTGTCTGGCAGAGTACCAGAACTGGGATAGTAGTAGCTGACTTGCAGGAGGTGAGATGGTCAGGGCTGTTGAAATGCAGCAATTCTTTAGGAAATTCACAGCATCTTTCAGATGTGTGACTTGCTTTCGAGGAGGAAACTGGAGAAGCGCAGAAAGGTTGTTCGTTTTGGTCCAATCTAGTTGATCCAGAGTGAACTTAACCTGAGGAGCCTTGATAATTTCTACTTCCTCAGAATCAGCGGAGATGTTCTCAGCGGTAGCAGGAATGTCAGACGATGCCATTTCTCTGTATTATCAGTTCAACCAAAGATGTTAACAAATAAGAATAATCTTAATGTGGAAAGATTTTCCATTAAGATGGTTCAAATTTTATCCATTTCATTCAGACACAAATGTATTAATGAAGATTAGGGTTTTTCTTGATTTTAAGAAATGAAATGTAAAACCCATTTATTCTTGTTATCCAGTTTTCTATGAAGAAATAGATTCTGGAAACGAATGAAGAACAAGTTTAAGATTTTTGCATTTAAACTTGAAGAACAACCATGAAATGGTTGTGTTCATAAAACCATGAAAAAAAATGATTTCATTTTTAAGAAGTTCTTTTGTTTGATCTTGTTAAAACAAGGAAAAGATCGGAAACAAGTTATATGCATTCGGTAATAAATAAGAACATATTAACCTTGATGTTTGATGAAGAAGATGATGAACAGTTCTTGAAGTTTTAGATAGCACAAATGCAACAGTGAATTCTTTCTTGCGGAGGAAGATTGTTCGCGTAAAGGAAGATATAAACCACGAGTTTGTTTATATAGAGAGATTAGAGAGAGAAAATCTTGAGCGGGAAAAGATTTTCATCATGACACGGACACGTGTTTGCATTTGATTGGAGGTTTGAACGAGACGTGCAAACGTGTGTCAGAAAGAGAAACGTGCCGGGGTTTATCCGTTGCAATGACGTCACAACTGTCCTTTCATATTCTTTTAGGATGTCTCTGAGGTTTTGAAAGCTCAGGGACTCTTTTATAAACATGAAGCACTGAATGAAAATATCAGTGATGGTTTTAAGAATTTTCAAAATATCGCTGTTAAGGAAGAGATATTCAGCGATGCATTCTATTTTGAAATCTTGCATTTTCATGAGATTGTCAGAGAGAGAAAACATACCTTGATATCAGCTTAACCAAGTTTTATTCAGAGAGAAGATGATTGAATAGGTTATACGAGTTGATTTTATCCTTTCGCTGATCAATGTGAACCGTTGAGGATTTTACCCTTCAAAGTTCAGCATTCCAAGCTCGCTGATGAGAAAGTTGAATCTTGTCTCATCAAGAGGTTTGGTAAATAAATCAGCTAACTGATAATCAGTTGGGATAAAATGAAGTTCTATATCACCATTCATTACATGATCTCTGATAAAATGATATCTGATTTCTATGTGTTTGGTCTTTGAATGTAGTACTGGATTGTTTGCTATAGCGATGGCACTTGTGTTGTCGCAATAGATTGGAATTTTGGAGAGCTGAAGATCATAGTCTAGTAGCTGATTTCTCATCCACAAGACTTGAGAACAACAGCTTCCAGCAGCTACATATTCAGCTTCAGCTGTGGAAGTGGATACTGGATTTTGCTTTTTACTTGTCCAACTTACCAGCTTTCCACCCAGGAGCTGACATCCTCCTGTGGTGCTTTTCCTATCCAATTTGCAACCTGCAAAATCACTATCCGAATAGGCGGTTAGATCGAATCCTGAATCTTTGGGATACCAAAGACCTAGGTTCGCTGTACCCTTAAGGTATCGAAAGATTCGCTTTACAGCTTTCATATGAGATAGCATAGGTTCAGCTTGATATCGTGCACACAAACATGTTGCATACATAATATCGGGTCGGCTAGCTGTAAGATACAAGAGAGAGCCGATCATCCCACGGTACAGCGTGACATTAACAAGTATTCCCTTTGAATTCTTGTCAAGTGTCAGCGGTGGTGCCATAGGGGTTTTCATAGCTGAACTATGAGTTAAATCAAATTTCTTCAGCATATCCTTAACATACTTTCCCTGATTAATAAAAGTTCCTTTTTCAGTTTGCTTAATCTGAAGACCAAGGAAATATGTTAGTTCACCCATCATGCTCATTTTATACTCATCTTTCATTCTATCAGCGAAACGAGTACAAAGCTCAGGGTTAGTAGAACCAAATATAATGTCATCAACATATATTTGAACTAGAATGATATGACCTTTCACTTTTCTAAAAAATAGAGTTTTGTCAATCTTACCTCGCTCAAATTTTTCAATATGGAGATAAGTAGAAAGAGTGTCATACCATGCACGAGGAGTTTGCTTCGAGCCATAAAGTGCCTTATCCAGTTTATAAACATAACCTGGACACTTAGAATCTGAGAATCCTGGAGGTTGTTCCACATACACTTCTTCATTCAGCTTTCCATTCAGAAACGTTGACTTAACATCCATTTGATGTACTTTGAAGTTTTTGTGTACAGCATATGCTAAGAATAGACGAATAGATTCAAGTCTTGCTACTGGAGCAAATGTTTCGTCATAATCTATACCTTCCTCTTGTCTGTATCCCTGAGTAACAAGACGAGCTTTGTTGCGGGTTACAGTACCATGTTCGTCCAACTTGTTTCGATAGACCCATTTAGTGCCTATTACTGTTTTATCAGTTGGTCTCCGAACAAGTTTCCAAACTTTGTTTCTTTCGAATTCAGTCAGCTCTTCTTGCATTGCGCTGACCCAGTTTGGATCTTTGAGGGCATCATCTATTTTCTTTGGTTCAGTTAGAGAAATAAAGTTAACAAATAAACAAATATTACTTGCACTTCATCGAGTCTGAACACCAGCGTTTGGATCACCAAGAATTTGATCAATTGGATGATTTACGGTCCATCGCTGAGCCGGAGCATAAGTCGTTGACTCATCTTGAACTGGAGGAACTGAAGATGAGGCTTCAGCTACTTCTGGAGTTTCAGCTAAGAGAGGAATACTTGCATTTGTCATTTCATTTACTGATTGCTGAGAGATAGATGGAATGTCTGAGGCATTTGGTTCAGCCAGAGGTATAGTATTTATAGGAACAGCTGAGACCCATGATGTTTCAGCTTCACTATTCTGCATGTTTGGAATGATAGGAGGACTATCATCTTCTACTGGATGAGCATGAGGAGTGGGAATATCTTCTGAATCACCAAGATGAGAAAACATCCATTGATTCAGTTCTTCAGTATTAGCGGACGGTTTAGAGTTCGCTGAACGGGATTCATCAAACGTGACGTGAATAGTTTCTTCTACAGTTTGTCTTCTACGATTGAAGACTCTGAAGGCTTTGGAAACTGAGGAGTATCCAAGAAAGATTCCATCATCAGCCTTAGGATCAAACTTTCCAAGAGCATCTCTGTTGTTCAGTATGAAACACTGAGATCCAAAGATGTGAATAAAGCTGATTGAAGGCTTTCTCCCATGAAAGAGTTCATAGGCTGTCTTTTTGAATCTTTTAACTATTAGCGACCTGTTTTGCGTAAAACAAGCAGTGTTGACAGCTTCTGCCCAAAACTGAGTAGGCAGGTGAGAATCGCTGAGCATTGAACGTGCAGCTTCAATAATTGTTCTATTTCTTCTTTCAGCGACTCCATTTTGTTGCGGTGTTCTCACTGAAGAGAAGTTGTGAGAAATACCCTTACTCTCAAGGAAGGAATCAAGAGAACTGTTTTTGAATTCAGTCCCATGATCACTCCTTATTGAGCGAACGGTCGGATTGTTCAGGGTTTCCATCTTCCGAACAAAGGTGATGAGTTCTTCAGAGGTGTCACTCTTAGAACGGAGAAACATTACCCAAGTGAAGCGAGAGAATTCATCTACTATGACCAGCGTATATTTCTTTCCAGCGATGGATTGTTTGTTAACAGGGCCAAACAAATCCATATGGAGTAGTTGTAGAGGAGGTGACACTGATGAAACTTGCTTTGATTTAAAGCTTGCTTTGGTCTGCTTCCCTTTTTCACACGCTGAACATAAAGACTCTTTGGCGTATGAATGCTGAGGTAGACCAGTGACTAACTCTTTTGAAGAAAAGAGTGTTTAGTGTCTTGAAATTTAGATGAGATAGCCTCTTATGCCATAGCCAGTTGACATCTGATGAGGCCTTTGAGAAGAAACAGGAGTTCTCAGTGGTTGTTGAGTCCATGTTTATTACATAAACATTTTCCAAATGATAACCGCTGAGAGCTATCTTCTCCTTTTTGTCAGTGACAAAGCAGGATTCCTTAGTAAAGATTACTTTGTTATCCATGTCGCAAAGCTGACTGATGGTTAGAAGATTATGCTTCAGCCCTTCAACATATGCGACTCTTTTGAAGGAAGTTGTACCATTTGAAAGTACACCATACCCTCGGGTATGTCCTTTTCCATTTCCACCGAAAGTCACAGAGGGACCCTTCTCTTCCTTGTATTCAGCGAGCATGCTTTTCTTTCCAGTCATGTGTCTAGAGCATCCGCTATCGAGATACCAGATGCCCTTCTTAACCTGCAATACAAAGGAAGATTAGTTTTTCTTGGGTACCCACTTAACCATGTATACACATTTGACATTGGAAGTAGTTGGAATGGAAGATTCAGCAGTCTTCGCAGCATTTGAAAATTCAGCTTTGTCTTCACTTTGGTTAATTTCTTAACCTCAGTGGTAGGATTCACCTTGACCTGATTTACACCAGGGTTGGTCTTCTTTGCCTTGGGGGCAATCTTCACCTTAGCTATCTTTTCGGCTTTGGTGGTTGTGGGGCACTTACTAGCAATATGATCGGTAAGTCTACAGTGATAACATTTCCTATAACTAAAAGTAGTTCTAGGACCATTTGAATGCTGAGCTTTTGATTTCGAATTAGAAGTGCCAGCACCAAGTAAACTATTGGCTTTAGAAATGGGACGAACATTCAGTTCTTCAGATTTCTTACCAAGGACATCCACTCTGAGTCTAGGAGTTGATCGCTGAATAGATCCAGAGATCTGCTTCCTTGATCCAGAGGGATGAGTCACTGAAGCTTCAGAAGCTTTCAGCTTTGGTACTAAGGTACCCTTCTGAGGATTCTGGTAAATAACAATTCCTTTACCTTTGTCTTTAGAGACAGAGGTAGGTTTTGAATAAACCATTTTCTCCTTGCATTTTGAGGAGGTAGGAGTTTCCTCAGGGATTGGTGTATTGGTCGAGGACCACTGAGAAGATGAAGTATCAGCGACTGAGGATACGAACGTTCCAAATTTAAGCGTTAAACACTCAGTGGTTGGTTTTGGAGTATCATATTTGTAACCCAGACCACGTTTATCACTTAGGGGAATCTGAGACTTTATTATCTCAGTGATCTTTGTTGAAGATGTTGGGAACTGAAGATATGCTAAGTATGGTTAGTACTGCCAAGACAATTTTACTACTGCCAGTTCTTCGTTACTACTGCTAGTCAAGGTTACTACTGCTAGAAGAAGTTACTACTGCTAGAAGAAGTTACTACTGCTAGAAGAAGTTGCTACTGCTAGACGAAGTTACTACTGCTAGAAGAAGTTACTACTGCTAGAAGAAGTTACTACTGCTAGAAGAAGTTACTACTGCTAGACATGATTAGTACTGCTGAGCTGGGTTACTACTGCTTGAAGACTGTGAAGGTTAATACTGCTGAAGTTCGTTAATGCTGCTGAGCCAAATCATTGTTAATACTGCTGACTTGATAAGTTTGGGATGCGATACTTTTGGAGACAAAGAAGGAATTGATCAAGATATGTTTAACGAAGATTCAGAAGATCAATTTACTTTTGATAGTTATCTTGTAATTACTTTTGTATAAATAGTATTGATAGATAGCTATTAGTATATACGAGAGAAGATACATAATATACAGAAGATATACGTGTGATATAGAATTCTATATTGATTCAAGAGTGATTTAACCTCAAGGTGTAAGAACCCTATTTCTAGAGAAGTAGAAGTCGTCTTGTTGAGCCTGTTCAACAAGATTGAGGTTTGGTGTAAAGCTTGTAATACAGTTTGATATATACAGTGTGTTGAATTCTATTGATTGTTCTTTAATTGATTTAGAGTTCTATTCTGCAAGATTCTCTAAATTCTGTTTCTAAGAAGTTTAATTCTTGTTAAGAATCGATCATGACAGAAGAATTACACTATCCTTCAATAGTAGCTTTTTCAGCTTTTAATGCAGCGATAGCTTCTGCTCGTTCGATTTTGACTAGCTGATTTAAATATACTTGATCTTTAAAATCTTCTTCAATTTTAGAAAGCTTTTCTATTTGAAGGTGGCAGTTTTTAAGCTTTTCACCGAGATCAAGGGTTTGGTTTTCAACCATAGTTTTGCCGTTCATGGCTTTGTATAAACTTCTAGTCAAGAGATCGATCTTACGGAGACTATCAGCTTCATCAATATTTGCAATATTGGTAAAGAAGGAAGGTGATACCTGAATAGCAGAGGTTGAAGTGGAGGGAATGTCTGAACTTTCTTCCTCTTCTTCAGTCTTGGCCATAAGACATAGATTTGCTTCATCATCTTCAGAGTCAGATGATGATGCTTTTTCATCAGAAGCAGCCCAATCATAGTTAGCCATCAGGCCTTTACTCTTCTTCTTAAAGCTTTTCAACTTAGCATATTTTTCTTTCATCTTTGAATATTTGTCATCTTTATTGCTTGGAACAAAGGATTTCTTTGTAAAAGCTGAGGGTCTAGAAACTTTCTTAGACCTGCACTCGTTAGCGAAATGTCCTGTCTTTTCGCAGTTAAAACAAGTAGCCGTAGCCTTATCAACAAAAGCTGATGATCTAGGCTTGTCAGTTATGGAAAGAGGTTTGTTCTTTCTAAACATTTTCTTTTTGGCAAATCTCCTGAACTTTTTAGTTAGGAGAGCCAAAGATTCATCATTATCTGAAGAATCAGAATCTGATGACCTTTCAGAGTTACTTTCTAACTCAGTGATAGTGACCGAGGGTCGCTGAGTAGAAGGTTTCTCTGAGATTAAAGCAACAGGGGTGCTTTTGGAATCTTTTACAATATTCTTCTTAAGATGGTTCGATTGCTCATGATTCAGCAACGTGCCATATAAGGTTGAAAGGGTCATTGATTTTAGATCCTTTGACAGCTTGAGACACATAGAATAATTGTCCCAGCTTTCAGGTAAACATTCTAGAAACTTTGTCAGAACTTCAAAGTTAGAATATTCCTTACCAACAGTTTTCAGATCTATAATTAAACAATTAAAACGTTGGTGAACTTCAGAGAGAGATTCATTCTTACCAGAAATGAAGCTTTCGTATTGTCTTACCAGGTTGATCTTTCTTGAGTCCTGGACTTCAGACGTTCCTTCATACTGAACACATATTGTGTCCCACATGGCTTTTGATGTTTTCAGATTCATGACGGAATGGTAGACTTTGTCAGGAAGAGCCATGGATAGTATGGATCTGGCTTTTGTATCTATAGCCACTTTCTTCTTATCTTCGTCGGTCCATTGAAAGATTTCCTTAGGGACCAGCCTTTCTGGAATAGCAGGTCTATTCTCAGCGGCTGGAACAGCAGCATCAATTCTTACAGGGATGAATGGACCATTCTCGAGATAGTAAGGCATAGTAGGGTCTACACCTTCTAAGAAGAGTGTCATCCTATTTTTCCATAAGTTGAAGTTATCTTTGGAAAATCTAGGGGGTTTAGCAAGAGAACCATTGTCTATATAATTTGTGTTTGTGTTGGTGGCCATTTTCAGATAATAGCAAGGAAGAGAAATATATTAGATTAGATCTTGTTTATGAGATTAAACAAATCCGCTCTGATACCACTTGTTGGTCCCGAAGGCCTATACAAGTTTGTAGAAGGGGGGGTTGAATACAAACATACAGATTTTACTTTTCTAAATTGTTTATTGATAAATCATTAACAATTTACAGCTTGTTGCGGAAACAAGATTAAGGATAAACCTAAATCTAAACAAGTTGGAACACTAAGGTTTTCTTGCACTAAGAGAGATAAGGAAATTACTAATAATAACGTATCTTGAGATAAGAGATTGAACTTGTCCAGAGTTAGCAAGTTACTTCAAATGAAGTGGGTTCATCTCTTTATATACTGCATGCATTTAATGCAAGTCAGTATACACTTTACACGTGTCATCAGCTGGTTGGTTGCATGTCATTGACCTTTGTTGACAACCTTAGTAGCCGCATGGATGAACAGTGTAGTATCAGAGTGGTTGTACGATTTCAGACAGTCGGAGGTTCTTTTCTGACATTTCGTACGGAGTCGTGCAAGGGTAGTTAAAACAAAAGTACTTTGTACGGAGGACATCATGATCAGCTTTCGTTGATTCATAACATTATCATTATCTATTCAGCGAATGATAAAGTTCAGCAATAGCTGAAGTCTTGTACTTGATACTTCACGTTGAGTGGACAAATCTGAGTCTTCGCTGATCCGCATCAGTTCATTAGGAGACTTGTCGCTGGTTCTTGAGCTTGATCTTCGACTTCAGCGTAGAACCTTTGTTGACGTGAAACTTGTCTTCGGGGATCATAAGTAAACAACTAACTTATCAGCGATCATCATAATGACTGAACAGACTCAGAGCATTAATGGTGAACAGTGTTCGCTGAATGTTTAATTTAAAGAGCGAGAGTTCCTATCAGCGGTACTGTAAGATCTTAGTACTTATCAGCTATAGTGAAACTCTGATACATATTGTTTACTTACAATTTTCACTAAGTATATAAGAGAGGGTCATTATCAAATCACTGAGGGTTTGGATCAACAGAAGGTGCAACGATCTTACGCGATGGTCGTACGGGACGGGCGATGCTATGGTCGTGCGTCATGGGCGACGTACGACTTACCTTTTACGGGAGACGACGGATGTTTTCTGGGTTCTTGTCGAGACCTTATCTTAATACAAGATTTGGATTATAACATGCGTCTTACCTGCTCTAGTCGTGGTCGTACGACGTGATTTTTTGCCCAAACAGTTTGCCCCCAAAATTTGAAAATTGAATGCCAAATTTAAGTGTTAAATTTTGTCAATCAGACGCATAGGAAACAAGATAAGAGTTAGAAATTACCTCAATCGCCTTGGAGCTAGACTGGTCCATTTCTAACTGAACGAGAAGTTGAAAAGGGAACGAGGTCGTGACGTCATACTGACACACGATGATGCTTACCAGCTATCGATGACAGGTGTGGACGATCCCGGTGGTCATACGAAAGGACGGGGATGCGCGACGATCATCAAAGGGCTCGACCTGACATGATCGACTGCATAAATAGAGATTACGATAGATCTTTTCTTGGCGATTTCCGTTCGATTAGGACTTGCAAGGATCTTTGACCTAATTTAAGTTTTTCTGAGATCATATAAGATACGACCCTCCAGTTTGCGTATGCGTCGCAAGTCTATTGCTAGAAAGCCTAAAAAAACTGGGATATCTAGGGCCTCTCAGAAGTGCAAATCAATTTAACGGGGCTGGCAATGTCGACAGAGCCTAGAAGCACCATTAAAAACGAAGAAGATCTCGACGACTTTAGAAGTCTAGCAAGGATTCCCATGGGGATTACTGTAAACAAGGTTGGCAAGGTTCGACCGGAAATGTGCCCCGAGGGGTACGTTGTTATATACGAATACCCGTTCAAGATAGGTTTTCACTGGCCATATTCGCCTTTAGTCAAAGAGTTCCTGTGTGAATTTGATCTTTCGTCGGGGCAATTGATGCCCCAGTTCTGGCGAGTTATCTTGATCATCGAACGACTTACCTCCAACTGGAATCCACCGATGAATGTGAGGGACCTTCTGACGGCGTATAAGGTCAATAATGACCGGTACCGTCGATATAGTTTGTTTTCAAGGTGCAAGGGTGATCGTACACTGGTTTTAAATACTGCGGTCAACGACCGTGGATGGAAGAAGAGGTACGTATTCGTACGGGTGTCAACGCTGGACACTGATAGTGACTGGATTAGGGAGGGTTGGAATATGACGGGTGAGCCTTTGACTGTTCATTTTCATGTTATTCTGTTGCTCGATTGTTTTTTCGACTGATCTTCTTTTTTATGCGTAGATATGGATTTCGATAAGGTAAAGCCGGATGATGCTTCTCGGGCTAAGATCGAAAAGTTCTTGGAATTTAGTACTGAAGTCCGGTCGTACGTTACGCGTCATTTGATAGACGAGGATGATGACACCGTTTTCTTGAGCGACAGAATGAGGATGGGTCGAGAGGAGAAAGAAGAAGAGGAGGAATCTGAGAAGACTGAGGAGGAAGAGAAGAGCGAAGAACCAGAGGTAGAGATAATTGGTAAGTATCCTTTTGTCTTCTTTTCGCTTGACCTGGTCTTTCTCTGTTCCGAATCGTCTAATTTCTTTCTTTTACCGTACAGGTGAATCTCAAGCACATGCGACGTCTTCTGTTGCTAGGAAGATGGCCCATGTCGAAGTAGCTCGCGACGTGAGGGAGAAGGACGTTTCGACGACTGGGTCGGGAGTCCTGAAGAGAAAAGAGGTCCCGACAGCCGGGTCGGGCCTCTTAAAGAGGACAAAGGTGTCCGTTCTAAGGGAACCGTCTTTGAGGACGGATAACCCATCGAGGGTTGCCTTGTCCAGGAAGGCGAAGGCGTCAGTTGCGACTGGCGCGAAATATGTGGATACTGCGCAACTGGCGACGATGTCTCCCGTCGTCCTATCCGGCCCTTCATCGGCGGACAGGGGCAAAGGCGCGCAGAAGGAACCTTTGGGGGAAACGACGGTCAACTTTACGTTGCCGTCGGGTTTTCTGGACGACAATGTCTTGGACGAGACGAAGTTGTTCCCCCATTTGGAAAAATATTTGCTTCCGTCTTTCTGGGATCGTTTTGACGGGTTTTCTTTCGAGAAGAAAGAGTTCCATACAGCTGGACTCTTATTCTTGGTAAGCCTTTCTTTCAAGACTTGTCGTTGTCGTCGTCGTTGTCGTTGTCGTTGTTTACTAATGCCGCTCATATTATGATTCTTCAGGCGTTCCAAGCTTCCCTGGCATTACATGCCGAAACGACGAATATAGAGGTTTCAACGGCTTCTGTTACCAAATATGAAGATGCAGCGTTAGCTAAAGAGAAGGCTGCTTTGGAGCATGAAGAAGCGATGTCGGTGCGCCTTGACCATGCTCTGGACGAATTGGATGCCCTCAGTCATACAAGAGACGAGATAAACTCGCGTTTGAAGGAGTCCCTGTTTTTTGATGCGCGACCAGAGAGAGGAGCTGGAGGGGATGAAGGAATCCGTAACCGCGAAGAGGAAGGAAGTCGAGGAAATCAAGGCTAAAGTGATAAATTTGAAGAAGGAGTCTAATGAGTTGAAGGACGAAAATAAGTCTTTCTTTTCTTATGCTCGACTTACTGCGCGTACGGCAGTTATGCGACGTCACCTGCAGGGCAAGGATCCTTTGGCTTCAGCGTCAGATAAGCTGCGTCTCTTTTATGAGAGAGTCAGGACCGAGAGGGATCTCGACTTGGATGATGAAAAGGATGCTGAGGAGGAAGTGGCAGGCGAAAGACTTCAGGTCGGGACTTCGGGCATGAATGCGACGGATGTTCCTCCTTTAATTTAGGAATTTTATTTTGTTTTGCTTTGCTGCTCGACTGCTGATGGTCGAGCGTGTACCTGACGATCTTTTTAGTAAATGCACTTTTTGTGTTTGAACTTGTGTTTTCATATACTTGGTAAGCGAATATCACATCGATGGAATGTAAGATACATAGGAAATCATGCGACTAAGGCCTTTATTGTAATACGATGAGAATAACGTAAACTACATATAAGAACACGCGATTAAAGTATCCATTCAGGGTATAAAAACTAAGAAACTTAGATGTAAGTTATTTAGGCTTTGCGATCGTACGATTAGATCGTACAATGAGTTTGTATCGTATGCCCCTGTGGAGAAATGATAAAGTTAGAGACCTGATCGTTTATGTCGTTCGACTTTGCGGTTCTAAAGTCATATAGAAGACTTAATGACTACTGTCGTGCGATTCTGCGATAATCTATCGTGCGATTCTGCAATAAAACGATGTCGGGGGTTGGTCGTTGGCTAGCCAACGACCCTCCGATGCTTAAGTCAGTAAACGTTTTGTGAGAAAAAATCGTATGAGAAAGAGCTAGAACGAGCTAGAGAACGTACCATTTCAGACTCTCTCTATTTGCCCCCTGTCATTTATTACCGTATCCTTTTTTGGGAGGAAAAGATAGGTTTTAAATGACAGAATGACACGGAGAAATATTGTCCTGCGGTCGACTATGTTGTCGTGCGACGAAGCACCATAGTAGATTTATCCCTGTTGAAAAGATATTAATTTAGGGATAGAAGAACGAACCTGTCGATAGCTTGATCTTGCGACTTCAGTTTATTTTCTCGGCTTCAAGGTAGACTTGTAGCATTCACGAGCGACTTTTGGCTCACTTTTGATCTCCTGGATTCCCCATGGCGTTGGGAATTTCAACATTTGATGATACGTCGAGGGAACGGATTTCATATCATGGATCCATGGTCGTCCTAAGATTATGTTATAGGCCGACGCACAATCGATGACACTGAACTTGGTTTGCTTGTTGACTCCTCTAGCGTAGACGGGCAGGATTATCTCTCCGAAGGTGCTCGTCGCTTCTCCGTTGAAACCAACCAAAGTCGTCGAACGTCGGGTGATTTTCGAGCGATCGATTCCCATGGCTTTGATGGTGTTGAGAAAAATAACATTTGCTGAGCTGCCCCCGTCGATCAAGACTCGACGCGTTAGACAGTTACCGACCGTGATCTGAATGATCAATCCGCCGTGATGCTTTTGATACGAGTCGCCAAGGTCGACGTGGTCGAACACAATCTTCATGGCTTCTAGCTCCAAATCTCCTTTGGGTCTGAACGAGCGAGGAATAGGCCGATCATCGGGTGCCTGACTAGCATGACGCTTGACCACATACGTCTGAACCACCGGTGATGCAATTGACGACTTTCGTGTGCTCGGGGGTCGACGTTCGATGGCCATTAGCTGGAACAGCGACATCGTCGATGATGTCTTTGAGATTTCCTTTCGGGAAATGATATGCTAGTTCCTTCTTCAATGCGATACAATCGTCTGTCGCATGACCATGATCGGCATGGAAGTCGCACCACTTTAATTTGTCTTTCTTAGCATCGTCCAGGTCGGACTTCTTTGGCCATCGAATGGTAGCTTGGGTACCTTTCAGAGCTTCGACTAATTCCTTAGCAGATCCTTTGAATCCATAAGAGGATATCTTGGGGTACTGAGTGAACTTAGTAGCGGTCTTGGCCTCTGCTTTCGTCTTGAAACGAACATTTGAAATTTGGCGCCCTGGCTCTATTCTGGAAACAGCCTTTGTCTTGAACTCTGGCTTTCTGACGCCTAACGACTTCTTGTCATCAGTGTGCTTGCGACGAAAGGCGGCATCATCCTCGACCCTCATATATGCCAAGGTTCGAGCTCGGACGTCTTCGAAAGTCTCTGGGGGATACTTGGTCAGGTCGGTGTATAGACCCGAACTATCGTCCAGACCACGCTTATAGGCTTCGATCGCGGTTCTTACGTCGCAATTGCGGATGCTGATCATTTCGGCATTGAATCTATTGAAATAACTTCGAATGGACTCATTAGCTTTCTGCACGATGTAATATAGGTCGCCGGTCTGCTTCTCCATCTTACGACTGCTGGCGAATTGCTGGGAGAACTAGTTAACCAACTCAGCAAACGACCCGATGGACTTGGGTTTGAGATTGATTAAACATTGGAGAGCTGGACCAGTCAGAGTTGCTCCGAAACTCTTACACATGCATACTTCCTGGTACATAAATGGGATCGAGATCGTCCACATGAGCTGCTTGTACTGCGCGACGTGCTCAGTCGGATCAGTCACACCAGAATATTTGGGAGTGAAGGCAGGAATGTTATACTTCTTTGGGACCTCGACGGCGGCAATCTCGTCGATGAAGGGCGACGCCTGATATCCCGAGCGAGGCTCAACGTCGACAGGCACGGCTGCCCCAAGCAACTTGGCGAGCAAGGACAGGACGCGCTTATTTTGGTCTTCTGACGTCTTCAAACGCTGGGCGACGGGATCGTTAAGATCAGGATTTGCCCCTGTCGAGGGATTGGTCCCTGGACTAGTGCCATTACCATGTGACGAACCATTGGTATCCCCGTTGAACGGGACGAAATATGGCTACGACCCATAGTGGAATTGCTGCGGTCCATTCTGAAACGGCTGCGATCCTTGCTGGAAAGGCTGCGACCCTTGTAATGGCTGAGATCCATTATTCACGGGTGGTGGCCTTATGGGCTGAGGAGGAACTGTCCCAAACTGAGAATTTGGGTTGAACGTCCCTGGCTGTTGATTCTGCATGAACGGGCCTGGATGCTGATTCTGCGCAGATGAGCCTGGACTCGGAACAAATGGTCTAGGGTCATTCTGGTCGAACGATCTTGGAATTGGGTTCTGCACGAACGGCCTAGGACCATTTTGAGGCCCAAGAAGATTTCTTAGCCGCGCGATCTCCTCAGCTACTCTGCGATTCTGCTCTGCCATTGCATTGAGCTGATTCCTGGCAACTTCGAGCTCCTAATACATCTGAGCAACAACTTGCTGCAGATTTCCAGGGGCTGTCATTGTTCCTGCAATAGAGAGCAGAAAAAACTCCAAGAAACTGTTAGTAGGGTGCACGTTCGTCGAGGATTTTATCTAGATGAGGTCCCACGGATGGCGCCAAACTGTTAATGCCAAAAATCGCACCAAAGGGACAACTTAAGGTCGATGTGGACTTAATCAACTAAAGAAAGGATCTTTCGACGAGACGTGCGACGAGGGAAAGAATAAACGAGACAGGGGATTTGATGACGCAGGAAAAACCTCAATCGAGGAAAAAACCTGCGGACGACAAGGGGTGTCGTCGCTGCACTATGGTCGCCAATCAGGGGCGACGTCCTTGGTACTGGCGTCGGTCGTACGATGATTACAATACAAATGAAGGAAATATTTCGAAATGTAAAGTACAAGTGTTTGAATGTAAAAACAAGTGTTTGTCGTGTGTGAATACAAAGTGTGAACTTCTGATCGATGGCTATTTGTCGTGCATCGGGAGCGATACTTGAGCTTTCCTTCGAGTGTTCTAGAATTCGCAGTAGGGTTCTGGCTTTCAGTACTTGATCTCCAGAGTTTGAATGTTCTTTGCTATGAGTTTGGATGATTTTCTCTGCTGTTTGGTGATGTTCGCTGATGTATGCTGGATGTTCACTGTTGTCTATTGGATGTTAGCTGATGTCCCTTGAAATGAGGCTTTAGCTTGTCTTTTATAGTCATCGCGTCATTAATTAGCTCCATTAATGATTTGATCAACGGCTACAACGGCTGGAAACGGTCGCCGGAGTGATTATCCATAATGCTCTTCGTCCGTTACGGCTGCTTGCTGTTAATGGCGTTGACTCCTGCATTAAATACTTAACAAACGTAACAGTTAAGGTTAACGTTAGCTTTGGTCGAAGGTGCAACGATCTTACGCGATGGTCGTACGGGACGGGCGATGCTATGGTCGTGCGTCATGGGCGACGTACGACTTACCTTTTACGAGAGACGACGGATGTTTTATGGGTTCTTGTCGAGACCTTATCTTAATACAAGATTTGGATTATAATGTGCGTCTTACCTGCTCTGGTCATGGTCGTACGACGTGATTTTTTGCCCAAACACCGGACATATACAATTCTTGGGTGATAAATTGGTAAGTTGGGCGTCAAAGAAACATAACTGTGTGTCGACTTCTACAGCGGAGGCAGAATATGTCGCGGCCGCTAGTTGTTGCTCACAAGTCATTTGGATGAAAACCCAACTGATGGACTTCGCGTGTAAGTACGACAAGATACCAATTTATTGTGATAGTAAGTCCGCAATCGCAATTTCTGTCAATCCGGTTCAACACACGAAAACCAAGCACAACGACGTACGGTATCATTTTATTAAAGATCACGTCGAAAAAGGTACAATTGAACTTTATTTTGTCTCTACTGAATTTCAACTTGCCGACTTGTTTACCAAGGCTTTGGATGAGAAACGTTTCAACTTTCTTGTTTCAAAGCTAGGCATGTTGAATTTGAATGTTTGATTCATCATAGTTTTCATTCAACATTTTGAAAATAATTCTTAGTCATTCAAATTTGATAAATTTGAATGAAGAATACTTATTTTCATAATATTGAATATTCATTATGATTTGCTCAATTTTTTTTAAATTCAGTATTATACAAAGTCGATTTCAATTTTAATCTTTTTACCGTATGTACTTCAATTGATATTACTTGTGCAGTTTTATGTGTGGTTCATGTGTTTAGAGGGAGCTATAAATGTAAGTGATCATGTTTCAAAGGGGAGCATTTAACAAAGAAGAGATGTTTGATCAAAACAACAAAGGTATGTGTTCTATCTCAAATGATTTTGGCAAACCCTACTTGGTGAAAAATAATTTTCTCAAGATTTATGCATCTATGTAGGGGGAGAAAAATGTTTTCTAAGAACACTGAAAAGTTTTTAATCTGAAAAGTTCAAATTTTTGAAAATTTTCCAAGTCTAGAAAGTAGTCGCACAAGTCTTATACGACTAGCAATCCTAGTCGTACATGCCTTGTACGACAGTTACTGTTCACGCACGACAGTCGCACAAGCCTTGTCCGACTAGCAATCCTAGTCGTACATGCTTTGTACGATAGTCACTGTTCATAATGCCAAGTCGTAGAAGCTTTGTCCGACTAGCAATCCTAGTCGTACATGCTTCATACGACAGTTACTGTTCATCATTCAGCCTTAGTCGCACCTTCATTCTACGACTAAGAAGAGATACTCGTACATCGGTTCGTACGACTATCTGACACGTGTCGGTCAAACCTTGGACCAATCAATTCTTGACACGTGTCACCCAACCCGAGTTCTTTATATAGAGCGACTTTCAAAGTCTTTTTCAGTTTACGACTTTAGTTCTACACGATTCTCTTACAAAGTGAAAATCGATTTTGGATCATTGTTGCTGTTTCATTGCTTATGTGGATTCTAAATCGATTCAGGTATCATCCTTTGATCTTTCTATATCGCATTTCATCGATTACATCATCTGTTCTAGTGATTTATTAGTTAAAGTCGATAAGGGTTTTTGAAAACCCTTCGAAAATCATTCTGTTAGTTAGCATTGATAAGAAAAGATGTTAGAATAGTCTTTCTGATATAGAATCGCGTATAGGGCACTTGTTTCTACATGCTTTCATTGAAAAATCTTAGATCTGGGTTTGAGTGTTCAACTTTGTTCGAACATTCAAAACTGTCGTACAACATTGTGTTCTGCATGTTCATAACTGTCGTACATAACAGAGGTTCATAACTGTCGTACATAGCGTGTACGACAACTTTTGGTCGCATACCTTTGTCCGACAGTTAGTGTCGTGCGACTTGACATGTTGTCCGACAGTAGCCCACACTTAGGTATTTTTTTGAAACTTTTTGGTGAAAAGGTACTCATATCCAAATGGTCTAATTCTGTCAATCATAGACCATGGCACACATGCAAGAGCAGGGTGATGGTAATTCTTCTGACGAGAACACAGTGTTCCCATCTCATCGTTCATCACATCCGTCGGTGAACGCTCGAAATCTAGACGACGAACTTATTCTTCCAAGAGACAAAAAGGAACTAAAGCCAAACAACTACACTCTAGATTTCAACGTCAGAATGGATTATCAGTTGATCATGGAGATTCTCAAATGTCATCCGCTTCGTACTGCTCTTGAAAAGACTCAGCAAGTTCCGGAGATCTATCTGCAACAAGTATGGTATAACATCCAGTATGTACCACGGGCAGATTCAAATAGCTTCTTTTCTCTGAAAGTGGATCACTTTGATGCCAAAATCACTTTGAAAAGGTTGCGGAGAGTTCTAGATCTTCCTTATACTCCTAATTTTGAGGAGATGGTATCTGAAAAAGATTTGTGCCGGGATATTATGCGTATGGGTTACAATGATCTGCATCCAGAACGTAGAGTGCTAACGAGTACATCGAAGTTAAAAAAGAACTATCTACCGCCGATCTATTACACACTATTCAGTGTTGTGAATAGATGTATGACTTCTAAGCACACGGGAGTCGACACGGCCAGTATTTCAGTTGTCAGAATGTTCCATGCTATCGTTTTCGACCGGAAGATTGACTTTGCTATTCTTATATGGAATGATCTGATCGAGGTGGTCACCGACAAAGCAAAGCCATCAAAAGCCAGATCATTTGTACCATTTCAAAGATATCTTCAGATTATCATTCATTCTATTATGGAGGCTAACCAACAGATACCGAGACGCGATGGAGCAATTCTTGGTCCGACCAACTACATGAAATATCTTCGACTTCCTAAAGGTCTTACTTTTCTTACTGTTATGATTTTACCTGAAGCACTACTCGCTTACGCTGACCAAGAGTCACCATTCTTGAGTGAGTATAGAGAAGAGAGGGCACTAATGGCCCGGCCAGGACCGGTAGGGCCTACCCAAGGTGCCAACCAATTAGGTGAGAATGGTGAGGGTCCAGTAGTTAGTGAGAGAGTTCAGGATATTGGGGTACCTGAACAGGGTGTGTTGAGAGGTAAAAGCGGTGTAAGGGGAAAAAGAGATGGGGGTGCTCTTGGTCAGTCGTCTAAGTTGTCAAAGTCAAAGATCTTCGAGGAAGATAACGATGAGGAAATTCTTGGTTCTGAAGATACTGAAGAAGAATCCGATGATCTTGATGTTGATATTGATGATCCGGCAAACCTTGTATATGATGCTAGTTCGGATGATGATGATGCGAATGCTGATGATGAAAAAGGGGATGATAGTTCTGATGATGACAATGATGACAACAACAATGATCATACCATGGAGAATCTTGATACAGTAATTGAAAAAGTTGTCACTACTTCTGGTGGTGATGGAGGAGACATATAGGGGAAATGAGGGAGTATTAGTTGAAACAGAAAATGAGGTGAGGCTGAGTGAGAAGGAAAGAAAAAAAGATGGTGAGAGTGAGAAAGGATCAAAGAAAGTTTTAACTACTGATCCTACCTAAACCGTGTCTAGCCGGGTAACCACATCTATTGTCGGTGCGCGTTCGTCGCCACAAGACATTGAAGAAGCCATAGTGAACCCAACTATGCATTGCACAACCCCACTCTTCCACTCATCAACTTCTTCACAAGTTGATGTTTCACTTTCTCACAGGGGAAAAGCACAAACTCTATCGGTGACACACTCGGTGTCTGCTGGTATTGAAACAAGACGGCAATTGCCCCGGCCACCACCTTCATTTGTTCACAGATCGAGTCTAGATCCATTTGATTTTACTTCATTTCCAAGGACACGGAGACCGTTCGTCACTTCATCTATGGTCACACAAAACGTTGGTGTTTTTCGTAACCCAACCGGAACGCCCCGAGTGTTGCCGCCATTTGTTGGTGCTTCACGAGGACCGGGCGGAAATACTATCAATATTAACACCATGCCAGCATTGAACATAGGCCATACAGTCTCTTCGACTGCTATGTCAACCAGAAACCTAAGTGGTCTGGGTGTTACCCCGAAACAAGTTCGTGCCGTTCAATCTTTGGTGGATCCTCCTCCTCACAACTATGTTTTAAAGAAGTTGCTCGAATTAGCCATCCAATCTCTCTCCAACACTCAGAAAACTCAGATGTCCAAATTGAAAGAAACTGTTCAGAAATTATCTGCTGATGTACAAAAGTTTATTAAAGGAAAGTCTGTTGCTGATTCTTCATCCGCACCATCCGACACTCAACCAGAATCCCAGCCTAACCCAAAGGTATATCCTAATTTACCTTTACACGAATTGAAATCCCACTTACTTACCCGTTTACTAGAACAAGGCAATGCTAATACTCAAGAAGAAGTAGACATTCTTGGTCTACTTAGACGACAAACCGAACAACAAGCCACTTTACCAGATTCACTTAATACCCTTCAACAATCCATATCCAACCTAACCGAAGCTATCTCTTCTGGCTTCACATCCCTATCAAACCGAATTAAAGCGGTGGAAGAAAAGTGTGGGATTCAAGCCCAAACCACCAAACGGAGACATGATGATCAAGATCCCGATCATGATCACCATGAGGGGGAGAGAAGTGTTAGACAAAGGGTTGAGCAAGGTAGTGGTTCGGGCACTCATGTTACTGAGAATGTGGAAACAAACGTGGAAACGGGTACCGGTAATGTTGGTGGTACTCAAGTGGGTGAAAGTGCTGATGTTGATGTTCTGCATGATATCAATCCTACAGTTGAAAAGCCTCAAGGATGTGATAACAGAACTGCCGAGGAAATAAGGGCAGATGAGTTCTTACTGGATTTGATTTACATTGATTCAGAAGAGGATCAAACTTTGGTAAAGATTAAGGAGGAGATGGATGATGTATTTAATGGTGGAAAAGTTCAACCTGATTCTGATTCCGAGAAAGAAAGTAACTGACCTGATCCAGTGATACAATTTCCGGTAATACCTGATCTTCCTGAAGGCAAAATCAAAGACGCAGTCTCCGAAGCTGAAATCCGAAACCTTCAGATGTTGGTGGATAGAGAAGCACTGATTGTCAGAGGTAATCATCGAACAAGAATTATTACTCCTTTCCAAGAAGATATAAGGGGTGACTTGTTTGTGAAAAAGGTTCAGCCGATTGATAAGGTAAAGTTGTATTCAATTGATAAACTTCCACGTCAAAAACAGATTGAATACTTGTATATGATGGGTGACAAAGATCAAACGCTCAGTTTGGTCAGAACAGATAAAGAAATTGTTAAGCTTGTAAAGATAGAATCAGAGAAGATTCTGAAAGTCTTTTATCCGAGATTCTATGTTTACAGATCTGATGGAAAAGAGTGGAACTTCAGTGAAGCAGACTTCAAATCCCTAACATGTGCAGACTTTTTCAGACTATATGATATACTTGCACGGATGCCTAATAAAGACATTACCTACTCTGAAGCCTATCAAGCATTAAAACGATTCATGAAGAACCTGATCAAGCTTTCATACTTAACCGACATTCAAATGGCTTTGGAAAGTAATCAAATCTGAGTTAACAAAAGAAGGCCAAACAGAAACCTACCCGACATACAAGGTATTCCTCTTTATACCGTGTTGGAAAAACCAGAGTTTGGTATTGTTTATCACAACGGGCAAAAGAAGAAGAAATTCTTGAGGCTGATTGAAGTCAATATGTTTTCTGATGGGACACTCAAAATGGTCAAGATTCGGCTGAATGAAAAGCTAAGATTGGATGAACAAAGAAAGGTACTTCAGAAGGAGAAGGAGAAAGTCTTGATAAACAACGCCTTGAAAGCTTTACAAGACCGAATAGATTACCGGGATTCACTAAGAAGATATTACTTTTGGAATCAGAAAGAGATACATTCCACCGGAGCAGCTTAGAGGTTAAAGCTTACTTGGCTCACTTGAATACAAAGGGGGAGAATGTTAGTGTCAATTTTATGATTGTATTCAAGTTGAGGGGTTATTTTGTAAATGTTAGTCCTAGGTATAAATAGCCTAGATTTCTCTATTTTGACTAACACTTTGATAGATATATCTTACAACTCTTTGTGGGTTTTCTCTCTACTTCTTGTAAACAAGTTCTTGATTCTAATGAGAGATGACCAGAGTTTCTTGTAGATCTTGATTCATATTACTTGTTAATTGGGATAACAGGCTGCGTCGTCCTCGACCCCCATATAGGCTAACGTTCTTGCTCGAACGTCTTCAAAGTTCTCCGGTGGATACTTTGTCAGGTCGGTATACAACCCCGAAGTGTCGTCAAGACCACGTTTGTAGGCTTCGATCGTGGTCTTGAGAGTCACAGTTGAAGACACTGATAATTTCTGCATTGAAGCGGTTGAAATAACTCTGGATGGACTATCCGTTCTTTTGAGTGACGTAGTACAAGTCACTGGTTTGTTTTTTCATCTTGCGACTGCAGGCGAATTGTCGAGAGAATTGGTTGACCAGCTCGGCGAAAGTGCCGATGGACTTTGGTTTGAGATTGATCAACCATTGGAGGGCGGCTCCTGTGAGAGTTGCACCAAAACTCTTGCACATGCATACCTCTTGATACTGATGGGGTATGGACATAGTGCACATAAGTTGTTTGCACTGTGCTATATGCTCCGTCAGGTCCGTTATCCCTGAATATTTGGGCGTCAAGGTAGGGATGTTGTACTTCTTAGGGACGTCGATCGTGGCTATCTCGTCGATGAAGGGGGATGCTTGGAATCCTAAGCAAGTCTCGACGTCGACAGGTACGGAGGCACCAGGTAGTTTCGAGAGTAACGACAACATCTTATCATTTTGTTCTTTGAGTAGTCTTAGACGTTGAGCGACCGGATTGTCCTGGATGGTCCCTCCGTTGGTCACGGGAATAGAACCTGAATCTTGCATTGTCATGCCTAGCGTCGCATGGAAGCCATTTACATACGTCGAGTCGGCAGCCTCCCCATTGAATGGGAAATTGAAGGAATTTGGCATCGTAGGTTGAGGCATCGTAGGAATTGCCATTGTGGGGATCGGGACGAAGGGAGTCTGGAATGGGATCGATTGAAATGTGGCTGACGACGGAGGCATTTTCGGGCGTGGTGGTGGTCTCAGATGGTGTAGAGGAATTGGATTCTGCATTGGTGCTCCAAAAAATGGCCTTGGACCGTTCGGAGGACCGAAGAAATTTCCCGCATTCGGATTCGGACCATTCTGAGGACCAAAGAAAATTTCTACGTTCTGATTTGGGCCGTTCTGAGGACCAAAGTTCCCAGCATTCTGATCCCTTAGGGATACGATTTATACGCGTGCAGCGTTCAACTCCATGCGTTTGTGTGAGTTCATTGAATTGAGCTCCCTGTCCTGACATATTCCTGAAAAACAATGTAAACTCAAGAAACTATTAGCAAGACGTACATTTTGTTAGAGATTTTCTCTAGATGGAGCCCCACGATAGGCGCAAACCGGTAACGCTAAAAATTGACCAAAGGAAGATTTAAAGTCGGTGTAAAAACCGCGGTCGGCAATAGAAGTCGACGATGCACTATGGTCGTCAAACAGAGACGCCGTCCTTTAAGAACAAGTATCATAACTACAAATGATTATAATAGAAACAAAAATAAACTAAGTCGTGCGATGTGTCGTGCGCGTATGATGGTTGTCGTGAGTTTCTTCGAGAGAGTAAGGCTATTCTGCTGTCGAATGCTTCTGAAATCACTGTGTTCTGCGAATGAGGCTTCAGCTTGGTTTATATAAGCTTTGGTCTTCGGTTATGACTGTTGTCCTTAAATGCGCTTGACGTGCATTAAGCAAAAAGAAAATGCTTGTCGAGAGTTAATTAATCGTGGTTGCAAGGAATCTTACGACGGTCGCGAGATTTTACCGAGGGTCTTGGTCGTAAGTCGTAAATACCTTACGACCAACATGTCAAGTGACGACTATGGTCATGGTCGTGCCTTATTCACAGAACCTTATCTTAATACAAGACTTGTTGTATACTAAGTGTCGTTTGATTTATTGCGTCGGTCACGAGGTGTGTTTTCTACACAAACATATATAAAGGAAAGTTCAAATAAGAACGCTAACTATTTAAGAAAACATGAGAACGAATGCCCATGTACAAAATCAAATGTGATTTTACACTAACCGAATAAAACTGGACGCGGACGACTTTGGCTACGACTTAAAAGTCGCAGGGCAAGTCACGTGAATCATATATGATTTTGTATGTGAATCATGTATGCCTGTGTACATGGGTGTCCGTTCTCGTGTTTTCTTAAATTGGTAGTGTTCTCGTTTGAACCCACCTATCTCTCTCTCTCTCTCGCTCTCTCTCTCTCTCTATATATATATATATATATATATATATACATATATATATATAGAGGAATGATCATGCGAGAAGTTAAACATTATGCAAGAATGCGAGAAGTGTGATATCATATATGATTACATGCCATGTGGGTGTGTTTAATCTTATATGATTAAACGTATAGAGGGAGGTTTATGGGAAAACCTAAAAAAAGGGAAAACTGAAGAACACCCTGGTGGCCTTTCATCTGGACGGTATGCACTTGTGAATATAGGTAAATTATGTTGTTTTTTTTGGTTTTTATGCACATGTGCATTATGGACTTGTGCAGGTTACAAATTATTTGTATGCATAAGGGCTCCGTCCAGATGAAGGGCTACCACGATGTTCTTTAGTTTTCCGTTTTTTGAGATTTTCCCCAGGGACGGACCTAGACAAAATTTCCCACGGTGGCACCATATAATAATATAATATAATATAAACCCAAAAATAATTACAAAAAATATGTTTTTAATAGGATCGAGAATCAACTCCTAAATTTGTACCCGACCCGTCTCCATCCTTTGAAAACGGTCAATATATACCCAAAAATGAACACAAAAATTATGTTTTTTACGATTGAGAACCAACTCCTAAATTTGTCCTCGACGTGTCTTCATATTTTGGAACCGATCGACGACATCTTCATTCTTAACTTTATCATGATATTCCTTTTCTATGTCACAAATTAGAGCGGCATTCAAAAAGTCATCGGCAATTCGATTACGTAGATCTGTCTTGATAAGCTTCATCGCTGAAAAACATCTTTCAACCGTAGCAGTTCCAACGGGCAAAACCAATGTTCGCTTCAATAATCGGTAGACTAAAGGATGAGAAAGATGCTTTCTTGTTGCCACCATCAATCTATCAAGTCCGACAATGCAGTTTAAATTGGCAAATCTGACATCATTATAAACAGAATGATAGTAAATGTCAAGTTCGTACTCAAGACCGATCCTTTCCTTCTCATCAAAATCACGTGGATACATCTGACTCAACTTCAATAGGCTTGATTTGTTAAACTGAGAAAAAGAATTGCGTGGATGCAAAGCTGCCATATTTTGAAGCAAGTCGGTGCTTATCTCACAAAAACGATCACCAAACTCTCGAATCTGCATATCCAAAACAGTGTTGAATAGATCATAATTATAATAATGTCGATTGCTTATGCTCATATTTTTCCTTGGATTTCTTGTATTAACATAACCTTCCGCCATATCCAACTTGACAATGTTATGTTTATCACAAAAAATGTAGCATTTCTCCAAAACTTGATCAAACCCATTTTCTCGTTGCATTTGCAATTGCCCTTTGGTTGTTCTTATCAAATCAACCGCTTCCAAAATGTCTTGATCTTTTCATTGAAGAGCTTGAGACAATGAATTTGTTAGCCCTAAAATGGTTAACATTAAGTGCAAGTAAAACACAAATTCAAATGTCTTTAAGTATGATAAAAGACCACTTGCTTGAAGTCGATTAGCTCCATTATCACATTCATCTACGACATATTCAAGCACCTTTATAACCTCCAGAAACAAACAAATCAAACTCATAATTGTTTTAAGATGAGAATTCCATCGTGTATCCCCAACTCGTACAAGCGAAGTCTCTTGGTTTAACCCTGTGCCGGTCTCAATTTCGCCATTTCCAATTTCTTCTTGAATTCTCTGTCTGTGACTTTCTCGTAGCATGTCTTTCCGTTTGCAAGAAGAGTTTAACACGGTAACAACCAAGCCTAGCAAATCAAAGAAGTCCTTAACACCTTCGTGTTTTTTTGCAACCGCGACAACTACTAACTGAAGTTGATGTGCAAAACAATGCACATAAAAGGCTAAGTCATTCTCACTCAATATTAAAGCTTTCAACCCATTAAACTTGCCACTCATGTTGCTAGTACCATCATAACCTTGCCCTCTCACCTATTTCCAAGATAGATAAATAATAAATTATAAAAAAGTTAATAATAATAATAACGTAAATAAAATATTAAAAACCCTTTTTACCTTTGTGAAACTTAATCCGTGCTTTGCAAATAAAGCATCAAGTGCGGATTTAAGGCTTAAAGCAGATATATCCATCACATGAACAACACCAACAAATCTCTCTTGAACAACTCTGTATTTGTCAACAAACCTCAAAACTACGGCCATCTGTTCTTTTCTAGAGACAACGCAAGATTCATCCACCAACAAAGAAAAAACATCATCACCAATGTCCCCCATGATGGATTTCAACACTTCTTCTGCAAAGCAAGTAATAATATCCTTTTGAATCTTTGGAGATGTCATTTGATTGTTCTTCGGCGCATTTTGTAATATAACCTCTTCAAGATCTTCATTTGTCCTTCCGATTAACTTTAAAGTCCCCAAGAAAAGCCCTTTATACCGAGAACTTTCAGACTCATCGTTGCCACGAAATGGTAAACCATTCTCCAACAAGTGTCTACAAACTTCAATCGAAGCAATCAACCGCATTTGATACTTGGTCTACATGCGTTCTGTTTGCTTATGAAGGGCAGCAACAATTGATTGGTTTTGGTTAAGCAAATCTTCACATTTTTTAAGTGCTTTATGGTGAAAACTATTAACCGCGCCCTCATGAAGCGTAAGTCTTTCTTTTTTACTCCAACTGTTGAATCCATCAGTCACAAGTGCCTCCGTCCCTGCGTGATTCCCACTTTGCTCGCTAAACAAGTAACAAGGCAAACAATATGCTCTATCTACTTTAACACTATATTCCAACCACTGAAATTGATCAAACCAATTAACAACAAAACGTCTTGCTTTAGACCTATAAATTTGGTTGGAAACTCGTGACCTCGTGGTTGACAAGGCCCCCTAACCAAGTATTTCCGTCTAACTTCGTCTCTTTGATTTGGGTTATAGGTTGTAATTTTGGGTCTCTCTGAAGGATCCCAAGGAAGATCGTTAATATCAATTGTATTGTTGGATGCAATACCGGTTGATGGAGCTTTTCTTTTCAAATATTTTTCCATATGGAACAGTTATTGTTAACAAATACCAATCAAACTTACCAATCAACAAATAGAACAAACTTACCATTTACCAATCAACAAATAGAACAAATTGTTCAATTTTGTAGATTTGTTCAATTTTAACATTCACCATTAATGAATAATGAACAAAATTGAACTTCCAAAATTTCACTATACAAAATTCCAACATTCACGGTTCACCATTAATGAACAAAATTGAACTTCCAAAATTTCGAAATTGATATTTGATAATGAACAAAATTACAAAATTGAACTTTAAACTACTGAGTGAGTTACCTACTGACTAGAGTATTCAGAAATTCAGAAATCAGAATTCAGAAATCAGAATTCCAAAATCCAAATAAAAAAACAGAGAAAAGAGTGAGTTACTGAGTTACCTACTGAGTTAGGGTCTTAGGGTGTGAGTTGTGAGTTGATTCAGCTGTTGAGTGAGTGGAATCTCCATTCGATTTTGTGATGGGTGTTGAGTGCAATCGCCGATCGAGTCATCGAGATCACTGGAAATCTGGAATCGT